>CM032668.1:42302869-42333555 GCA_019095985.1 Streblospio benedicti | reverse complement strand
ATATAATTGCCCATAATATTGCTTAATATAAGTAGAAAAATACTCTTTGAAGGTCAATAAGCCCGTAGGGCCCCCTCCAATGCAAAGCTAGATTGAACACTGGCTAACAGGTGCGTTGGCATGGACAAGGCTGAATGGATGGGAAATGGGGTTGACGTGGCATGTACTTACTAGATTGTAGTTAGATTCTGAACACATGCGATGGTGGACAGCTCTGAATGGTTGGATGGTACTGATGTGGCCCCCATATAGCCAGAATGATGGAAGAAATTTTAATAAATTCATTTTGAAAAACTGTATCGCGCTTGGTCAGGACCTGATGATAATCAGCAGGACTAGTAGATTTTCAAACCAGCAAGTCCTGATTACCGGTATCTTTGTCATATTTAAATCTATCCCTGATCAAGTGCACAGGAATTGAAGCATTCCTGTAAACATAAAGTAGGCTACAAATAAGTTGCACTGGACTCGGTTTAGTTCCCCTTGGTTACACACACCTTGTAAGGACTTGTCATCTCTCTTACTAAGGCTACTGAAGGATTAGGAACCAGTACATTTTAGTACTTGGTAAGAGCTAATAGACCTCAGTTCTACTTACGACACTGTTCGGGCAGTACATAGCATAGGGCTGCCGACCTATTCTCGATGAGAATAGGCCCTCAATAACTATCTTCCTCTGTGGCTAGTCTTGTATACCACCAGGTGCTGTGTGGCACAGTCGTCTGGGACGCCCATGATTCTGTGCATGTGAGAATCAGTTCGAAGTCCTTCTGTGCAGGAGGCCTCTTATGAGACCTGCTAAGACACCGGTTGGTTAATATGTCCTACCGGGCGTGGCTGCACATAGGAGCCAAGGAGAAGGAACAACACAATGAGGAGTACGAGTGAGTTAGTAACAAGCTCCGGTTGATCACGACACAATCACCCCTGCCCTGGTTGGCCGTGGATGCGAGCGCATATAGCCTAATTTGTTTACATTTAGTACTAATAGGTAGATTTACATGCAATATTTAGACTGTACTACTGGATAATTAGGGATCGTTCACAAATGACGACACCTCATTATTGGCCTTTTTCACCCCCCTCCCCCAACTCCCCCTTGTCACCTTTTGTCATCTTTGGAGCTTTAGCTGGGACAGAAACTATCTGTTTTTTGGTTTTTTGACAAGCAAAAACCTATGTCCGACGATTTGAAGAAAACTACTCAATGTTATGACCTCAAACTTTCAATTTTCTGATCCCTCCAAGAATGAACCACAGACGAGACCGGACTTAGTGTTTATACTACCTATGGTTATATATTTTATTCACATGTTTTTTACTGTTTACATTTTTTTCAAGCTGCCGTGTACGTCTTAGTATGTTAAATGTGCGAGGATAAACGCATCTATGATAACGTTAAACGTGCGAGCAGTGCTTGGGAATTAGGCTAGCAGCTATAACTCAGAAGGGCTCTAAAAATTGAAAATAATCTCTAGTGAAACCAAGGTGAGAGTCTTTGAAAACACCCCTTTTGTGCCCACCATTGTGTAGAAACTTTCTTAGATATAGATTTATTGTTTACAAGTTTCATACACCAACTACTTGGCTAAATATACCAGCTATGAGAATTGCCCTAGCTATTTTAGTTGTCTTTTGATAGAAGCTCCCGTAGATTAAGTTATTTTGTCAAAAATGTCACTTTGGTTTAGAGAAAAAAAAAATTGCCTGTATGCAGTCACACATAAATATGTAATTTTCATTATTTGGGCACATGCTGCATTCATTTGCGAATCTAAAGAGCCATTCGGGGTTTCTTTATCTTCATATTTGACAATTTTATAGGCATAATGGTAACATCATTTTCGGCACACCACTAACTTTTGTTAACATTCATTGATAAATCAATGTCACAATACTGGGGTGTCATGAGCCATAATCAGCAATCCAATGAAAAATCATATAAGACAGTTTAAACTGCTAATTGATGCTCAAAGGTGCTGGGACTAATTATGCGCTGTGCTTCAATGAGTACCCTACTAGTTTGACAAATATAATTAGGACAAAAAGCAAACATGGCAATGTGATTTCAACTAGTAGATATATCACAACTCACTTCACCACTGTACATATCAGAAAGTAAGTTCAAATAACTACAACTTTTTTTTTCAAAAGGTAACATCACCCAAGTGCTACCCCCCTCCCCCATTCAAGTGGCGACGTCTAGCGGGATAAAATGCACTAGCACCAATTGATAATTTTTCAAAAATTTCTGGACTTAAATTAAATACAGACAAGTATGAAGCATTCTGGATTGGCTCCTCAGCCCGTAGCAAAAGTAAGCCTCTTGGTCTTAAATGGACCAAAACCATGATAAAGCGCTTTGGAATATCTATATGGTACACCTAAATATTGATGGTACAATAAATTTCTTGTTTTTTTTAAATAGATAATATAAAAAACATTGCTAAATATATGAAAGCAGCATAGATTAAATTCAAAAGGAAAAATCACAGTGATTAAAACTTTTGCAATGCTATTAATTCTGTACCCTGCAAGTTGCATGTATGTTCCAAATCGGGTAGCTAGATAAGTAGATAAAATTTTAATAATTATCTGTGAAGTGGTAAACCCCAAAGAGTTAAAAAAAAGTACTACATGTATTATCAATTCCATAGATAGTGATGGATTGAAAATGCCACTTTTAAGCCCAATGATAAAAGGCGTAAAATGAACTTGGATTAAGATTTTTATTCTCATCTTTTCCCAAACTAGATCTCATAAATAATTTTGTACATTATAGAGGAAAAACATTTGAAGAAATTATTCTAAATTATTTAGATATTAGATACATAACGTTTGATTCTTTATTCTACCTAAAAAATTTAAAGGGATGGTTTTATTTTATTTTTTTATTTTTTTTTATATTTGTTGTGTGGGAAATCTCAACATAGTATAATGTAGACAATAAGCCATTTGGGATGTCCAATACTAATCATCATTGTTTTCCCACACCACAAATATTTTTTTACATTAATGATATATTTTCTTTACCCGTTTAATTCTTATCATCACAAATTTAAAGAATATATATACATTCCATTCACACATGCACTCATCTAATTCATATAATCACAAATTAAATATACAGCCATATGTGTGTATATACATACACACTTACACTCTCCCCCACATCTATATATTATTATACATGCACACGTATATACATTGATAACATATTATCTTCTGTAACACCCAATAATGATTTAACCAAATAAATAAATAAATAAATAAATAAATAAATAAATATAATAATTTTAGTTTATAAAATAATTCTTTTAAGAATGTGTAAATTAACCATATTGTAAAGTATGGGCCCTTTACATTGGCCTAGCCTTGGGTTCATTGTAGAATGTTTGTGTGGGCGCCACCCTTCTCTGATTAGGCTCAGAGAAGGGAGAAGCCAGAGTGCTGGTTCTTAACAAACTTTGGTTAGCATTTAGAGCAACTTTATTCCATAATTCACAAGCATAAATGAAACATAGTAAACTGTATATAAGATGTCCAAGTTGAGTTCTGTCAGTTTTTCTCTCAATTACACTCCTCTGCTCCCTATATCCAGATTTACTAGCCTTTGTCAGCAATGTGTGACATCATACATTTCCAAATCAAATTTAGAAGACAAAGATTACTTTTCTGCCAGCGCAGCACTATTCCTGTTTATCAACCATAGATAATACTCATTCTAGAATTAGCACGGCATTTCGAAATCTGGATATGGAAACCATAAACACTGGCAGACAGAGATGCGATTTTAAAAGCGTGTATGAACTTTTAGTCTTATCTGCATAAAAACACCCCAGTTCTGTGGCAATATACATATATATGCCACAGCCAAAATCCATAAAGTAACTGGTTTCTGCAGCCAATCAGAGCAAAGCTCATTTGCATACATGCCTTGAAAAATCATTGCACACATTCATGACCAAAAGAGGGCACCACTAGCTGATGTAAGCTTGCCACCATTTCAACCAATCAGGCCTTTGGGATTCCTTTGTTTACAAGTAGCACATTGCTCAAAGATGACAGCTAGTTGTTTGTATGATACTGAGGTATGCATAGATCAAAATTAACTTAAATATTTCTAGATGCACACATTATTTACTTTTGAAAATGAAAGTAGGTCACACAAAACTAGCCACAGATTCTATGACATCATCGGGTTTTCCCCATGTCATCTGGGATCACTTCATTACATATATTATGTTAATGACGGCCTTTAGGGATATTGGGCTGGGGCTAAAGAACTAAGTGATGTGCCCCAGTTTTGCTGGGTGCATAAAAACAGATCATGCATGCTTGCAAATGAGAGTGCCACTTTTAGAAGAATAGAGTACAACACACTTTTAACTATCATAAAAAGTGTGCTGATCTTTACAATATGTATACATATTTAGCTCTTGATAATAAGACCCACTCATGCATACAAAATGATACAAGACAAATACATATGAATAAACCAAATCCATTGTTTTACAGGTCAGGGGGCCTTGGAATCATGCACATTGTATATTTTGTATCATAGCATATTTACATTAACCCTTTTAGTGCCGGGGCGCATATATGCACCTCAGATTTTACATGCCTTTAATGCCGGGGCGCATATATGCGCCTCAGTTTTCAGAAAAAACAGTTTGTCTGCCATATTCATATATAAACACTCGTGGTTCTAGTCTCAAATTCCGTTGTGTCAACAACAACTTTACCTTGACATTTCGATGCATTTCTAGAAGTAAATAAGCAGCATAGTGTTAATATTTTAATTATATTAGTGTGAACGAATATTTACCCACCAAACACGCATGATCTGCTGCAATTTTGAGCCGCGAAATACTCTTATTTGTGTTCGCAAAACCATGGCTTGTCGTATATGGTTGGAATCCTCGTGAAACCAGCTATTCATCGAGACCTTAAACAAATGTGAAACTAGACTCATCAAGGTCATATCCAGACATATATTTTGAGCCTTAATAGCGGTATTCTTAGGTTCAAGCGCCACAAAACACGTTGACACTGCTAATTAGCCTTTATCAAGAGCGCTCTTAACGATTCTATATCAGCGATGCGCGCTGCGCAACGCTGATTTTCAGGAAATACCGGCTTTTGGTAAGAGTGACAAAGTTGGAACATTTTGAAGAAGAATTATCATATTATTCGTCATCCATGCCCCATCTTATTGTATCTTGGATACCGGATCACAAATAAACCGTTTGGCAAACTACCCAATAAGTGTGGACGTCGGAGATCTAGTATTTCTATCAAAACGGATGATGTTTTTGTCGGGTTGTCGAGTGCACTCGGAGTGGTGCCTGTCAAACTCACGCCGAATCAGAAATCAAGGTTTGAACATGTTTTTGGTCCGTAATATTGTGAGTATTGCATCAAACTTTAATAGCCGCATGGTCAATGATTAATCTTTTTTTGAAGTTCATAATAGATTGTGTGCTTGAATACGTTCTTCAAATGTAGTAATAGTAGTATTGACTTATCATGAGGATTAGGCTCGAAAATATCCATTTGAATGTTTGAATCGAGAGCAGTGACCTATTTAAATGACGATGGTTATTGGGAGTAACCTTCGTCGGGTTTAATACAGTGTACATGCTGACAAGTCACAAGGCAAACACAAAGAATCACACCTCATAATTTGATGCTAAATTGGCCATATCTCTCTTATTATCCATCGGATTTTAAAAATCTTTCCTTTTAAATTTTTTTTGTTATCATTTCCCATCACATGTTTTTTTTTTTTTCTTTTTTAATTATAATTAATTCCATATTTTGAGCTGGACACTATCATATGCCTACTATACGATGCTTTGCCAGAATCTAGACTACTTACATTTTCCACTAAAAATACACTTGACATTGCAATGGCAACTATTTAATCTAGCGTTCTATGGCCATATGCGTGATGTGCATAACATCAATTCTTACACATATATTGAGCTCAAATGCAATTAACAAGTTACACAGTTAACTTGTTAGTGCAACCATGTCAGCCATGACAGGTTGCTCTAAGGGCTCTGACCACCAAATCAATGTAAAATCAGCATAAATTCGGGCAACCATCGTAGCAAGCGGGTGTGGTAGAGACTAGTTACATATAGTTTGATGGAGGTTCATTTATCCTAGATTTAATAGACATACATATACATATGTCTATTCTAAACAGGATATAGTCCAATAAAATACATTGAGGTTTCAGACCACCAAATCAAAACAAAATCAGCAAAAAATTCGGTCCGAATACGCCGGTGCTGCGGGAAGTTGATATAACTAAAAGGTAGGCGTGGTTCCGATTATTTACTGATTATAGATATGGTAAAACAATTAAGCTTATACCCAATAGGTGTCAAACCAGTTATTTTATTTAAATATTTTTGAATAGTTAGCGCACATGGTCAGTTATAAGACGGCCATGTATCAAATAGAATATTGCTAGACTACAGACGATTTCAAGGGGTAGGTTTCTTCTATGGCTGCCAGAGCTCTCCTCACCAACCTGAAATGAAATACTCTGTTGAAGAAAAATAAGATTATTGGCCAACACTCAAAACTAAGCAGGGTAGAGGGGGGTTGGTTATTACATTGTTAATAGATCTTACAATTGAGCATTTGTTTAGTGGTCTGAGACCTTATAGAGCTTTTAATGTCTCAGACCACCAAACAAATGCTCAATTGTAAGATCTATTAACAATGTAATAACCATACCCCCTCTATTCTGCTTACCTTTGAGTGTTGGCTAATAATCTTATTTTTCTTCAACAGAGTATTTCATTTCCAGTTGCCGAGGAGAAAATGCATATGGGCATAACCACCTTCTCAGAGCTCTGGCAGGCATAGATGAGACCTACCCACTGAAATCCTTTGTAGTCTAGCACTATTCTATTTGATACATGGCCGGCTTATAACTGACCATGTGCACTAATTACATAGGCAGATCCAGGTTTTCGGATAAGGGGGGATTTCATGAAAAACCCTGTGAAAATGAAGTATTTTGGTGGGAAAAGGGGGGGCGCCCGCCCCCTGCACCCCCCCCTGGATCTGCCTATGAATTATTCAAAAATATTTAAATAAAATAACTGGTAAATAACCGGAACCACGCCTATTTTTTAGTTAATTTCAACTTCCAGCAGCACCGGCGTATTCAGACCAAATTTTTTGCTGATTTTGTATTGATTTGGCGGTCTGAGATCTAATGAGGGAAATGATGAATATTATATTTTACTTAAATATATACTTATGATGTCTGCAACATAACCAAGTCATGTTATGCCACTTAGAATTTTATTTCTTCGCATATTCATGCATTTAAAAGTTATAGGCTTACAAAAAATGCAATAAGTTGTATATCATGGCTTACGTTTGAACGCCTGGAAATCACACTTTTTGGTAGTTTAATGCTTCAAAATTAACTTTAATGCTAGTTTAGTATATAAACTTTGGATAACATCACCAGAAAATGATATAAAATTCATTCTGTTCCAACAGCAGCAGCTCTTTTAGAAAAATATTATTTGAGTGTTTGTTTCACCCAAACTGTACTTTCTAGGCCACTTGCAGCAAAGGTAAAGTGTTGTTTGTAAATATCGTTTAGTCTATTTCATCATTGTTACAGACCGTATAAACATTTTTGGGGTGGAATATACCTAATATTGACTTCTCTAGAAGTCTGCAAAGATCAGTAGTAGTAATGTCTGCAAAGATACGTGCCCCCTTTTGGCTCCCTGGCTCCATCCTTCACCTTGACCCTGTGATCCAGGGTCGAGGTAGAAGGTTAATCGGGTCAAGGCTCAGCCTTGAAGAGGCGCGCGTGCGTTCAAGGCCGAGAAACCGACCAATCCAGGCAAATTTAAGAAGGTCAGGCAAATTTAAGTAGGTTAGGTCAAGCACACCACGTGCGTCTCGACCAATCAAAGCTCTCCATTCCTGGAAAAGATACGCGCCCACTTTTAGCTCTCACTTTTTTGCTCCGAGGCCAATCCATTAAAACGTCATTAATCATTTAGGTAAGGTTGGCAAAGTACATCACATCAATTTTAAACCCATTAATCAACCCTCAGAGCAATGACCGACCCTGAGATGACTGTCAAACGATCACGACCTCGAAACCAACCAATGCAGGCACGTTTAAGAAGGCCAGGTACATTTAGCAAGGTCGGGCAAAGCGTACCACGTGCAATTCGACCAATCAAACCCCACCATTCTTGTAAAAGATACGCGTCTACTTTTGGCTCTGACTTTTGGCTCCCGAGGTTGATCAATTTAAAACCCATTAATCAACCGGAGTAAAAAGCCAGATGTATTTAGGAAGGTCAAACCCTACCATTCCTGTAAAAGATACGCACCTACTTTTAGCTCCGACTTTTGGCTGTCGAGGTTGTTCAATTTAAAAAACCATTAATCAACCGGAGTAAAAAGAGTGTCAAAGAATTGTGCCAGGACAAAGACCTCTTCAGATTGTTTGCTATTGGTAATATTGTATCACGCATTAAGCAATATTTAAAGACTATTATTTTATATAGAAGTTCTAATACCGTTTTATTCCATCGTGATATCGGTTATCAGAGCTGTGAAAACGCGTTCATTTATTTTTTTATTAAACATCATTACTGAAAATTCTAATTAGTGAATAAAGCCAAATATTGTTGCATGTATTTTTATTCCAAACCACACTCTATACACATGTATTATGTGTTCATTTCATTGCAGCTGCTTCCCAAGACTACCGATCGTGTCATGTGTTGAACGGATCACACTTAATTGAGTTTAAAAACCCGTTAGCGTCAGAAATTACTGTGAAGAAACGAATAGAAAAGAATAGATCACGACCTTAATATATTAACACTGTTCACAAGCAAACAATGACGTGTAGAAAGTCGTTAATGTCAAAGAATCACTTACTACAACAAATGCCGTAACCCATTACAGGACAAAGACTGGTCGGGCATGTTTAACGACCCCAAAACACATTAGAGTCGAGAAAAAAAAATTGTTGTGCCGTGTAACACCTGCCATTCTCACGCAGTTCGTTTATTAATTTTGATCGTTGCAGTGGAGAGAGTCGGCTTTATAAGTAAAATTAATACAATATGGCGTTATTGCTAAAAATTAATGACGATAAATTGATAACTATTACAAAAGACGATGATAAATCAATTGCAATTTCTGAAGAGGATTTTGTGTGCATAACATATATGTTCGAGACTTTGAAAGAAGAAATGGATAAGATTCAGACTGAATCCGAATCAGTTACTACTACAACAACGACAATGGCACTTCACAAATTAGATTTTTTAATAGAATATGACGAAGATTCTGGATTTCAATTTTAGCTACAGTGAAATCATGAAATATTATTTACTTTTGACCGATTACAATTCAAATATTTGAGAAAACATTTGTCGACATACCAAATTATGCAAGCAAGTGAAGTTGTAAAAGATTTTTTTTGACTGATTTCTGTCGTAGAAAATTGTGCAGTGCTTGTAAGGGATGTGCGTGCGGTATACAAGTGGAAAGTCGTCATGATTGTGTAAAAGACACTACGAAGTGTGTCTTTTAATTTTAGACGACATTGACAAATACACCTTTGACAGTACTATTGATGGTAGCAGTCATCTTAAATGGTTGGATTTTGACAAGATTTTACCTCCAGTAACATTTATCGCAATGCTGGCGGATAAAGTGCAAAGTTCCAGTTTTGTTATACAGTTTCCTTTTTTTACCTACCAACGATTAAGACATTTTTATTTGAATAATGTGAAAGAGGACGCTAAGCGTGAATGGTCTAAAATTGAATATATGCTTAAATCAAGATTTTACCTCCAGCAACATTTATCGCAATGCTGGCGGATAAAGTGCAAAGTTCCAGTTTTGTTATACAGTTTCCTTTTTTTACCTACCAACGATTAAGACATTTTTATTTGAATAATGTGAAAGAGGACCCTAAGCGTGAATGGTCTAAAATTGAATATATGCTTAAATGGACAAGTCGTGATACTGTTTAAATTTGCTGTAATCAAGGTGTGAAAGACTAAACTCAAGATTGTGTAGTGTTGGTTGCAAAATATCGTTAAAATGAATGCTATATTGTGAATTCTTTCTTAATTTCGCCACGAATTTATAACATTGTGTGAGAGATAGTGTCCAGAAGTTTTGATCTAAACATGTTCACTTTCAATGTTGATAATTGTCGTAGTTCGCTTTTAAAAAAATAATTAGTTCACTTACACTCCACATAAAGAAGATATTTTATTAGACAACCATTAAAGTTTCGAAATATTGAGTGAACGTTATGAATCAATTTTTAAATCGTCGTTATATACTATCACAGTTCAAAGACGAATTAGTCGCTTCTCATAAGTTGTTTCTAAAATGTAAGGATTTACGTTGTTATTTTCAAAAATAAAACCAAGCTTTGAAAACAGTGTATCAATTTGATATTTGCAATATAAGAGTCCGAATTTTTTAAAACGAATATATATATTATGAATTTCATTTGAAGTTAACGTCGTGTTTAGTTGGATTTGTATTGTCTGATAGATATATATTGTCCAATAGTGTGTAATATTTGTGTGAGTGAAGCCCTGTATATTAATTATCTTATCTTATAATACAATTCTAACATCACTAACAAACGATTTGAAATTATTGTTAAGAACAGACAGTTCAAAATAATGGCAATAATGATTGTTGTGTGAGTGAAGCCGCGCGCTTCCTCACAATAAAATCAATGTCGACTATTCCCTTATTTTTTTTACACTTACGTGTAACATGTTCAGTTATTTGATGTGTAATGATTTGAAAAATTGAAATATAAAAAAGATATTAGTATCGTGAAAATTGATGTGACGTATAACGCCTACAGATCGTTGCTAAACGAAGGTATCGAGGTGAAGAAAACTGTCAACTTTGTCCCACACTTAAGACGATCGTAAATAATGACAAAATGACTGTTATCGCGTCATTTGGTACCTATCTATCGGTACCTGTCTATCAGTACCTATCTTTTGGTACATATCTATCGGTACCTATCTATCTGTATGTATCTATCGCTCACTATTTATTGCTAACTATCTATCGCTACCTATATATCGGTACTTATCTTTCGGTAGCTATCTATCGGTACCTATCTATCGGTACCTATCTATCGGTACCTATCTATCGTTACCTATCTATCGGTACCTATCTATCACTACCTATCTATCGCTACCTATCTATCACTACCTATCTATCGGTACCTATCTATCGGTACCTATCTATCGGTACCTATCTATCGGTACCTATCTATTGGTACTTATCCATCGGTACCAATCTATTGCTGCCTATCTATCAGTACCTATCTTTCGGTACCTATCTACCTATCTATCGGTACCTATCTATCGGTACCTATCTATCGGTACCTATCTATCGGTACCTATCTATCGCTATCTATCGGTACCTATCTATCGGTACCTATCTATCGGTACCTATCTATCGGTACCTATCTATCACTACCTATCTATCGGTACCTATCTATCGCTACCTATCTATCGGTACCTATCTATCGGTACCTATCTATCAGTACCTATCTATTGGTACCTATCTATCGGTACCTATCTATCGGTACCTATTTATCGGTAGCTATCTATCGGTACCTATCTATCGGTACCTATCTATCTATCGGTACTATCTATCTCTATCGGTACTATCTATCGGTACCTATCTATCGGTATGTATCTATCTATCTATCTATCGGTACCTATCTATCGGTACTATCCTTTCTATCGGGTACCTATCTATCTGTATCTATCTATTGGTACCTATCTATCGGTATCTATCCTATCTATCGGTACCTATCTATCGGTACCTATCTATAGTTACCAATCTATCGGTATCTATCTATGGGTACCTATCTATTGGTACCTATCTATCGGTACCTCGGTACCTATCCATCGGTACCTATCTATCGGTACTATCTATTTATTTGTACCTATCTATATCTTATCGGTACCTATCTATCGGTACCTATCTAACGGTATCTAGCTATCGGTACTTATCGATCGGTACCTATCTATCGCTGGCTATGTACCTATATTTCGGTACCTATCTATCGGTACCTATCTATCGGTACCTATCTATCACTACCTATCTAGCGGTACCTATCTATCAGTACCTATCTATCGGTACCTATCTATCGGTACCTATCTATCGGTACCTATCTATTGGTACCTATCTATCGGTACCTATCTATCGGTACCTATCTATCGGTACCTATCTATCGGTACCTATCTATCGGTACCTATCTATCGGTACCTATCTATCGGTACCTATCTATCTGTACCTATCTATCGGTACCTATCTATCGGTACCTATCTATCTGTACCTATCTATCGATACTTATTTATCGGTACCTATCTATCGTTACCTATCTATCGGTGCCTATATATCGGCACCTATCTATCGGTACCTATCCATAAGGTACCTATCTATCGGTACCTATCTATCGGTACCTATCTATCCCTGCTGTCTATCTATCGGTACCTATCTATCGCTACCTATCTATCGGTACCTATCTATCTATCGCTACCTATCTATCGGTACCTATCTATGTACCTATCTATCACTACCTATCTATCGGTACCTATCTATCAGTACCTATCTATCGGTTCTCTATCTATCGGTACCTATCTATCTATCGGTAGCTATCTATCGTACCTATCTATCGCTACTATCTATCGGTACCTATCTTCCTATCTATCGGTACCTATCTAGACTTATACCTATCTATCTATCAATAGTTTGAATGGTACCTATCTATCGCTACCTATCTATCGGTACCTATCTATCGGTACCTATCGGTACTTATTTATAATAAACTTTTCTATCGGTACCTATCTATCGGTACCTATCTATCGGTACCTATCTAAAATTACCTATCTATTGGTAACTATCTATTCGGTACCTATCTATCGAACCTATCTATCGGTACCTATCTATCGGTACTATCTACCTATCTATCTATCGCTACCTATCTACCTATCTACCTATCTATCGCTACCTATCCTACCTATCTATCACTACCTATCTATCGGTACCTATCTATCGGTACCTATCTATCGGTACCTATCTATCGGTACTATCTATTCGTCGGTACCTATCTATCGGTACCTATCTATTCTACCTATCCATCGGTACACTATCTATCGGTACCTATCTATCGGTACCTATCTGTTGGTACCTATCTATCGGTACCTATCTATTGTACCTATCTATGGGTACCTATCTATCGGTACCTATCTATCGGTACCTATCTATCGCTAGTCTATCTATCTATACTACCTATCTATCGCTACCTATCTATCGTAGCTACCTATCTATCGGTACCTATCTAAAAATCTATTGCTTATCTTTTATATCGGTACCTATCTATCGAAAACCTATCTAATGGTACCTATCAGGTTCCTATCTATCGGTACCTATCTATTCAATTTACCTATCTATCGGTACCTATCTATCGGTACCTATCTATTGGTACCCTATCTATCGGTACCTATATAATAAATCTATTTTACCTATCTGTATCTCTATCTATTGGTACCTATCTATGGGTACCTATCTATTGGTACCTATCTATCGGTACCTATCTATCGGTACCTATCTGTCGGTACCTATCTATCAGTTGCTATATATCGCTACCTATCTATCGGTACCTATCTAACGGTACCTATTTATCGGTACTTATCGATCCGTACCTATCTATCCCTGCCTATCTATCGGTACCTATCTTTCTGTACCTATCTATCGGTCCTATCTATCGGTACCTTTCTGTCAATACCTATATTTCGCTACCTATCTATAGGTACCTATCTATTGGTACCTATCTGTCAGTACCTATCTATCGTTACCTGTCTATCGGTACCTATCGGTACCTATCGGTAGCTATATATTGGTACTTATCTATCGCTACCTATCTATCGGTACCTATCTTTAGCTACCTATCTGTCTGTACCTAGCTATCGCTACCTATCTATCGGTACCTATCTATCGGTACCTATGTTTCGGTACCGATCTATCGATATCTATCTATCGATACTTATCGATCGGTACCTATCTATCTCTGCCTATATATCGGTATATATATTTCGGTACCTATCTATCGGTGCCTATCTTTAAGGTACTTATCTCTCGGTACCTCTCTATCGGTACCTATCAATCCCTGCCTATCCATCTGTACCTATCTATCGCTACCTATCTATCGCTACCTATCTATTGGTACCCATCAATTGCTACCTATTTACCAGTACCTATCTATCGCTACGTATCTATCGGTACATATCTTTCGCTACCTATCTATCTGTACCTATCTATAGCTACCTATCTATCGCTACCTATCTATAGGTACCTATCTATCCGCACCTATCTTTTGGTACCTATCTATCGGTACCTATCTATCGGTACTTATCTATAGTTACCTATCCATCGGTACCTATCTATCGCTACTTATCTATCGGTACCCATCTATCGATACCTATCTATCGGTACTTATCGCGATCGGTACCTATCTGTCGGTACCTATCTATCGGTACCTATCTATCGGTACCTATCTCTCGGTACCTCTCTGTCGGTACCTATCTATCGGTACCTATCTGTCAGTACCTATCTATCGTTACCTGTCTACTGGTACCTATCTATCGGTACCTATCTATCGGTAGCTATATATCGGTAGCTATATATCGGTACCTCTCTATCGGTACCTGTCTATGAGTACCTATCTATCGGTACTTATCTATTGGTACCTATCAATCGCTGCCTATCCATCCGTACCTACCTATCGCTACATATTTATCGGTACCTATCTATCGGTACCGATCCATCGGTACCTATCCAACCGTAGCTATCTATCGATATCTATCTATCGGTACCTATCTATCGTTACTAATCTATCGGTAACTATCTATCGGTACCTATCCAACGGTACCTATCTATCAGTACGTATCTATCGCTAACTATCTATCTCTAACTATGTATCGGTACCTATCTATCGGTAGCTATATATCGGTAGCTATATACCGGTACCTATCTATCGGTACCTATCTATTGGTACCTATCAATCGATAGCTATATATCGGTACCTATCTATCAGTACCTATCTATCGGTACCTATCTATTGGTATCTATGTATCGGTACCAATACCTATCTATCGCTAGCTATCTATCACTAACTATCGGTAGGTACCCATCTATCGTTACCCATTTATAGGTACCTTTCTATGGGTACCTATCTATCGGTACCTATATATCGGTAGCTATATATCAGTACCTATCTATCGGTACCTATCTATCGGAACCGATCTATCTCTACCAGTCTATCACTACCTATGTATCGCTGCCTATCTATCACTACTTATCAATCGCTTTCTTATCAATTGCTACCTATCTATCTGTGCCTATCTATCGGTACCTATCTATCGGTACCTATCTATCGGTACGTATCTATTGCTAACTATATATCGCTAAGTATGTATCGCTACATATCTATCGTTAGCTTTATATCGATAGCTGTATACCGTTACCTATCGATCAGTACCTATTTATCGTTACCGATATATAGGTACCTATCTATGGGTACCTATCTATCGGTTCCTATATATCGGTAGCTATATATCGGTACCTATCTATCGGTACCTATCTTTCGGTACCTATTTAGCGGTACCTATCTATCGGTAGTTCTCGATCGGTACCTATCTATGGCTGCCTATCTATCAGTACCTATCTTTCGGTACCTATCTGTCCTTACCTATCTGTCGGTACCTATCTATCGGTACCGATCTGTCGGTACCTATCTATCGGTACTTATCTATCAGTACCTATCAATCGCTGCCTATCCAACGGTACCTATCTATCGCTACCTATCTGTCGGTACCTATCTATCGCTACCTATCTATCGGTACCTATCCAACGGTAGCTATTTATCGGTACCTATATATGTATCGCTACCTATCTATCGATACCTATCTATCGGTACTTATCGATCGGTACCTATCTGTCGGTACCTATCTATGGGTACCTATCTATCGGTACCAATCTATCGGTACTTATTGATAGGTACCTATCTGTCGGTACCTATCTATGGGTACCTATCTATCGGTACCTATCTGTCGGTACCTATCTATCGGTACCTATCTGTCGGTACCTATCAATCGGTACCTATCTGTCGGTACCTATCTATCGTTACCTGTCTATCGGTAACTATCTATCGGTACCTATCTATCGGTAGCTATATATCGGTAGCTATATATCGGTACCTATCTATCGGTACCTATCTATGGTTACTTATCTATCGGTACTTATATATTGGTACCTTTCAATCGCTGCCTATCCATCAGTACCTATCTATCGCTACCTATCTATCGGTACCTATCTATCGATACCTATCAATCGGAACCTATCCAATGGTAGCTATCTATCGATACCTATCTATCGGTACCTATCTATCGTTACCAATCTATCGTTAAGAATCTATCCGTAACTATCTATCGGTACCTATCTATCAATACCTATCTATCGGTACTTATCCATCTGCACCTATCTATCGGTACCTATCTATCGCTACCTATCTATCGCTATTTATAAATCGCTACTTATAAATCGCTACTTATCAATCGCTAACTATCTATTGCTACCTATCAATCGCTAACTATCTATTGGTACGTATCTATCGGTACCTATCTCTCACTAACTATGTATCGCTGCCTATCTAGCGGTAGCTACATATCGGTAGCTATATACCGGTACCAATGTAACGGTACCTATCTATCAGTACCTATCTATCACTACCTATCTATCGCTACCTATCTATTGATCCCTATCTATGGGTACCTATCTGTCGGTACCTATCTATCGTTACCTATCTATCGGTATATATCTATGGCTACCTATCTATCAGTACCTATCTATCGGTACTTATATATCGGTACGTATATATCGCTACTTATCTATTGGTACCTATCAATCGCTACCTATCTATCGGTAACTCTATTGCTACCTATCTATCGGTACCTATCTATCACTACCTATCTATCGGTACCTATCTATCGGTACATATCTATCGGTACCTATGTATCGGTACCTATCTATCGGTACCTATCTATCGGTACCTATCTATCGGTACCTATCTATCGGTACCTATCTATCGGTACCTATCTATCGGTACCTATCTATCAGTACCTATCTATCGGTAACTATCTATCGCTAACAATCTATCGCTACCTATCTATCGTTACCTATATATCGGTAGCTATCTATCGGTACCTATCTATCGGTACCTATCTATCGGTACCTATCTATCGGTACCTATCTATCGGTACATATCTATCGGTACCTATCTATCGGTACCTATCTATCGGTACCTATCTATCGGTACCTATCTATCGGTACCTATCTATCGGTACCTATCTATCTGGTACCTATCTATCGGTACCTATCTATCGCTACCTATCTATCGGTACCTATCTATCGGTACCTATCTGTACCTATCTCTTGGTACCTATCTCTCGGTACCTATCTATCAGTACTTATCTGTCAGTACCTATCTATCGTTACCTGTCTGTCGGTACCCATCTATCGGTACCTATCTATCGGTAGCTATATATCGGTAGCTATATATCGTTAGCTATATATCGGTACCTATCTATCGGTACTTATCTATTGGTACCTATTGATTGGTACTTAACTATCGGTACCTATCAATTGCTGCCTATCCATTGGTACCTATCTATTGCAACCTATCCAAAGGTAGCTATTTATTGGTACCAATCTATCGATACCTATCTATCGGCACCTATCTGTCGGTACCTATTTATCGGTTCCTTTCTATCGCTACCCATCCATCGGTACCTATGTATTGCTACCTATTTATCGGTACCTATCTTTCGGTACCTATCAATCAGTACCCATCTATCGGTACTTATTGATCGGCATTTAGCTTTCGGTACCTATCTATGGTTACCAATCTATCGGAACATATCTATCGGTACCTATCTATTGGTACTTATCGATCGGTACCTATCTGTCGGTACCTATCTATCGGCACCTATCTGTCGGTACCTATTTATCGTTTCCTATCTATAACTACCTATCCATCGGTACCTATGTATCGCTACCTATTTATCGGTACCTATCTTTCGGTACCTTTCAATCAGTACCTATCTATCGGTACTTATCGATCGGTATTTAGCTTTTGGTACCTATCTATGGTTACCAATCTATCGGTACATATCTATCGGTACCTATCTATCGGTACCTATCTATTGGTACTTATCGATCGGTACCTATCTGTTGGTACCTTTCTATGGGTACCTATCTATCTTTACCTATTTATCGTTTCCTATCTATCACTACCTATCCATCGGTACCTATGTATCGCTACCTATTTATCGGTACCTATCTTTCGGTACCTTTCAATCAGTACCTATCTATCGGTACTTATCGATCGGTATTTAGCTTTCGGTACCTATCTATGGTTACCAATCTATCGGTACATATCTATCGGTACTTATCTATCGGTACGTATCTATCGGTACATATCTATCAGTACCTATCTGTCAGTGCCTATCTATCATTACCTGTCTATCGGTACCTATCTATCAGTAGCTACACATCAGTAGCTATATATCGGTACCTATCTATCGGCACCTATCTATCGATACCTATCTATTGGTACCTATCTATCGGTTACTATCTATCGGTACCTATCTATTCCTAACTTTCTATCGGTATGTATCTATCGCTAACTATCTATCACTAACTATCTATCGCTACCTATCTTTCGGTAGCTATATATCGGTAGCTATATACCAGTACCTATCTATCGGTACCTTTCTATCGGTACCTATCTATCGATAGCTATATATCGGTACCTATCTATCGATAGCTATCTATCGGTACCTATCTGTTGGTACTTATCTACTGTTTCCTATCTATCGGTACCTATCTCTGGGTACCTATCAATCGGTACCTATATATCGGTACCTATCTATCGGCACCTATCTATCGATACCTATCTATCGGTACCTATCTATCGGTTACTATCTATCGGTACCTATCTATTCCTAACTTTCTATCGGTATGTATCTATCGCTAACTATCTCTCACTAACTATGTATCGCTACCTATCTTTCGGTAGCTATATATCGGTAGCTATATACCAGTACCTATCTATCGGTACCTTTCTATCGGTACCTATCTATCGATAGCTATATATCGGTACCTATCTATCGATAGCTATCTATCGGTACCTATCTGTTGGTACTTATCTACTGTTTCCTATCTATCGGTACCTATCTATGGGTACCTATCAATCGGTACCTATATATCGGTACCTATATATATCAGTACATATCTATCGGTACCTATCTATCGGTACCTATTTATTGTTACCTATCTATCGGTACCAATCTATGGGTACCTATCTATCTCTATCGGTACCTGTCTGTAGGTACCCATCTATCGGTACCTATCTATCGGTAGCTATGTATCGGTAGGTATATATCGGTAGCTACATATCGGTACCTATCTATCGGTACCTATCTATCGGTACCTATCTATCGGTACTTATCTATCGGTACCTATCAATCGCTGCCTATCCATCGGTACCTATCTATCGCTACCTATCTATCGCTACCTATCTATCGGTACCTATCTATCGGTAGCTATCTTTCGGTAACTATCTATAGGTACCTATCTATCGGCACCTATCTGTCGGTTCCTATTTATCGGTACCTATCTATCGCTACCTATCTATCGGTATCCATCGGTACCTATGTATCGCTACCCATCTATCGGTACCTATCTATCGGTACCTATCAATCGGTACCTATCTATCGGTACTTATCTATCGGTATTTATCTTTCGGTACCTATCTATCGGTACCTATCTATCGGTACTTATCAATCGGTACTTATATATTGGTACCTATCTATGGTTACCAAACTATCGGTACGTATCTATTGGTACCTATCTATCGGTACCTATCTATCTTTACCTATTTATCGTTTACTATCTGTCGGTACCTATCTATCGGTACCTATCTATCGGTACCTATCTATCGGTACCTATCTATCGGTACCTATCTATCGGTACCTATCTATCGGTACCTATCTATCGGTACCTATCTATCGGTACCTATCTATGGTTACCAATCTATCGGTACATATCTATCGGTACCTATCTATCGGTACCTATCTATCGGTACTTATCTATCGGTACCTATCTATCGGTACCTATCTATCGGTACCTATCTATCGGTACCTATCTATCAGTACCTATCTATCGGTACCTATCTATCGGTACCTATCTATCGGTACCTATCTATCGGTACCTATCTATTGGTACCTATCTATCGGTACCTATCTATCGGTACCTATCTATCGGTACCTATCTATCGGTACGTATCTATCGCTAACTATCACTAACTATGTATCGCTACCTATCTATCGGTAGCTATATATCGGTAGCTATATACCGGTACCTTTCTATCGGTACCGGTACCTTTCTATCGGTACCAGTACTTATGTATCGCTACCTATCTATCGATACCTATATATCGGTACCTATCTGTCGGTACTTATCTACCGTTTCCTATCTATCGGTACCTATCTATGGGTACCTATCAATCGGTACCTATATATCGGTACCTATATATATCAGTACATATCTTTCGGTACCTATCTGTCGGTACCTATCTATCGGTACCCATCTGTCAGTACCTATCTATCGGTACTTATCTATCGGTAGCTATCGGTACCTGTCTGTAGGTACCCATCTATCGGTACCTATCTATCGGTACCTATCTATCGGTAGCTATATATCGGTAGCTATATATCGGTACCTATCTATCGGTACCTATCTATCGGTACCTATCTATCGGTACTTATCTATCGGTACCTATCAATCGCTGCCTATCCATCGGTACCTATCTATCACTACCTATCTGTCGGTACCTATCTATCGGTACCTATCCCTTGGTAGCTATTTATCGGTACCTATCTATCAGTACCTATCTATCGGCACCTATCTGTCGGTACCTATTTATCGTTTCCTATCTATCGCTACCTATCCATCGGTACCTATGTATCGCTACCTATTTATCGGTACCTATCTTTCGGTACCTTTCAATCAGTACCTATCTATCGGTACTTATCGATCGGTATTTAGCTTTTGGTACCTATCTATGGTTACCAATCTATCGGTACATATCTATCGGTACCTATCTATTGGTACTTATCGATCGGTACCTATCTGTTGGTACCTTTCTATGGGTACCTATCTATCTTTACCTATTTATCGTTTCCTATCTATCACTACCTATCCATCGGTACCTATGTATCGCTACCTATTTATCGGTACCTATCTTTCGGTACCTTTCAATCAGTACCTATCTATCGGTACTTATCGATCGGTATTTAGCTTTCGGTACCTATCTATGGTTACCAATCTATCGGTACATATCTATCGGTACTTATCTATCGGTACGTATCTATCGGTACATATCTATCAGTACCTATCTGTCAGTGCCTATCTATCATTACCTGTCTATCGGTACCTATCTATCGGTAGCTATCTATCAGTAGCTATATATCGGTACCTATCTATCGGCACCTATCTATCGATACCTATCTATTGGTACCTATCTATCGGTTACTATCTATCGGTACCTATCTATTCCTAACTTTCTATCGGTATGTATCTATCGCTAACTATCTCTCACTAACTATGTATCGCTACCTATCTTTCGGTAGCTATATATCGGTAGCTATATACCAGTACCTATCTATCGGTACCTTTCTATCGGTACCTATCTATCGATACCTATATATCGGTACCTATCTATCGATACCTATCTATCGGTACCTATCTGTCGGTACTTATCTACTGTTACCTATCTATCGGTACTATCTATCTGGGTACCTATCTATCGGTACCTATATATCGGTACCTATCTATCGGCACCTATCTATCGATACCTATCTATCCGTACCTATCTATCGGTTACTATCTATCGGTACCTATCTATTCCTAACTTTCTATCGGTATGTATCTATCGCTAACTATCTCTCACTAACTATGTATCGCTACCTATCTTTCGGTAGCTATATATCGGTAGCTATATACCAGTACCTATCTATCGGTACCTTTCTATCGGTACCTATCTATCGATAGCTATATATCGGTACCTATCTATCGATAGCTATCTATCGGTACCTATCTGTTGGTACTTATCTACTGTTTCCTATCTATCGGTACCTATCTATGGGTACCTATCAATCGGTACCTATATATCGGTACCTATATATATCAGTACATATCTTTCGGTACCTATCTGTCGGTACCTATCTATCGGTACCCATCTGTCGGTACCTATCTATCGGTACTTATCTATCGGTAGCTATCGGTACCTGTCTGTAGGTACCCATCTATCGGTACCTATCTATCGGTAGCTATATATCGGTAGATATATATCGGTAGCTACATATCGGTACCTATCTATCGGTACCTATCTATCGGTACCTATCTATCGGTACTTATCTATCGGTACCTATCAATCGCTGCCTATCCATCGGTAACTATCTATCACTACCTATCTGTCGGTACCTATCTATCGGTACCTATCCCTTGGTAGCTATTTATCGGTACCTATCTATCGGTACCTATCTATCGGCACCTATCTGTAGGTACCTATTTATCGCTAACAATCCATCGGTACCTATGTATCGCTAACTATTTATCCGTACCTATCTTTCGGTACTTATCTATCGGTACCTTTTTACGGTTACCAATCTATCGGTACCTATCTATCGCTACCTATCTATCACTCCTTATCAATCGCTACTTATCAATTGCTACTTATCAATCACTACCTATGTAGCGGTACCTATCCATCGCTAACTATCTATCGGTACGTATCTATCGCTAACTATCTCTCACTAACTATCTATCGCTACCTATCTTTTGGTAGTACCTATATATCGGTACCTATCTATCGGTACCTATCTATCGGTACCTATCTATCGGTACCTATCTATCGGTACCTATCTATCGGTACCTATCTATCGGTACCTATCTATCGGTACCTATCTATTGGTACATATCTATCGGTACCTATCTATCGGTACCTATCTATCGGTACCTATCCATCGGTACCTATCTATCGTTACCTGTCTATCGGTATCTATCTATCGGTACCTATCTATCGGTACCTATCTATCGGTACGTATCCATCGCTAACTATCTATCACTAACTATGTATCGCTACCTATCTATCGTTAGCTATATATCGATAGCTATATAGCGGTACCTATCAATCGGTACCTATTTATCGTTACCTATCTATCGGCACCTATCTATGGGTACCAATCGGTCGCTATATATCGGTACCTATCTATCGGTACCTATCTTTCGGTACCTATATAGCGGTACCTATCTATTGGCACTTATCGATCGGTACCTATCTATCGCTGCCAATCTATCGGTACCTATCTTTCGGTACCTATCTGTCGGTACATATCTGTTGGTACCTATCTATCGGTACTTATCTGTCAGTACCTATCTATCGTTACCTGTCTGTCGGTACCCATCTATCGGTACCTATCTATCGGTAGCTATATATCGGTAGCTATCGGGGTTCGATCCCCGCCCAGGCCAAGTAGTAAATCTCTGATGGAGCCTACTTGGTTCTGAATGTACTATAAAGTGTACCATGCATGTTAAATCGACACTATAACCCTACTAAATTTCATTAGCTATATATATGTAGCTATGTATCGGTACCTATCTATCGGTACTTATCTATCGGTACCTATTGATTGGTACTTATCTATCGGTACCTATCAATTGCTGCCTATCCATCGGTCCCTATCTAATGCAACCTATCTATCCAAACGGTAGCTATTTATCGGTACCTATCTATCGGTACCTATATATCGGCACCTATCTGTTGGTACCTAATTATGGGTTCCTAACTATCGCTACCTCTCCAAAGGTACCTATGTATCGCTACCTATTTATCGGTACCTATCTTTCGGTACCTATCAATCGGTACCTATCTACCGGGACTTATCGATCGGTATTTAGCTTTCGGTACCTATCTATGGTTACCAATCTATCGGTACATATCTATCGGTACCTATCTATCGGTACCTATCTATTGGTACTTATCGATCGGTAAATATCTGTCGGTACCTATCCATGGGTACCTATCTATCGGTACCTATCTATCGGTACATATCTATCAGTACCTATCTGTCGGTACCTATCTATCATTACCTGTCTATCGGTACCTATCTATCAGTAGCTACACATCAGTAGGTATATATAGGTACCTATCTATCGGCACCTATCTTTCGCTACCTATCTATCGGTACCTATCTATCGGTTACTATCTATCGGTACCTATCTATCTCTACCTATCTATCGGTAGCTATCTATCGGTAGCTATATACCAGTACTTATCTATCGGTACCTTTCTATCGGTACCTGTATGTCGGTAGCTATATATAGGTACCTATATATCGGTACCTATCTATCGGTACTTATCTATCGGTACCTATCAATCGCTGCCTATCCATCGGTACCTATCTATCGCTACCTATCTATCGGTACATATCTATGGCTACCTATCTATCGCTACCTATCTATCGGTACTCATATATCGGTACATATCTATCGCTACCTATCTATCGGTACCTATCAATCGCTACCTATCTATCGATAACTCTATCGCTACCTATCTATTGGTACCTATATATCGGTAGCTATATATATCAGTACATATCTTTCAGTACCTATCTGTCGGTACCTATCTATCGGTTCCTATCTGTCGGTACCTATCTATCGGTACTTATCTGTCAGTACCCATCTATCGTTTACCTGTCTGTCGGTACCCATCTATCGGTAACTATCTATCGGTAGCTATATATCGGTACCTATCTCTCGGTACCTATCTATCGGTACCTATCTATCGGTACCTATCAATCGCTGCCTATCCATCGGTACCTATCTATCACTACCTATCTATCGGTACCTATCTATCGGTACCTATCTCTTGGTAGCTATTTATCGGTACCTATCTATCGGTACCTATCTATCGGCACCTATTTGTAGGTACCTATTTATCGGTACCTATCCATCGCTAAATATCCATCGGTACCTATGTATCGCTACATATTTATCCGTACCTATCTTTCGGTACTCATCTATCGGTACCTTTTTACGGTTACCAATCTATCGGTACCTATCTATCGCTAACTATCTATCGGTACGTATCTATCGCTAACTATCTCTCTAAAAAGAAAGACGCTGTTATTAAGAGCTTTTAGCACGGGTGCGTCATGTTCTCGCACGGGGGCATCATGTTGTTGCATGGGGACGTTGTGAACATCGTCAAAACATCCCAAATTTGACAAACATGAACCTTTTGAAAACGGTACTTTATCGGTTTGGCTGTTTGGCGAAGTTCATAACGTACCCATGCTAAAACGACAGAAAGACGTGGTTCTTGTGAGGTTTTAGCACGGGTACGTCATGATGTTCACAACGTCCCCATGCACAAACATGATGGCCCCGTGCGAGAACATGACGCACCCGTGCTAAAACATCACAAGAACCACGTCTTTCTGTCGTTTTATGCGTTGGGTACGTTATGAACTTCGCAAAACAGCCAAACAGCGTGTAAAGTACCCGTTTTCAAAACTTCATGTTTGTCAACTTTGGGCTGTTTTGACGATGTTCTAACGTCCCCATGCACAAAACATGATGCGTGGTTCTTGCGAGAACATGACGCACCCGTGCTAAACATCACAAGAACCACGTCTTTCTGTCGTTTTAGCATGGGTACGTTATGAACTTCGCCAAAACACCCAAACAGCGTGTAAAGTACCCGTTTTCACAAGGTTCATGTTTGTCAACTTTGGGCTGTTTTGACGATGTTCACAACGTCCCCATGCACAAACATGATGCCCCCGTGCGAGAACATGACGCACCCGTGCTAAAACATCACAATAACCACGTCTTTCTGTCGTTTTAGCATGGGCCCGTTATGAACTGCATCCAAAACAGCCAAACGGCGTTTTAGCATGGTTACGTTATGAACGTCGCCAAAACAGCCAAACAGCGTGTAAAAAACCCGTTTTCACAAGGTTCATGTTTGTCAACTTTGGGCTGTTTTGACGATGTTCACAACGTCCCCATGCAACAACATGATGATCCCGTACGAGAATGTGACGTACCCGTGCTAAAACCTCACAAGAACCACGTTCTTCTGGCGTTTTAGCATGGTTTCGATATGAACTTCGCCAAAACAGCCAAACAGCGTACATTCAGGCCAAGTAGTAAAACTCTGATGGAGCCTACTTGGTTCTGAATGTACTAAAAAAAGTACCATGCATATTAAAACTCAACTATAACCCTACTAAATTTCATATCAAAAGCATGCGAATCTCCACAACAATACTTCACTAGATCTACTCAGTACCATAAAGGAGATACTTAGCCATCATGGACATACGTTGGACGTAAGACATGACATCAGAGCTAGTAGTGGGTATCAATACGTCATTGAAGCAAAGGTTTTTAGCCTTGTGGATGTGGCGTAGTTGGTATAGCGTTGGCTCTGTTGGCTAGTCGCTAAGCGGCGCAGTTGACCCAGAGGTCCGGGGTTCGATCCCCGCCCAGGCCAAGTAGTAAAACTCTGATGGAGCCTACTTGGTCTTTTTGAATGTACTAAAAAGTACCATGAATGTTAAAACTCAACTATAACCCTACTAAATTTCATATCAAAAGCATGCGAATCTCCACAACAATACTTCACTAGATCTACTCAGTACCATAAAGGAGATGCTTTAACCATCATGGACATGCGAATTGGACGTAAGACATGACATCAGAGCTAGTAGTGGGTATCTCTACGTCATTGAAGCAAAGGTTTTTAGCCTTGTGGATGTGGCGTAGTTGGTATAGCGTTGGCTCTGTTGGCTAGTCGCTAAGCGGCGCAGTTGACCCAGAGGTCCGGGGTTCGATCGCCCAGGCCAAATGTAGTAAAACTCTGATGGAGCCTACTTGGTTAAAAATGTACAAAAAAAAGTACCATGCATGTTAAAACTCAACTATAACCCTACTAAATTTCATATCAAAGCATGCGAATCTCCACAACAATACTTCACTAGATCTACTCAGTACCATAAAGGAGATTCGTCATGTTCTTTAACCATCATGGACATGTTGGACGTAAGACATGACATCAGAGCTAGTAGTGGGTATCAATACGTCATTGAAGCAAAGGTTTTTTAGCCTTGTGGATATGGCGTAGTTGGTATGGCGTTGGCTCTGTTGGCTAGTCGCTAAGCGGCGCAGTTGACCCAGAGGTCGGGGTTCGATCCAAAACGGGTACTTTACACGCTGTTTGGCTGTTTTGGCGAAGTTCATAACGTACCCATGCTAAAACGCCAGAAGGACGTGGTTCTTGTGAGGTTTTAGCACGGGTGCGTCATGTTCTCGCACGGGGGCATCATGTTGTTGCATGGGGACGTTGTGAACATCGTCAAAACAGCCCAAAGTTGACAAACATGAACCTTGTGAAAACGGGTACTTTACACGCTGTTTGGCTGTTTTGGCGAAGTTCATAACGTACCCATGCTAAAACGACAGAAAGACGTGGTTCTTGTGATGTTTTAGCACGAGTGCGTCATGTTCTCGTACGGGGGCATCATGTTGTTGCATGCGGACGTTGTGAACATCGTCAAAACAGCCCAAAGTTGACAAACATGAACCTTGTGAAAACGGGTACTTTACACGCTGTTTGGCTGTTTTGGCGAAGTTCATAACGTAACCATGCTAAAACGCCAGAAGGACGTGGTTCTTGTGAGGTTTTAGCACGGGTACGTCATGTTCTCGTACGGGGGCATCATGTTGTTGCATGGGGACGTTGTGAACATCGTCAAAACAGCCCAAAGTTGACAAACATGAACCTTGTGAAAACGGGTACTTTACACGCTGTTTGGCTGTTTTGGCGAAGTTCATAACGTACCCATGCTAAAACGCCAGAAGGACGTGGTTCTTGTGAGGTTTTAGCACGGGTGCGTCATGTTCTCGCACGGGGGCATCATGTTGTTGCATGGGGACGTTGTGAACATCGTCAAAACAGCCCAAAGTTGACAAACATGAACCTTGTGAAAACGGGTACTTTACACGCTGTTTGGCTGTTTTGGCGAAGTTCATAACGTAACCATGCTAAAACGCCAGAAGGACGTGGTTCTTGTGATGTTTTAGCACGGGTACGTCATGTTCTCGTACGGGGGCATCATGTTGTTGCATGGGGACGTTGTGAACATCGTCAAAACAGCCCAAAGTTGACAAACATGAACCTTGTGAAAACGGGTACTTTACACGCTGTTTGGCTGTTTTGGCGAAGTTCATAACGTAACCATGCTAAAACGCCAGAAGGACGTGGTTCTTGTGATGTTTTAGCACGGGTGCGTCATGTTCTCGCACGGGGGCATCATGTTGTTGCATGGGGACGTTGTGAACATCGTCAAAACAGCCCAAAGTTGACAAACATGAACCTTGTGAAAACGGGTACTTTACACGCTGTTTGGCTGTTTTGGCGAAGTTCATAACGTACCCATGCTAAAACGACAGAAAGACGTGGTTCTTGTGATGTTTTAGCACGGGTGCGTCATGTTCTCGCACGGGGGCATCATGTTGTTGCATGGGGACGTTGTGAACATCGTCAAAACAGCCCAAAGTTGACAAACATGAATCTTGTGAAAACGGGTACTTTACACGCTGTTTGGCTGTTTTGGCGAAGTTCATAACGTACCCTTGCTAAAACGACAGAAAGACGTGGGTCTTGTGATGTTTTAAGCACGGGTGCGTCATGTTCTCGCACGGGGCCATCATGTTGTTGCATGGGGAATGTACTAAAAAGTACCATGCATGTTAAATCGACACTATAACCCTACTAAATTTCATATCAAAGCATGCGAATCTCCACAACAATACTTCACTAGATCTACTCAGTACTATAAAGGAGATACTTAACTATCGTGGACATACGTTGGACGTAAGACATGACATCAGAGCTAGTAGTGGGTATCAATACGTCATTGAAGCAAAGGTTTTTAGCCTTGTGGATATGGCGTAGTTGGTATGGCGTTGGCTCTGTTGGCTAGTCGCTAAGCGGCGCAGTTGACCCAGAGGTCCGGGGTTCGATCCCCACCCAGGCCAAGTAGTAAAACTCTGATGGAGCCTACTTGGTTCTGAATGTACTAAATAGTACCATGCATGTTAAATCGACACTATAACCCTACTAAATTTCATATCAAAGCATGCGAATCTCACAACAATACTTCACTAGATCTACCCTATTGACTTTATTTAAACTTGTATTATTATTTTTATTAAAATTTGGCACCAGTTGACCCAGAAGGTTTTTATTTTGTAAAACTAAATAAGCAGCACCTAGAACTATATTTTGAATCTAACAACAATAATTTCTATAAATTTAAACATTATTATTTATTTTATGAACATAATATATAATACAGGTTTTTAGTTTTATATAGTTTTTATATAGTAGTTATATAATAGTATTATTTGGTGTGTGATATAACACTAACCCTAACCTCAACCCTAACCATAACCCTAACCCTAACCCTAACCCCTAACGCTAACCCTAACCCTAACCCTAACCCTAATATTATTTATTATTTATGTTAATGAACAAAAATTTGGCCCTATAATATCACACACCAAATAATACTATTATATAACTACTATATAATTCATCAAAAAAATTCATTCATGTTAATGAACTAAATTTTATTATTTTTTATTTATAATTTATTATTTTATTTTTTATTTAATATTTATTATTTTTTAATTATGTTAAATGAAATATATTATATAGTAGTTATATAATAGTATTATATTTGTGTGATATTTACAGCCAAATTTTAGTTCATTAACATAAATAATAAATAATAAATAACGAATAATAAATAATAAATAACAAATTTTACTTCATTAACATAAATAAACAGGTTTTTATGAATTATATTATATAGTAGTTTTATATTATATAGTAGTTATATAATAGTATTATTTGGTGTGTGATATTTTACAGGCAAAGTTTTGCTCAATAACATAAATAATAAATAATAAATAAATAATAATAAATAATAAATGATAAATAATAAATTTTAATTCATTACCATAAATAAACAGGTTTTTATGAAATACATTATACAGTAGTTATATAATAGTATTATTTGGTGTGTGATGTTTACAGCCAATTTTTTAGTTTGTTAAAATAAATAATGAATAATAAATAATAAATGATAAAAAACAAAAATAAATAATAAATTTTGGTTCATTCACATAAATAAACAGGTTTTTTTATGAAATATGTTATATAGTAGTTATATAATAGTATTTTTATTGTGTGTGATATTTACAGCCAAATTTTAGTTCATTAACATAAATAATAAATAATAAATAATGAATAATAAATAATAAATAATAAATTTTAGTTCATTAACATAAATAAACAGGTTTTTTTGAATTATATTATATAGTAGTTTTATATTATATAGTAGTTATATAATAGT
>CM032668.1:42261123-42302769 GCA_019095985.1 Streblospio benedicti | reverse complement strand
GGAAATTTTTTTGGGGTTTTATTCTTTCCACAATAAAATGTATTGCATCCCGTTGGAAAAAGGGCCCGGAAACCCAGGGCCCTGTTGAAATTCCCAATGTCTTGGTAAAATTTTTGGCTTTGTGGGGGAAAAAAAATTTTCCTTTAAAATTTGGGAAACAATGTTTGAGAAAAAAAAAACCCTTTTGGTGAAGGGGGAAAATTTTTTTGTTTTTTTTAAAACCCCTTTCCTAAACATTTGAGTTACACCCCCAAATTTTTTGGGAAGAGACAAAAACCACTCCCCATTCCATTTAAAAAACTTAGGGTGAAAAATTATTCGGAGTTTGGGAAGAAGGGCCCCCTATTTTTAAGGACGGGGGGGGTATAAAGGCCCAAAAAAAAGGGCCACAAAGTGCATAAAAAGAAAGCGGCTCCCCCGTGAGGGCCAATTGTTTTTCCCCAGAAAATTCGGGCGGGGGGGTTTACGAAAAAGCGGGAAGAGGAATGGGTGGAGACAGGGGGTTTTTCTGGGCGGAACACAGGAATAAAAGTGCGGAGGACGGAAGGGGGGATCCCCCCGGTTCTTTTTTAAAAGCCCCGCCAAAGCCGTAGGGAGATTTTTGACAAAACGGTACGAAGGGGGGCTTACCCCCGGTTCGGCCAAAACCGGGGAAAAGGGAGAGGCTAAAAGCGGGGTCCTACAAGTCGAAAAAGGGGGAAAAAAACCCCGGGGGGTCGGGCAAGAAACCCGCAAAAAAAGGGAGAAAAAAAGGGACCCCAGGGGTGGTAACGGACTCCCGGGGGGCCCCGGGGGGGAAAAACGGGGGCCCCAGGAGCGGGGGGTGATGATGCAATTTTGGGGTGGGCGAGCCACCCAGGCACCGAGCAGAGTTTTTTAATTTAGGCTCCAAAGCCGCAATCCAGCGGTGGCTGAACGCGCCGACGCAAGTAGAAGCGGTTGTCCAGTGAGGTCCTGGCTGGGGCAGGTTTCTGACCGCCCACTTCTCAGCCAAGCCGTCAAACGAGTAAGCAGGGAAATTGGGCTGCGGAATTCCCCCCTGCTGGTCTGATATCGAGCGAAAGCGAGTCGGCAAACTTCGCCGTGGATGGTGTGTTGCTGACGTCATATAATTCACTAGGAGATGGCCAGGTCGACTTTAGCTTAGGACCAAGAATTTGTGTCGCACCGGAGGGGCCGGATCTTCACGTGCTGAGTCTGGACTCTCCGAGACCAGGTGGCTTAGTCTTTGGTCAATGGACAAGTGGCCTTGGGGAAATCCCACCATAGGGAGAAGGGAACTGGGGAGGCTGGTCGCCCTTGAGGCGGGAGTCCGCTCTCTCTGAAACCCACGGTCGTGAACTTTGTCTTCCAGGGAAGGCCGTGTTGCTAGTCCCCACCTCGCTGGGGGAGAATTCCGACCCGTACTGCAAGACGTCTGGTGATCCTCATCCAGTCGCAGACCAAGGAGGTTCAGCGTCGGATGATCGCGATCGGCCAGGGGTGTGGGGATCTGGGTGTGAGCGACGCCTCTTCGGATGCGCCTGTGCACGATGGGGGATGCGAACCCTCGCATTCAGAGGCAGGCACGGCTGGGGCCGAATGAGTGAGAGTGAAGTAATGTAGTAGGGGCCAGGATTTCAACACAGGGATTGAGGGCTTGGTATTCCGGACAACAAAGAGCCAAGCAAAGGTGTAAAAGCTAGCCGGGGGTGGAACTAGGGATTCACAGCCTGGGAGTGAGGGGCCTGCCGCTCTTCCGTAAAATACCCGTCGGTGGGGGGTGGAACTCCATATGCCATAACTCTCGATCCGCAGACCATCACAATTGGGGAGCACAGGGGGATTTTACGTGGAACAAGCAGATTGCACTTTTACCTCTCCTACCCGCCCCAGGTGCGTGCGATGAGGATATGGGGGGAGATGGAATATCAATGCCAGGAAATGGAAGCCGAATTCGCACAAGTGCATAGAATGCTGAGCCTGTCTGGGGCTGAACGCCGCAGGTGGCTTTGTGTTGCAGGGCAACCTCCAGTTTATTGACCGACCGGGTTTAAAGTTGCAGAGCGAACTACCACCCTTGCAGCCCTCACAAGTAGAGCTCTCCGGAGCAGGCGGTGAATCTGTGAACGACAAGGGAGTTGTAGACGCGAAGTTACGGCTCTGGGAAGACCCCACGACCAGCGGATTGCCGTCAGTCGATTGGAGGGTTGGACCTTGTTGCTTGGGACGAACTAGAGGGCGACTTACAGTGTGAATACCGATTGCACGACCGAGACGATGTGCATCAGAGCTCAGAACATCCTGTACGGTCCCATTTTAGCAGTGCACGGCTTGGCAGCTACCTGGGTGCGACTCACGAAGGCGGTGCGAGTGCACCCAAGGGGTACAGCACGTCATGTGTTGCATCAGGTATTGCAGACGGGTGGGGCAGGAAGAAAGAACATCATCACTGTGGCGATGAGCTCTTCGTGGTGCCATCACTAGAGGTGATCAGAGACAATGGATCTCTGCCCCCTCACCCTAGAGAACCGAATATGACGTTTGGGGAGAGATCCCGGAGGGGATAATTATGGCCAAGATCACAGGACTCCCAACTAAGGAGGAAGGTTGTCTGGAAGAGGACATCAACCAGGCTTTGGGCGGAGATGAGAGACCTCCTGTACTGGGATATGGCAGATTCACACAGGTAGGCAAATACTATGCCATAGGCACCAGGCACGGAATGGAGTGGACCAGTGGACAACTGAACCTGGAAGGTCAAGGAGGTGAGAGGTCAAACTCAGTATAGATCTGAGTGTCATCGGCATACATATGTATACTGATACCGTGTTTGATAGCTATATCATGCACTGGACCTGTATAGATTATGAATTTAAAAGGACCTAGTACAGAGCCTTGTGGGGCCGAAAAGAAAAGCAGTGCTTTTTGATGACATGCCATTGAGGAAGATGACCTGTGAACGGTTTGTAAGGTAAGATTGAAACCATTTTAGAGCTGTATCAGTAACACTGGACTGAAGACGAAAGTAGGATATCCTGGTCAATAGTGTCGAAAGCCGCTATCATATCATCATATCAATATAAATATTAAATCCTCCATTGAAATTATGATAAATGGAACAAAAATAAGTAAGTTAACAAAATTATGTTCAAACATATACATTGTCATATGTTTATTCATATTTATTAAACAGGATGATAAAGTTCAATTTACATTTTGAGCTTTTGGCAATGGCTCTTGTTCACAATAAATGATGACATCATAGGTCGTCACTGTTGGAGCAGGAGAATCCCAGCTGCGCCCCCCCTCGAGGGGTCAACACGTTCCCATATGGTGGGAAGGGTGTGTCTGCATACAACAACATATTATGGAAATACAGTTAATATGTACAGAGTATATGTAATATGGCATATACTACAGTATATATATACTACAGTATATGTGTTGTAATATGTAATCAAAGCTAATTTATTATTATAATTGTCCATATATATGTCAAATTGTTTCTAAAACAATTTAGTTTCTGAAGAGGACATTTTATTGTTGAAAAGTGAAAACTGCAGTTTTATCTCATTAACTATCATAACAATGCATATCATTTTATGAGCATTTGTGCAGATCAAGAACACCTATATTTCTAATGTGTGTTATTGACTACGGATACATTTTATTTAATAAAAAAACATATAAATGATGTTCTAATATGTCAGGCCCCTTGATGTAGTTAAATGGATGGATGTTCATTGTTTTAGTGCAAATACATGTATTTCTAATATGAGCATTGAAAGACATGTCCTGGGCAATGTCGTCACTCCAAGCTGCATGATTTCATCTAACTTTTTTTTTTTAATTTTTGACCGCCCAGAAAAAATTCTAAAAAATCTTGTTGGTTCTTTTTTCTTTGAAAAAAATATGTATTTTTTGTTTTGAAAACAAATTTCCAGGTTGGGTCAGATAAAGGCAGTGTATATTTGGGATGAATTTTTCTTGTTTGTGATAAATGTTATAATAAATAACAGATTTATGGTATAAAAGGTAACTAATGTTATGATCTCTTTTTAATGAGAATCTGAAACTATGTTGATTAAATAATGTATGTTTTATCAAATGTTTTCAGGCTGAAGGTTGGCTGAAAGCTGGTCTTAGTTTTAATGCTTGGTTTGAGACAGGACTTGCCACTGATGGTCTTCCACCAGTCCCCAGCTATACAGTAGGTTTCCTTTATTGTAAAACTAAGAGCAGATACGGAACTAGAAAGCTTGTAATATTTTTTTCCTTTGCATATGCTACAGGGACGGATCAGGGGGATGTCTTTGGGGGCTTAAGCACTGCCCCCCCCCTCCCCCCTCCCCGGTCTCAAGCCCCCTTTCCCTTGCGTGAACCTACCCTCTATCCTATTTTTTCTATTTTTGTAAGTGCTCCTTTCCACCCAAAATACTCCCAAGCTCTATCCTCTCAAATCAAACCCCTTACATATAGATGCTCATAATCCCCCCCCCCCCTCCCCATACACTCTTGTGACCCCACCTACTCTTAAAAATCCTCCAGCCATACAATAGTTACAAATACTACAAGTGACTGAAGTCCCTGCCATTTCTCAAACCAAGCCCCCCTTCTCCCCCACACTCTCACAAGCCGCCTCCATCTTCTCTCAAACCTACTCTCCGTCATATACTCAAAAGCCCCCATTCTCTCATGCTCTCACATTCTCTCAAGCCCCCCCTTTCTCCCAAGCCCCTCACTTTCTCTCGATTTACCCCTTCACCCCTCAGGACGTATACTCACACGCACCCTAGGAGGGCCCATTCTCTCTGGCCAAGCCTGCTCCCTCAGCAATATACTCACAAGCCACCCCACCCCCACTCTCAAAGGTCTCACTTAAGGTCTCACATTCTCTCAAGCCAAGCCCCACCCCCCATACTCTCACAACCCCCACATTCTCTCAAGCCCCGCCCCCCTCCCCATAATATCACAAGCCGCCCCATCTTCTCTCAAACCTACTCTAATGACATATACTCAAAGCCCCCCATTCTCTCAAACTCTCACATTCTCCTCTCAAGGCCCCCTCCATACCTCTCACAAGCCCCCGCTTCTCAAGCCCTCACTTTCTCTCAAGTTACCCCTTCACCCCTTCTCTCAGGCCAAGCCCCTCCATATACTCACAAGGCCCTCCCATTCTCTGGAGTTCTCAGTCAAGGTCTCACATTCTCTCGCCAAACTCCTCTCCATAATCTCACAAGGGGATTCGGGGGGGCCCCAAATCCCTAGCCCGGGGGGAAAAAAATGAGGGGGTTTTTTGGGGAAAGATATCAGGAGGGATAAAAAATAATTAAGAACCCCTTTTGGAAGACTTTCCCAAGGGGGAAGGTTGTCTGGAAGAGGACATCAACCAGGCTTTGGGCGGAGATGAGAGACCTCCTGTACTGGGGATATGGCAGATTCCTACATAGGTAGCAAATACTATGCCATAGGCACCAGGCACGGAATGGAGGGACTAGTCGACAACTGAACCCGGAAGGTCAAGGAGGTGAGAGGTCAAACTCAGTATAGATCTGAGTGTCATCGGCATACATATGTATAATACTGATACTGTGTTTGATAGCTATATCATGCGCTGGACCTGTATAGATTATGAATTTAAAAAGGACCTAGTACAGAGCCTTGGGACGCCGGAAAAGAAAAGCAGTGCTTTTTGATGACATGCCATTGAGGAAGATGACCTGTGAACGGTTTGTAAGGTAAGATTGAAACCATTTTAGAGCTGTATCAGTAACACTGACTGAAGGCAAAAGTAGGATATCCTGGTCAATAGTGTCGAAAGTCAGCGCTATCATATCATCATATCAATATAAATATTAAATCCTCCATTGAAATTATGATAAATGGAACAAAATAAGTAAGTTGGCAAATTATGTTCAAACATATACATTGTCATATGTTTATTCATATTTATTAAACAGGGATGATAAAGTTCAATTTACATTTTGAGCTTTGGCAATTGCTCTTGCCCTGTTCACAATAAATGATGACATCATAGGTCGTCACTGTTGAGCCGGGAGAATCCCAGCTGCGACCCCCCCTCGAGGGGTCAACACGTTGTTCCATATGGTGGGAAGGGGTGTGTCTGCATACAACAACATATTATGGAAATACAGTTAATATGTACAGAGTATATGTAATATGACATATACTACAGTATATATATACTACAGTATATGTGTAATATGTAATCAGAGCTAATTTATTATTATAATTGTCCATATATATGTCAAATTGTTTCTAAACAATTTAGTTTCTGAAGAGGACATTTTTTGTTGAAACGTGAAAACTGCAGTTTCATCTCATTAACTATCATTTTATGAGCATTTGTGCAGATCAAGAACACCTCTATATTTCTAATGTGTGTTATTGACTACGTATACATTTTATTAAATAAAAAAAAACATAAATGATGTTCTAATATGTCAGGCCCCTTTGATGTAGTTAAATGGATGGATGTTCATTGCTTTAGTGCAAATACATGTATTTCTAATATGAGCATTGAAAGACATGTCCTGGGCAATCGTCACTCAAAGCTGCATGATTTCATCTAACTTTTACTTTTTTAATTTTGACTGCCCAGAAAAAGTTCTAAACAATCTTGTTGGTTTTTCTTTGAAAAAAATATGTTTTTGTTTTTTGAAAACCAATTTCCAGGTTAAGTCAGATAAAGGCAGTGTATATTTGGGATGAATTTTTCTGTTTGTGATAAATGTTATAAATAAATAACAGATTTATGGTATAAGGTAACTAATTTTATGTTCTCTTTTAATGAGAATCTGAAACTATGCTTGATTAAATAATGTATGTTTTATCAAATGTTTTCAGGCTGAAGGTTGGCTGAAAGCTATTCAGTTTAATGCTTGGTTTGAGACGGATTTGCCACTGATGGTCTTCCACCAGTCCCCAATACAGTAGGTTTCCTTTTTATTGTAAAAAATAAGAGCAGATACGGAACTAGAAAGCTTGTAATTTTTAATCCTTACATATGCTACAGGGATGGATCCCAGGGGAGGTCTTTGGGGCTTAAGAACCCCCCCTCACCGCGCGTCTCAAGCCCCTTTCCCTCATGCGTGAACCTACCTCTATCCTATTTGTTCTATTTTTGTAAGTGCTCCCTTCCACCCAAAATACTCCCCAAGCTCTATCCTCTCAAATCAAACCCCTTACATATAGATGCTCATAATCCCCCCCTCCCATACACTCTTGTGACCCACCTACTCTTAAACATCCCCCTCCAGCCATACAATACTCACAAGTGACTGAAGTCCCTGCCATTTCTCAAGCCAAGGCCCCCCTTCTCCCCCCCACACTCACAAGCCCGCCCATCTTCTCTCAAACCTTCTCTCAGTCATATACTTAAAAAGCCCCCCATTCTCTCAAGCTCTCACATTCTCTCAAGCCCCCTCCATATACTCACAAGCCCCCCCGCTTCTCCCAAGCCCTCACTTTCTCTCAATTTACCCCCTTCACCCCTCAGGCGTATACTCACAAGCACCCTAGGAGGGCCCATTCTCTCTGGCCAAGCCTCCTCCCTCAACAATATACTCACAAGCCACCCCACCCCCACCCCCAAGGTCTCACAAGGTCTCACATTCTCTCAAGCCAAGCCCCACCCCCATACTCTCACAACCCCCACATTCTCTCCCCCCCACCTCCCCCATAATATCACAAGCCGCCCCATCTTCTCTCAAACCTACTCTAATGACATATACTCAAAAGCCCCCCATTCTCTCAAACTCTTTAACAACTTTGTTTAAGCGACCATTCAATACACAACATTTTGCTTCATGCAAGAAATCTATCATTGCTTTACCATGCTGATTAACTGTTTTGTCAATACCCTCTCTCTCAGGCAAGGAATCTAGGGTACAAAAAAACATCATTATTTTCGCCGATTCTAGAAATGAAATCACCACAGAAAATAAGGTAATCAGCTTTACTATGAACATGTTTCACTTAGTAAATGTGAATAGAAACTTACACTATCTCTACCCCAATGCTATTCTCTGGTGGTAAGTAACAAACATATAAAAAAATAGTTAAATCGGATTGCCTATGTTTAAGCTGAACTCCTAAAACACCTTCAAAACTCTTGTCAACAATATGTACATCAAAATCAATAAATAACCTATTCCTCACCAATATGCCAACACCCCCTGAACCTTTAGGTGCTCTTACATGTAATCCTTTCCTATTATGTCCATACCACTTGTAGTCATTCACTTCAATAGTTTGATCCTCAACTAAATGTGTTTCACTAATACATATAATATCACAGTCTTGTGATTTGATAATATTACATCTAAGATCATGATTTCTTTCAGTCCATCCAGCAACATTTAATTGTCCTATCTTAATTTTGTCCAGCCGTTCCTATCTATTGCCTGCCTCATCACCAGAATCTTTATTTTCTATGAGCTCTCTCTGTTGTTGTGTTCCTTGCCTGTCCTGTCCATCTTTTTTAATCACTCTGCCATTCTGATTTATCCTCATTTCTTTTCCCTGTGGTATCATGTTTAGTAGAGTTCTTGTATTTTGTCTCATCATTCTCTCTTCGAATGTTTGTGATTGTCTTACAAACACCTTTTCATATCCTTTCGTATTTTTGAGTACAAAGCGTGCTTTTAGTAGGGCCTCCTTGTCACTTCTAGTCATACATTCTATTTTCACTATTCCAGGGTGCTTTGTTTTACATTCTGTATCAAGTTTTATCCTCAAACCCAAACCTTTTTCCACTAGATCCTTACATTTCTGAGAAATATCCTCATCGTCATCATATCTTAGATTAAGCACCACACAAGTTGTATCCACTGAAAATTTCTTTGCTGTCTTTGCTGTCTTCCAGCCCACTCAATCTTTCCTCCACATTTGTTATTCTGTTAGTTAAAAAGTACTTATCTCCATTGCCATATCTTGTCTTAATGCTCTCAGTTCTGTTTGTACCACATTATGTATATCCTCTTTGATATTGTCTATTCTTTTTTCTAAGCTCTGTCTGATTGCTTGCTGCTCTTTTCTAATATCCATTATCAGAGACTTCAAAATTTCAATGTCAGCCATGTTGTTTTTTCCACTCTCTTGTAATCTTTTTGGTTCTGGTTGACCTTCTGGTGTTTTTGTTGGTTTTCTTCTCCTATCTGGTCTTATTGGCGATATATTTTCTTTCTCTATACTTTCACAACTACTATTATTCATTCCAATTGCTATGTATCCTTCTCTATGTATGTACAATTTGTATATTTGTTATCATTTTGTTATATTCTTTTCAAGAAAAAATTTCCCAACTGCACTGATTGGGGCAAATTATTTAAACGATCTCATACATTTGAAATGTTTGAATGCATTACCTAAATACATCTATCATAACCGCTGAGATCAACTATCAAATGCAAATATTCAACGCATTTACTTTGTACCAGTTGTACCTTTTTGTGCCACTCACCCACTTTGGGGTCGAGTGTCAGGCGTAACCTTGTCATTAAAAGACGAACTGGTCAATAAATGCTTTATCATTGTTTGTCCCTGTACCCACAATGATGTGATCATAAACGAAAGTATGAAAATATGTATAAAAGATGGTGTTTTGATATATTTGTCATGAGTTAGACTATATCGATCAGCACCAACCCGATTGATTTGGCTTTACTGCATGATATTATAATTTATCCATAATGAGAACCATTAGTCCACCTTCCTCCGTGTCTTCGGGCTTTAGGAAAAACGTCCACTGTCAACACTATTAATGGCAAAAAATACAAGTAAATCTCTTTGACTATTAACAGGATTGACCTATTTTTGGGTGGGTATGACGGATGGGGGGGGGGACTAGAAAAGTTTTAACTATGCCAGGCAGAGGACAAGAAAAAGTTTCAACTATCGAGTTTGGAAAATTACCAGCCCTCCCCCTCCCTAGTACTTTTATGAACAGATCCTAAATACATTATTTTAACATCTGAATCAATCAAATCCAAAATTTATTTTGACAGATCCTAATTATTCCTCAATTTGGGGATGTGGTCTGGTTGCCCAGTCTATTTCTCAACTGTTCACTCCAGGCTTTTCTATCATTTGGATCTGTTTGATCCATGCCTAGACCCTGAAGAATAGCTGTTAATGATTTCTAAAGCCTCATACACACTGACCTCTCCCTGTGCCATCATATTATCTTCAAAAATAGAGAACATTTCCATGTTATTGGGACCTCGCCCATGTTAAATAAAATTATTTGGCTGATGAATACACGTATGCTCTACTATTAATTATGTCCCAAGCGTACATTTTGTATACACATATTCTTTGGTTAAGAAAAAATGGTACCTCAGTAACCTGATCCAAGTTATTTCTTTTGTTTCACATGTACATATGTGCAAAGGCAATGTCGTAAAGAGTTATTTTAATGTTTATTCGCTGCCATACAAATACTTTACAAAAAGGAACTCTCATTCAATCTCATTATGACAATGATTTTCAGAAAATGTTTAACCTGAACCAGCTAGGATCATATTCATAGTAGTTACTTGTCAATACTTTGTTTTATAAGGAAAAAAAAACACTGCCTTTGTTTTCTCCTTAGTAATTAAAATTCATGGTGTGGATGTTTTTCCCAAGTGTACTGCAAAAATCTCTAAACATGGTGGCTGATCAAAAACATGTATATTTTGAACATTTCTGCATATATCTTCATGAAACTGACCACATTTCATCTATGCATGTTGAATTTTAATAAATAAAATGTTTTTCCCATAGAATTGACCAAATAATTAAGATTATTAAACTTTAAGATGTTTAAGTTCGGAAAACTGACTTATTTTTTTTTAGAAAATATCAAATGTTTTTAGTTTTGGTCCATAGTTTAGTGTTGGTTTATCATTAAACTGTTCCTATTACCATCTTGCTGTAATACAATTGAGATGATAAAGTTATAAAATTGTTATACCTTCATTGTAAGTGTATTTAAAATATGATATTAATTGTACAAAATATTGTCATTTATAATTTTTTAAATCATCATTTTTCAAGTTGTTCTTTTGTTTTAATTATTTTGCTCTTTTTTGATATATGTAACACCAATCTGTTATGATTTATATGCAAATAAAATCAATCTTATAAAAGATATTTGAAATTTTACCCCCATATATCAGGCTTCATTTCTTCACCCATTTCTTTTTTACAAACATGAAGCCCACCCGCCTAGAACCCTCAATGTAATGACCGAGAGTAACTTTCCTTGGTGTACTAGTATATGTCATAACATACAGTATATCCACAAAGACAAGAAACTCACGAGTAACCACCAACATTCAGCCGTACATTTTTCTATGATTCTGGGTGTTAAATAGATTGTCGTGGTATTTGGGAATTGCAGTTCTCAAATATATAATTGTATAATCCGTTAGTAACATAATTCTAATCATCTATTACGAATACTCATCGGAAAATCAAAATAACTTACTTAATTATGAAGAATAAAAATTGTACATGGCGCTTCCATCTCAGTGTGCAAGCTCAAAAATTCAAATGTCCTGTGTAGTCTCTCAATCAACCTGGACCTGTCGGGGGTTGAAATTGTCCATCGTCAGGTTTGTCATCCAACTTATATAAAACAGATGGCCTAAGTGCTGAAAATGACAATCGACATCCTTGATGATTATGCTTGGCAATCTTTTTTCTGACACTTTTTGTCACACATTTTACCATTAAAGATATGGCTCTTAATTATTTAATTATTCAATACTTTCTAAATAAAATCATAATGGTGTGATATAATTGTATGTTTGTTTCTATCTCAGAATGGTGCAAGTGCTGACAGGCATAGTAGTGGAGCGTTCGAAGAGTCTGGTGCAAGTGCTGGATACACCATTACACCAAGAATTGAAGGCCAATGGCCAGCAGTAGGCCTACTAGACTTGTTCAGCTTTTAAATTGCTACCTAAAGATATATCTAGTACTATTGGTGAGGATCTATGATTTTCTATAGCCAGTATCAGACTTGGAGTCAAATACAATTTTCAAATTCAATTACAATTACATGCTCCTTTTCAGTGTTAATTACAATTACAATTATACTTAGATTTTTTGGTTCAATTATAATTACAATTACAGGTGAATTTTCAGTGATAATTACAATTATGGGATGAAATTCAATTGCAATTAAATTACAACTTGATGCTAAATAATAACACCATTTGCTATCCATTGCTATAACATCTAATGCTCAGTTACAGATAACAGATAACAGTATTTCATTTCGGATATCTTCTGCATATTTTAAAAACAGAAGATCATACCCATAGAACAACAGGGTTTTACAATATACAGAACACAGTAAAATCATATTTGTATTTGAAATATTTGTAAAATAATGTAATTTAATGTATCACAGTTTTTGTTCTATGTCAAGAGAAAAGGCTTTATCATGTCATATTTTGGTTAAAATTGGTTAGTACAATGATGACAAGTGAATTATTATCAAAAAACGTATAAAGGGAACGATCATAAATAATGATACCAGGGGGTGGAACTGTCCATTTTTTGGGGGCTCAAAGAAAAAAGTTAAACGAATAATCCCCCATCAACAGTTTAAAAGTTGAGTGACCCCTCCTCATCCACTAAAAAAAAAAAGTGCTATATATAATCATGGCAATGCTAAATAAAAGAATGAAAAAATTTGAAAAAATATAGGCGAAGTTATTAGCGTGATAAAAAACGTTCAGCGACCCCCAAGAGGAATCAGAAAAGTTGGATGACCCCCCGAAACACTGTTTGGACGACCTCCCTAAATATCATTATTAACTGGTCGTTCCCTAAATTTAACATTCAGTTTGACGACCCCTAGTATCATATAACTGGTGGAGAATAATAAATTTATAGTCTATGTACATGAAAGATGTACTGCTTTGAAGAACACTAAGACAAAACAGACTGCTGACATACTGACTGGACAAACATGACCAAAGACAGTTGTTAAATGCTATCAATCAGGCAGTCATGCTTACTGATATGCTGCCTATAATGAGCTATTATGTTTGATGGGCCGTATAAACAGACCACAAATATATGCCTGGTGGCAGAGATAAACATTTTTATGCATGGTGACTGGTTGCCATAGTAAACTTCGTAAAACACATCGCATGTGTGCGTTCAACAAAAGCCGTCACAGACGGGACTTATTATCATAAAGAACGTAGTAATGTGAGTGTAAATGTATCATTGTTATTATATCTGGGTTGTAATTTGTATTGGTGCATGTTGCTGTATATCTCCCACCATATCATGAGTACTCAGCTAAGCCCCCACACCTTTCTAAAGCCCCAATATCATGTGAAATGTTCAAATCACTTGATAGCAAAATCTTTCAATCAAACATAGCTAGTGTGTCTGAGTAGGATTACATATATTTATAATACACTGACAATTATGAGAATAATTGTTCAAAATACTTATACAATAAAGTTGAACATAATGTATTGTGGCAGCAGCGATGCTTACGCAACAGATCACTCAGTTTGCGTGAGACTGATACAACAGCAACGTCGTCATTGAAATTGCCAAAAATGTGTTTTTGCAATCGTCATAAATAGGTTTTTGCATCGCAAATGATATGCGAAAAAAATGGTGAAAGTGGGCCCTGCAGCTGTTATATTCAAGGACCCCATCCCGTGTTCCACATCCTGGTGCTGGCCAGTTCTGCAGTGTACACACTGTACTCTTCAAGGACTGTCCCGAGGAAGTGGAGGAGGATCTGTTATGCACCCTTGGACAGTAACAGCGTTCTCCCCAGCCATCCAGTGGTCCACGACTTATTGCAGACAGATGAAACAAATGAAGCTGGGTAGAGTGGGATGCATGGGTTGAATTTCACGATCAAAATTACAAAAGAGGCTTGCCACATAGCCAAGTATGTCCGTCTTGCTCCTCCATCCCCTGGTTACAGCTGTATAGGCTTAAGCAACGCTGACAAGACCCACTACTCCTTGTTAGGTTTTCTACCTCTCCCACTTGGCTTCTCATTGATCAGCTTCTGGATTTTTACCAGTTGATCAGCTTCAGCCAGCTGTCAGTTGTGGCAGTTCAGTGGGTACCAGTCACCTGGGTCACCAACAACAAACCGCCACTCACGTAGACCAGAGCTATCTCTCATCTGCAATTCAACAGCTTTGCCGGTGGACAGTAGCGGTCATGAGGTCGTTATCAAAATCCAAACCCTGGTCACTGTGCAACATTTCCATAGCATCGTGGTGTGAAATGAATTCTTCAAACAGCACAGCTGCCACTGTCGCAGTGAACTTATTTGATAGAGCATACAGTTCTATCCTCCTGAGAAATAGTCCAGTATCACGCAGATGTAACGTTTGCCTTTGGTTGTGAGAGTCAGGAGCCCTTGGAGGTCTATGTCAACACAAGTGTCATGGCATATTTAGCGCAGCGGATGCCAGGTTTGCTCTTCTGGCAAGTCAAGCAGGATTTGAACATGTGCAGGTTGTCATCAGCCATGCAAAGCCATACAAAAGCGCTGCTGAATGATCTTGTACACCCACTCTAACCCCAGGTGCCTGCAGGTGTGATATGCACCACACCCCGGACACTGAGGCTCCACATAACGGATATCAGGCGTGAGTCGAAGTGGCCACTTCCAGTTGGCCCCGCCGACAGGCCTTCATGTATTTAACGTCCAAACACCCGCATCATCCTGGCACAGGGCAGGCTACCAGCGGCAGTATTCCCCGCACCTCAGTACTTTCTCCTTTAAAGGCTTCCGGGTCGGGAGGGTCAGTTGACGCGACCTTCAGCTCCGCGAGACCTGCAACACAGATGTCGCTTTGCTGCACCTCCCTCGAGATCTGCCAGCAATCTTCCTGTTGCTGTATAAGTCTGATGAGTCAAGCTCATTCAGACGCAGGACTGGAGTTCAAGGACCCTGGACGGTGAGGCGGACGGACCTCTGCGCATTCTAGAACTCAGCTGCAGCCACAGGAGTAGAGAGGGGTGTGGCATATGTCAGCCTGGTGAGATGCAGGTTTTGGTGAACTCTGGAGCCGTCTAGTTCTACTGGTTCTTCAGAATCGGAGTCTGGCAGCTGTGGCCAACCCGCCAGTGCTCCAGGACTTCAGTTTCCATATCACACTGTTCGTTCACCAAGTAGTCAAATTCCTCATCCTGGATGTAACTGTTCTTACAAGCTTACAATCGGAGGAAGTACAGTATTTTGCAGCCTTGTCATTTGGCAAAGTAGACAGCTACTTCCAGATCCGCCAGGTCTTGTTTCTGGGACAGGGCATCAGCTACTGTATTCAGCTTGCCAGCCACAAAACGTCACAGGTGCATTGCAGAGGCCAAATGACATGCCCTTCCACTGATACAGCCAACGATGAGTTAAGAATAGTCTTTTCAGCATCCCGAAATTGCATTTTGAGCTACCATTAGCCGGAGGTTAATTCTAGCGTTGAGATGAATTTGGAACCTTCCAGGCTGTCATACCATTCATCAATATGAGGCAGAGGGTAGGAATCCTTTTTTGGTACTTGCTCACATGGCGGCAGTTGATGCAGAAGCAGTGTTTTCCATCCTTCTTCTTTAGAGTACCACAGGCTCAACCCAGAGTGACTTAGGGGGCTGAATTTTTTCCAGCCTGGAGTAGCTCCAAGACCTTTTGGTCAATGTGGTCACACTCTTCCAGGGATCGCCCATAGTAGTTCTGCTTGATAGGCAATGCATCCCCAGTATCTATCTTGTGTGTTGCTGGAACATGGATTAAGTGCATCCCTTGCCTAGAGCCGCACAGCACTGAAACACAGTGGTCTGACAACACAGCCACTATATAATGAGCTGCAGAGCTCTGCTCTGTGCCTTGATATGAAGTGAAACAATAAAGATTAAACCTTTACTGCCTGCGTTGTTCTACAATGGTGGAGATGTCGGGATTGAACCAGAGACTTTTCACAGCATTGTTCTACAATTTCATCTGGATCATAAAAAGGCGACTGCTGGCAGGCCCCACAAAGATGTCACTGTAGGAATTGATCACCTCGCACAAACGTTTTTGCTGATTGCCCATCAGGACGCCTTCCTCGGGTAGCATGCACTTCAGGTGGAGCATGTGGCCATTTGTAATAGGACCATCCTGCACAGGTTCAGGATCCATCCTCCTGGTGCAAAGAGTCACAAACTTCTCGGCCATCGCTGAACATGAAGCAGCCAATTGATCTGGAACCAACAGTACAGATGTCCATGTTGAGCCATCATGCTACTGGGTGTGGTTTTCAGCAGCAGTCTTGACTCCCACGTGATACACCTGAGTGGTATGGCTGGTTCCTTCCACTTTATTTCTCTCTGAGGGGTGCACTGACCATATCCACGCACCAAATTTTCCCCCTGCAATTGGACTGATCTGAGTTTGTGGAGTGTTCAGTAATATCCATGAGTGGTGTCACCTGCACTCTAGGCTCGTTGGGGACATGGCCCTTGAAACAGCTCCAGTTCTTGATGAAGAGGTTGACATGACCGCCCAGAGACACCCAGTCTAAACAGCTCAACATGGCAACATGTTCTGTGGGTTCCCCTCCACAAGGCAGTCTTGACCCCACAGTAGTCTGTTCTGGACAGGGACGTAGAAGCGCTGCACCATATGCACAGGTACTGTCCTCTGTGTGTGACTGTCAACAGACATGCATGGATTACTTTGCTGGGTGAGGAGCAGGGGTTGTGAATGGTCATGGCACACTTTGCATATTTGAGCTCAACTTCATGACGGAATAACCAATCCTTTCTCTGTAGGAGATGGGGTCCCAGCAGCTTCCCAATGATGAGGACTTTTTCCAGGACTAGAATTTAAGAGGTCATCATTGGAATCCATGTTGAAAGGCCTGGTGGTGGGAGTCACAACTCTGACACCACAAGTCTCCCAGGGAGCCGGGGGTGTGAGCAAAGGCTTGCAGACCCTTAGGTGCCTATTAGACTAATGCAGGGATGGTGCGAGCAACAGCTTCCAGACTGGAACGATTGGATTATGGTGCCCTGCATCCATCATCAATGGGGTAAAACAGTGTAGCATGTATCCGCCTTCAGGATACCCCAGCTCCGCCATCGGAATTCATGTGAAGTCATGCATGCATGTGCCTTCATGTACAGCAGGTTCCTTCCTTGACGCCGCAAGGTGGGAGGTGACAGACCCGTCTATATTTCGCATCATAACCACCAAACATCTAGTTACTTGGGGGTGCAACGACCTTCCGTGGGTGTGCACCGAGTAGTAGAATAAAAGAGGCATCAGAGTCAGACTGCCCTTTTTATCCATATTGCATCCTGACTCCTTTCAGTGCAAAAAGTTCTTTCTGCAGAACTACTCTATATGTTTTAACGGGTTCTGACTTGCTGGTGGTGGTCTTGTCTGTTCCACCGACGTGGGACCCAGTGGTCGGAACATCCCTTGTGTCCTCTGTTCCCTTAAACACTTGGCTCACTGGCGTGCATACTGCACTGCTGATTCTGCCTTAAACAGGTTGCCCACTTCAGGTTGTCCATTAGCTGACTGCAACTTCAGGGGGGGACAAGCACTCATCCACAGGCTGCGCTTGAGCTGTCATCTCCTCTGACTGGAACAGGCAGCTGGCCACCCTTTGAGCTGTCTCGGGGTGTAGTGCATGGGACGGAGCAAAATATAGGCTCACTCAATTCGGGAAAGAACATCATATACCATTGGAAAGCTTGAAATCTCAGCTATCCAGCCATGTATGATGGCATTGCATAACGAGTAGCTTTTTATTACAAAAATGTGTTTGAAAAACACCCCTTCGAATTCGTTCGGGCGAATTCTGTGTCATTCAACGGAGCATGATTTTTCTTGAGTGTTTGGGACCCCATATACAAGTTGTGTTTGATGATATATGCAATGTGTAATATACCATTAAGAAGGTCAGATTGTCCTCTTTACAGTGATGCATATAGAATATTTCTAACACTTATTAATATAGGGAAATCGTTAATTTTACAAATGTGTCTTACAGCCACAAGTGATTTAAAAAACAATGACAAAATACTCTCTAATTTTTAGCCCCCAGACACTGAGATCTTCCATTTGGGCAATTCATTATATACCAGACAAATGCTTATTCTTTAAGCTCTGCAACGGTGCCTAATATGCATTTATGTGTACCAATCTGAAGATTTTACAGACTCATCTATGGATCCCTTTCAACCACTCAAATTCTAAGCGAATGGTGACATAAACCTCATTGAATAGAACTGAAACTTTATTTTCATTGTATAAGGACCACTAAAATAACATACCATTGGACTGATTACAATCTCACCTTTACAACAGTGTATGATATCATTGCATAATAAGTAGCTTTACATGAGAATAATAAATCTAAAAAATATCCTTTCTAGTGTGAGCAAAGCTAGAGTAGGTCAGCCCCGCATGGGTGGATTGAAGAATCCACCCCTAATAAAAAATTAGATCAATCAAACTCTTAATTGACCCGGGCTTAAGCTAGGTGGGTCCCACATGGATTGAGTGGTTGAAGCAACAATAAGTAGGAACCAGCAACCCAAAATCTGATAGATGGCGATCCAGCAAGTTAACCAGAGGTAGCCCAGGGGTTACTCAGTACTTGCAGGGGTCTTAATCCCAATTTACTGCTTGCTGAGTGGTCCATCAAAACGTTTGTCCATGGCCAGGTTTAGTGGGTCCAGTCAAAACCTACCGGGCTCGGTGTAACATGGATAGGCGACATAAATGATTACGTCAATTAAAAGTCAATTACAAAGAAATTTACGATTACACCATATATTGGTTTAAAAGTCAATTACAATTACACAGTTTTCAAAATATCAATTACCATTACAATTATGAGAAAAAGTGTATTTAGTTGCAATATGCTTTTTACAATTATAATTGACCTCACGTCTGGTTGGTATGATTTTTACCTCACTAACGTTTGATGAATAACAAAAAGATACATGTATTTGTGACGATCTAAAAATTCCATCAAAGTTACTTAATGGCAACTAGATTATTGCAGCCATAAAAACTACTGTTGATTTCAATGTTCTTTTCTAGAGATTCCTGGGGTATTGAGATCTCTGCTGCAGCTGGATGAGTTCAATCCTTACATCACTATGTCATTTAGCACTCCATTTGGACTAAGTGGACATGCTTTGGCATGTTCACCAAAGTGTGAGGATCCATACAAACCTTTTATATTTAGGTAGGTCATTTGAAGCATACATCATTTATTGTCATTGCTGTTAGTGTTTTCATGGCCAAATGGATAGGCAGTTGGAGTGGTAAGCACTGACTAGTAGCTCGTGAGTTTGATTCCTGGTTGGGTCTGGTGGTGTGAGTTGGCTCAACAAAGTATACAGAAAAGGTTACTTTTACCCCTTTTATAAAATTCGATTTTCTCTTTATCATTGCTTTGATTTTGATTTATTTATTTTCATTTATTTAGTTTTGCCATGTTACAAATAAAATTTGTGATATAAAACACAGACAGTTAACAATAATTTCAAAAACATTGAAACATTTAAAATTATGGTAGTAGATGGCAGGGGTGGAAAAAAAGTGATGACTTATCAAGTTCCACCCCATGTATATGTTCCAATCACAGTTATTTAATCTTTATTCACAGTCATTTTTAAACTATATTTAAACATTTTTGTGTAATACCCTGAGAGTGTTTTAAAGATAGAAAAAAAAGAAAGCACTAAAATACATACCAATTACATGTCAACCAAATAATTATATTTTCTGTATAGCCAGGTCAGAAAATTAGAAAAATTAGAAAATTAGTTAAGGACCCATAGGCAGATCCAGGGGGCGCAGGGGCGCCAAATTGCACTTTCCCACCAAAAATACTTCATTTTTCATAGGGTTTTTCACGAAATGCTGTAAGTGTGCCCCCTCTTTTCCTTAACAGTTTAAGCCCCCCTTTTCCACGAAAACCTGGATCTGCCTATGAGGACCTATGGGCATTTTTTTAGTAAAAGTTGCCAACATACTTTTTAACACAATTTGGGTATGCCGATTCTCCCTATAAATGTTGGCAGAAAACGAATTCTCGAGTTAAAGGCCTCAAAATTGAAAAAAAAATGGCCATCAAAATATGCACTGAAACTGGTCAATACTCATTTAATATTGATTTTAGACACATTTTTTACTATTGGCAATGTATAGGAAATCATATGTAAGGATTCTAATAATGTTGTAATATTTGGCCTTTGGGTCATTTTTCAAGGTCAAAACGATCAAAATTACCCCGTAATTTAGTCTACTCATTATTTTACCCCAAAATGTGTATAGAAATTGGTAACAATTCATCAAGCAGTATAACTTTATTGAAATACAATACAAAGCATCATCTCCCTGGGGTCAAATCAAATATTACTTAATCTAATACTTAATCTAGACATTGTGTTGAGCCAAAAAGTATGTAGTGATATCAATGGCGTTACGTGAAATAATGAAAAAATATACCATGTTTAGTAGTGGTATATATGTTAATTCACTGCCCAAATACATATTACATATTCCTGAAGAGGACACTTACGTGTCGAAACATGGGAATAGTTATCAATAAATTATCTGAAATTACTCTTCCATTTTGAATAATGAAAATAAAAGAAATTTTAAATTCATAATATTGTCTCCAAATACAGAGAAAAAAGTAAAAACAACAAAAACTATGAGAATAATTGTTCAAAATACTTATACATGAAGGTTGGCCATAATGTATCGTGGGCAGCAGTGATGCTTATGCAACCGATCACTCAGTTTGCGTATGACTGTTACACCAGCAACGTTGTTTAGAAACCCGCGCAAAAATGTGTTTTGCGATCATCACATAATAGATTCACATCGCAAATGATATGATGCGACAAAGTTGGTGAAAGTGGGCCCAGAGCACTGGCACATGGTACATCACGTGGGCTGCTTTCATAAAATGGCATACTCATACACCTTTGGTGGCAGTTTCTCCATGGATCTCAGGTAGTGGAGATCATGTCTCACATAGCTGATGTGTCCACTAGCAAAGAAATATGGCAACATTTCTTCCACTGTTTGTAAGGGATCGCTCACAAATTACGCCAGCTAGCAGGGGGGGGTCAGCGAAAGCTGATGAAAGCTGACAAGGGGGGCTCGCCACAGGCTGACGCCAGCTTTTATCCCAATTTTACTAAAAACAGCATTTGAAAAAATAAACAAAATTCCAGGGAAATAAAAATAAAAAATAAAAAACTGTAGACAGCTACAACTGCTACAACTTCTAGAAAAAAAGAGTGCATTATGCACAAAAAAGTGATACATTAAAAAAGGTGTTGCTCATATGCTAAAGAGGTTGGACCTGTCAAGGTGGGATGTGTAATACTACACATAATGTAATACTACACATCCACCGTGACAGGCCCAACCTCAACCGCGACACAGGCACAGAGATTCCCGTGAACCTGCTCCAACTTGCATTACATGACCTACATGGTCGCTAAACTGAGATTCAGCAGCCAGTAGCACTGTTGACGCCATGATACATGAGAAAAACGTCTGCAAGTCAAGTAAAAAAATGGTTCTGAGAACAAAAATATTTGATCTTGTCTTTACCAGAACCCAGTAGTAGCTTCCTTTTTAAGGATCATTTTCTTATTTTTTTCATTCACTTTCTGCATGTTTCAATTTAAGTGCATCATGAGCACTGACAAATTGATAAAATAATCATATGAAAAAAAATATACAAAAAAGCAATTTAAAATAATTATTCAGATGACCTGGACAAGCGAATAAAATGCTGACGCCAGCCGGGGGGGGGGGGTCATCGCTGAAAAAGCTGACGAGGGGGGTCAAAATGGTTAAAAATGGCCAGTATATCCTTCTCACTCTGCTATCACACAGAGTATCATCAAGAGGACGGGCTTGACGAGATTGCTGACCCATCTAGACCTTAGCTGTTCGGGCTTCTAATTGCAACTTCATTAAAGCCGCGTCCCCACTGCTTCCGGCGCACTGGGAACTTACTGGGAACTTACGTTCAGCTGATAAAAATCGGTCGGACAGCTAGATTTTTTTCACCTACGCTAAGCATCTGCCGACTACACCGACCCTATGTCGACCTGGACATAGTCACCAGACGCTCGCTTTACGCTGCACGTGCGTGACGCTCCTGTGACGCCGCTGCCCTACAATCGGCAAAATATTTCTAGGAAGATTATCGATCGGTCCATTCTTTTACGCTCCCAATACTTTGGGCTGCTCAAAACATCGAAAGCGTATATGGCATACGCCGATCGATAATCCATTGATTTTTTTATGTCGACCGTACGCCAAACATACGTCAAACTTACGCCAAACATGTGCCTAACATGCCCCGCGTACTGGGAGCAGATGCTGCTCGGCAGATAAAAACGTTAGCGTAAGCTTGACTCACCTTGAGTGTACGATGGCGCATATTCAGCAGGCGTTCAACTTATTGTAGACGATGTTCAGCGCATAGCAGACAGTGAACGCAAGGTCAGCGTAACCCCGACGCACGTCACACCCAGACTTTTTTGTTTTACACGTCGGTTGTGCGTCGGAGTTACGCTGACCTTGCTTTCACTGTCTGTTTTCTACGCCCGGGTTTGCGCCGGCTGTGAGTTAACTATGCGCTAGGGAAAAAAGAATTATTTAATGCCAAAAGGGCTTATCTATCAGCAGATGCTCGACGTATAATTTTTTTTGCCTGGAAATCCCTAGAATTTATGCAATAACCATACATCAAAACTAGTGGACGCGGCCTTAAGATGTAGAAGGAGGTCATCCAAGCTCCGTACATTGGTTAAATACTTTAATAATAATAATTCTTCTGCAACTAATTGAAGTGCACGAACATTTTGTGGGATTTTTCTTCTCATGGAGAAGCTTTGGCACACCAGCAAAGGCTGCTGATATAATATCAGTCAGGCAACTTTCGCCATAAGTGACCCAACAGCTCTCACAAAAACACATGAGTAGATGCAATCATCCAAGGCATAAAAACATCTCCAAACTGTTCAGGATAGGCCCACATGACTTGCACTGACACCTTGTAAAGCTGTTGATCACATGTAAATATGGTAAACTCTTGGTCAGCTTTTTAATGTCAGTTCTGTGGCCTTAGGCTTTGAGAGGGCTGCCATTATGATATGCAAAATATTTACATTTATTCTGATTTATTTACCATAAAGTAGGTTTGATTATCAATACAAAAGTATATAAGTAAAAGTAATAAAAAATGATTTATATCTTTGAAGTTCTCAAACAATGCCCCTCAGAGGAAAAATACTCAAGTTTGATAAAGCAGATTGGGACAAAATTAGGCACTCTACACAAACATTGGTTAAACAATATATTGATCGAAAAACCAGACAATATTTCTTTTGGAAGAAAATAGTTATTACATTGAAAAGGGCATCCAACAGATTATTCAAGATGAAATACCTTCTAAATTAACAAAAAACCAAACAGTCATTCCCATGGATAACCCCCTCTGTGAAGAAAGTCCAAAGGCAGCGGGATAGGTTATATATCAAAGCTGTTAAAACAAGGTCCCCTGAGGTTTAGTCAAACTTCAAGGAGTTCAGACAAAACACAAAGGAGGAGATTAGAAGTAGTCATAGAACTTACCTGAAGGACATGATTGGTGATTCCCTGGTAGATAATCCAAAGCCATTCTGGTCATATATAAAATATTTACGACAATATACAAATTCAATCCCTTCACTGCAAACAAAAAGTGGCATACCTGCTACAACAGACAAAGCAAAGGCAAATGCTCTAGTCAACCAGTTCAGTTCAGTATTTACAAATGAAAATTTAGACAACGTACCCTCTCTTCTGCAAGAGTTCCCAGATATGCCAGAAATCACCATTGGTGAGGAAGGAGTCTTTAAGCTATTCTATAATATAAATGCAAATAAAGCAGGGGGGTCCTGATTCAATACCAGCTAGGTTCCTCAAGGATACTGCCCGCAAAATTGCCCCTATGTACACCCACCTTTACCAGCAGTCATATAATTGTGGCACATTGCCAACAATCTGGAAACATGCAGTCGTTTGTCCCATTTCCAAAAAGGGGCAGAGATCAAAGCCAGAAAACTACAGACCTGTGTAACTAACTGCCATTCCATGCAAACATTTAGAACATATACTTGTGTCACAAATTTGGATAGCATTTAAATAAATATAATATTATCAGTGTAAATCAACACGGGTTTCGTACAGGAATGTCATGTGATTTTAGTAAGGCTTTTGATATGGTGCCACATCGCTGTTTCAAAGAAGGACTCATGAAGTGGTTGTCAATGGCTCAAAATCAGACATTCAGGCTGTCACCTCTGGTGTTCCCTGGGCACTGACCTAGGGCCATTGCTCTTCTTGTTATATATCAATGATATAGAGAAAAATTTGCATTAAAAATTAGACTATTCAAGAGACTACAGTGAAATTTATGGGGAGATACAAACCGAAAACGATTCCAACATACTACAAGAAGATTTGTTTAAATTACAAAATTGGGCAGATACATTGCAATTGAGTTTCAATGTGAAAAAATGCAAGACCCTTTAGAATAACAAGAAAAACAAACATAAGCACACCTACTAGTACTTAATGTCTATCCACACCACAGAGTCTACTGGCATACAAGTTTCAGATCAAATGATGCACTCAGCCCAAAACATACTTACCATTCATCCACCAAATAGAAACTTTTCAGCTCTAGATGAAATAACATCTGATAAATATTTGGGTGTGATCCTTGATAGCAGGTTGTTATTCAATGAGCACATTGATGCTATTAGCAGTAAGGCCACAAAATTAATTATTGAACCTTTGTCATCGAAATTTGCATATGTGCAGTCCACAGATAAAAGAAAAATGCATACAAGTCCATTATACGTCCCCATTTAGAATATGCCTCACCTGCGTGGGAACCCTCACACTGTCATGGAACATCAACAAATTAGAGGCTGTCCAGCGAAGAGCAGCTCGCTTTGTGATGAATGACTCTAACTATGGACCAAACTCAAACTTGAGTGATAGCATTACTACAAAACTTAAGTGGCTGCCCTTGCAGCGTAGAAGAGCAATTTATAATCTGTCTATGTTTTATAAGATTAAAGATAACCATGTCAATATTTCCTTCCCATCCACTGTACAGTTGTCATACAGATCTGATGTAAGATACAATAGGGTTAAAATTCTCCACTCCGACGCATACAAATATAGTTTCTATTGTAGTACCATTCGTATATGGAATAAGCTTCCTATACAAATATTAGATGCAGGATCCATAGAAATTTTTTATATCAGCAATGAGGGGTAATTGAGTTTGATAATGCATACCACAGTGATCAGGGCAACAGCAACTCTGAATGGTCAATACAATATGGTCTGCACTCTACACCTGCTATTGTAGGTCATCAGGTCATCACAAAAGGTGAATGGAGAAGAACGCACCAGAGAGATCACCCAAAGGTAGCACTCAATTGTAAGATTACCATGGACACAGAAGGGCAGGCTAAATACGGTGGTAAAACACACCATCATCATATCCAAGCAGTCTTAGCTGTAGCAGACACTGGTGTGCACCCCTCAGCTGTTTGGTAAATGCAATCTCAGAGGGTAACATACAACTCGCCCACTGAACCGGGGTTAAACTTGTGACGGTGTGTGATTCCAGTTATGCTTACAAGAAGGCGCGTGCAATGCATCAAGATTATTCCACCGTCACTGAGGTTTCAAGCACTGCAACACCTTCATGCAGCCCATCAGGGGACATCTTCAATGGAACAGCAAGCATGAGCTATAGTCTATTGGCCATGGATGTCCAAGGACATACGCACAGAGTTGGCCCTGGGCATCTGGAACTATTTATTTAGACTGACTGTAACACAAACCATCGCAGGCTGCAATACCACCAACATCATCTTCATCTCCATCAACACCATTAAATTTTGAAGCTGTGTTTGCTGATTTTTTTTTCGTATGGTAGTCACCACTACCTGGCGTGGGCGACAGGCTGTCCGGATGGACTGAAATTTTTAGCTCCCCACCTGGCACAACGCCAAGGGTACTGCAGGATTGATTAGGAACCTGCGCTGCCTCTGCCACATTTCGTGTTCCTGAAGAGCTATCGAGTGATGAGGGCCCTGAATTTTGTGCAGGCAGTACAAAAAGCTTTTTAAGCTGTGGGGCATGCGCCATCGATTATCTTCTGCATATTTCCCTCAGTCTATTGGCAGGGCTGAGGTGGCTGTTAAAACGGTGAAGTGCCTCCTAATGTCAAACACAGGCCCCAATGGCATCCTTAATCATGACCGTTTTGTAAGAGCCTTGCTGCAACTGCGAAATACTCCAGACCCTGGCTGCAAGCTCTCCCCAGCACAGATCATATTGGCCAGCCAATACGGGACAGGCTCTCATTTGAGAAGTATTCAAACCCATATATTCACTCAACCTGGTGGCAAGCTTGAAAAGCCAAGGAAGAAGCTTCTACAATCTAGAATCCCCCCCACAAACGAATCATTAAAAGCTCACACACGGAAAAGGTGTTCATCCAGAACCAGCAAGGAAACCGCCCCACCAAATGGGTCTGGAACTGTTGTGACCAGAAAAAGGATTAAGGTAGATGGGTCTGGACGCTTGACACCACGCAACTGCCGGCTTTTTGAGGTCCTATGCTGCAGTCTCGCACTCGATCTCCTATCCAGTTGCACCACCAGATTCCAAGTGGTGAGAGTAATCCCACGAGACCAGGCTCACCAGTGTCAGGCTCAGACCTGCTGGATACTCACTGTAGTGAGACACCCAACACCTGTAAGGAATCGCCATCTGCACCCCTTTTCCTAGTATGAGGGCACCGACACATCACCCCTCACCACAGAAGGATGATCACTTGCCTACCACTGCACCTTGCATTTCTGTGCCAGATATGCTGCACATCCAAGCTGGATAAGAGTCACTTTTGTAAGAGGTCAATCCGCATGTGGCAGAACCAGTCTCGTCCACGTTGTGAACATCGAACCCCAAAACAGTACGAGCTGGAATTGGAAAAATTGATTTAACTTTGAGTCCATAAATCTTCCTCCAAGATGAGCTGTTCGGACTGGGGGGGATGTAATGATATGGGACTATTACCAATTAGTCACTGAGTATAAATAGGTATTACCATTGTTATGTGAATAGGATTAAGGAGAAGCCTAGAACATTTTTTTTTACTTTTCTAATTTTTAGTTGATATTGATGATTTTTATAAACATTGGTGTAACATGATTTAAGATTTTTTCTCAATTTTTTCAGAAGTGAAATTTAAAAAAAATGTTTTTAAAAGGCATTTTTTTAAATAATAATCATAACAGAAACATATTTATTTTATTCTTTAAACTCAAACTATGCATTTCAATGTCCAAGTGCGGTATATGCAAATCAGCTTGCAACATAAAAATGAACTCAATTCAAGAGATGGTTAAAAGGTCACAAACACGGTCTATGCATATAAGTAAAGTCATTTTACCCACCCTTGTGGGCCGCTACATCTGAGAGGGGTAGATTGTATTTTCAAATACATATTCTACTTCTGAAACTTTAAAAACATATATTTTACTGCTAGTGAAATAGAATAAAGTTGTGATGTAAAACAGAATTAAATAATGTTTGCACCAAAAAAAAATGAAAATAAATGTTTTAGCCAAGTCAAAGAACCTGGCCCCCCTCTCAGATAATCAACTCGTCCAGCAAAACCTCTCAGATAATTAACTCGTCCAGCCATCTGAGAGGGGTAGGTAGTTTTTTTAGAATGGATATTTTACTTCTGAATATTTTCAAAATAAACATTTTACTGCTAGTGAAGCACAATAAAGTTAAGATGTAAAACGGCAAAAAATAATGTTTGTTCCACAAAGTTGAAAATAACTAGTTCTGCCAAAGACTAACGACCTAACCCCCCCTCAGATAATCAGCTCGTCCTGTGATGAGGAATCATAGTAAATATCACACCACTTCTTTTTTGACCAATCGGCGCGCTTTTTATAGCACGAGTTGTAAATATTATAGTAAAAGTGGGCGGAGTCTAATTACTACGTTATTTGGACCATATTTGGGTATATGTGATATTTTTTCCAGCTTGGACGGTGTGATATGAGGTATATCAGCACCGCTCTTCATTGATAAATACAGCTTGAGTGTGAGAATCAAAACAGATCATCAGACAAACCAATATGTGATACTGCGAAATGGATTTTTATAATATGTCTGAAAGTAGTTAATTAACATTGTATAATGTATCATTCGGTCATGTATATTGCAGAATATGTCAATCATCTGTAGAATAAACTTTTCATTAAAGATGAGACTTTCTTCACCTTTTTTTCAATGTCCTTTTTTCGCAATCCCTGTTGGGTTTTTTTTTGACTAATTTCCAAATCCCACCCCATATTAGTGGATTATAACATCTTTGATTCACTCATGACTTGCTTTCCAATTTAGGGGTCACATTTGACCTGAGTTTAGAGCTTGCGCTGGGAGGCTTCGGTTATGAAGTGAAAGCTGCACGGCCCATCCCAAGTAAAGAATTATATGGGTAATGTAATTTTTATAGTTATTTTAAATGTATAGAATATGGTCTACTTGCCGGCCCTGTGTCAGTTTATTTTAGCCAGGGCTGGTTGATTTTAAAGGTTTATGGACTTATGGTCAGGATATTTGTTTAGGCCTGATTTGTTAAGATGTAATGAAGGTCTGGCTTTTTTTTACCAGGGCTGCTATTTTTGATAGTTGCTTGCTAATGAGTCCCAAATTCTTCAATGTACACTATGAAATTCTTATAGTGCACTCACTTATCACTAATACATTATACCATGGGCCCAACATTGGGGTGGGGGTATGGGGTGGGGTGGGGGGGTATATATACTATTTTTATTATACAACCATTCTTACTCATATAATATGAGATAGGGTAACTACTAACTAGCCATTACAAAGGTGTTTTTATTTACTGGAGTTAGTGACACTTTGCATAATGATTGATTTCTATTTTATTTGATTCATTTTACTATTATGACATAGTATAATTCCAGTGTTTTATACACTGGCTAAGACCCCATTAATTGTGTCACTCCGTCCGAACGTCCGGTTCATTACCCCTCTACAGGTCACATCATTTGAGCTAGGATGCTCAAATTTGGCATGTCGGAAATGGTGACCACAAGAACCCTAATTGACATGGGTCGGTCCAAATGGTCAATATTTGTGTCAAATATTGATTTTGACCATTATGGTCCATTTAAAACATTCTTATTACTATTGAATGCACAATTACATGTACATGTATGTATTTGATTGACTAATTTTAAAATTGATTGACCTAAAAGGCCTGATCTAGGAAGGGGAGATTTATGGAGCCCAAACGACTACTTGTTCATCTATTGATACCTCAAATAGAATAAAGTTTTATCAACAATTAATTCTGGTTGTAATCATTGTGAAAGGTTTGCTGATGTTATAGTAGAAATTAAGCAACTGAAGCTTGGTGAAACATGTATTACTACTGTTAGTTGCAGAGTATAAATTTTACTTTGTAATGTACTCGTTTCTGTAATGTATGTTTCATATTGTTGAGTATTTTTTGTCTTACCTTTCTTCACCTTTTTCTTCACTTATGTTTGGAGCAAAGAGCAAACCAGTGCAGATTTCTGTAAGTTTAATTTTTTTTGTATATTACTTATGATATGTGTTATTTGATATTGGTGCTGAACGTTTATATTATTGTATTGTAATTTTAGTAAAACTTGCCCGCAGCGTCCAAAGATACTGCAATAGAATAAATAAAAGCTCCATGAAAGTCACAGTTTTAAGAAATCTAATAATTCAAAGAAAATAACAAAAATTCATAATGGAACAGACAAAGCAAGAAAGAAACATCTCAAAAACTAAGCTGACAAAAGGTGCCAAATAGTGATTGTAAGTCTAATGGCTTAGAGAAAAGTGAAGGATGTTTAGGATGCAAAAGATCAGCTACTGAAAACCTTTTCAATTTTCTAAGAATGCCACAACGTCATTCGCAATGAAATCAAAACAGAGACCGTAAGAAAGCTAGTGACGATTACTTCAGCGAAGTAGAAGAGAATTACGTGCTATTCTTTAACAAGGCTCAAGTGTGGCTAAAAGATTTTGGAAACGTTAAAAAAGCCCCAAACAGCAACCTCTTTTGTCTACTGAAATGGCAAGCCTCTTTTAACCTTCCAAAAATAGAGCTGAAAGCCAACGATGGTAATCCCGTGAAGTGCATGGAATTTTTTGCCTTGTTTGATGAAAGTGTAGTGAAAAATATGCCCAATCACCAAGTTATGCTGACTAGACTGCTGCAATACACCATAGGTGAGGCCAAAAGATGCGATCAGATCCTGTTCAATGATTGGGGGTGAAAATGGCTATTTCCAAGCAAGGAATCCTTGAATCATGTTTCGAATGGCGACCTCATAGCTGAAAGGGTCATCACATACATAAGAAGCAATAAAACAATAGAAACTCCTGATGATATGAGAAAACTAGCTGATGATTTAGACAATAGTTATATAATCCTCTCACGGTTAAATAAATTATCTGAAGTAGAGTCACAATGGTGTATCATTGAAATAGTTAATAGTCTTCCTCCTCATACAGTTAAGAAATGGAGGAAATTAGCACTGGAAAATAAAGACAAGGTAGGCAAATATCCTACGGTTATTGACATGGTTGATTTCATGAAAAAGAAGCTAGGCAAGCACTCGATCCAGTATATGGTTATAGCAAATTCAAACAGTTAGACACTTCATTTCAAAGTGCCAATTTCTCTACAAGTACAGACACACAAATAGACTACACTACAACTGGTCAAGATAGATACAATTTAAGAAATAAATGTCCTGTATGTGATGAGCTGCATCCGATATTGTTATGTTCTACTTTCAAGTCGATGAGTGTAAAGGACAGAGTTGAAGTTGTTAGTAAGCATGGGCTTTGTAGAAACTGTTTAAACTTTAATCATTTTGTGACGCTCATGGATATACCAATATTATAAGCATTCTAAATTTTTACATGTTGATAATGAAGATGCAACTCTACAAATAACTATACCAGCTTACCAATAGTTCCGGTAAGAGTCAATCAGAGCATTAATAATGGGATGGCACTTCTAGACACTGCCTCTAATAGTACCTATTGCACCAGGAAATTGATACGTGAATTGAAAGTCCCTTCCTCTGAAATAAATTACACGCTAAAATACGCTTGACCAACACGGTGTTCCAAGGAAAAGTGAAGTTGCTACACTGAATTTAAAATCTGTTGATAGAAGAAAATATCTTGCGTTGACCAATGTTCTAGTTGGTGATCATATACCTGTAAGATATAGATGTATGAATTTGGCCTCCTATTCTCATCTCACAGATTTGCCAATAATGAATGCAGAAAATGATTGTGAGGTAGATATTCTGATCGGTCAAGATCATTCTGAAGCTCTTGTGCCAATGGAAGTAAGAACAGGTAACAAAGGGGAGCTGTATGGAGTAAAAACTTTGTTTGGCTGGACCGTGAATGGTTCTGTTGCAATGAATCAGGTTAAAGAAGTTATGAACTATTTTACTTCTACAAACTCATTTCATGGTAATGTGTTCAATGATAAAGAAGTATTGTGCTGTGATGTGTGTTTGTCTGAAGATGAAAGAATGGATTGAGAGGAAGAGCTAGACAATGACATTGAAGGTGGTGTACCTGTGGACGATTGTATAGTGGTCTGTAAACCCATATATATCTAACCAAAGATGGAACTTATTATCTTTGGTTTACTGTATAATTTGCACGTTTAAATGTTTCGTGTATCATATGGTAAATACCACAATCACAGATTTGATCAGGATTGTGTTAAAATTGAATATCTTTCTATCAACGAAATTGTTGTTGATCAATTTACTTGTATATTATTTCCCAATGAACGTTCTACTTCCTTCCATGAAACGGTGTTTGTTAAAATGATGTGTATGCTAATCATTATAAGCTGAAAGCTTATTCCGGTTTGTGAGAAGCAACACGTCGCCTACTTTGCTATCAGTCTAGATGAGACTAAAATCTAGCGACCAGCCCTACTAGCTCACTTGCTGTTGTTTTGTGTGATGGTGACTGGCAAAATTTTGTACCCACCACCCACCCTTCATTTGTATCTTCAGCTTGGGTTTGGAGCCTGTTCCATATTCCTATGTGACTTTTACTGGTATCTATATATGATAGTGACTTCCAGACATTTTTTTTTTCCATTTGTATTATGAGGTTTAGCAATATAATTTGATTTCTCATGTTTTGTTGTTTACGGAGACGCATGAATGGAGAAAGTGTCAGTTGACATAGCACCCCAAAAAATAAGTGAGGTCTGTAAATCAAAAATTGCTTGAATGAATGTGTCTCCCAGAATGCCCAACCTATTTTGTAGTTATTGTGAACACATGGTTAGTATTGTTTTATGTTATGTTATTATTGATAGTCGGCATGTACGTGTGGTAACCATTAGAATATTGTCTACAATGTTGTGTAAACTATGAATAATGTTGTGTAAACTAGATTATTATGTAATAGTTCAATTATTCAGAGTATTACCCCTGTGTAGTTTTTCATAAATGATATGTATGTTCTTAGTAGATTTTAATGTACACTTTATATAAAACTGTCTTTTGTTATCTTTGCTGTTAATACAATGGCTATGGAAATGGTCTAATATTGTGTAACAGTTTAATTCATGTTAATAAACCTTTTAAATCATGTAGTGTTGCGTCCCTTTTACAAAACAGTGGAAGCATGTGCAGTTTCTTGCTGACCAGTTCTGGAGGTGTTGGGTCAAGGAATATTTGACCGAGCTTCAGAGACAAGTAAAATGGCATGACATTCAAGATAATGTGAAAATAGGGGATCTCATTCTTTTTGGTTGTTGATAAGTTCCCAGAGGATTGTGGCCCTTAGGGTTAGTGTTAGATGTTAACAAAGGACTTGATGGATTGGTACAGTCTGTAAATGTTAGAACAAAATTGAATGTCTTTGCCAGACCAATTACTAAAATTGTGACATTAGAAATGTCCACTGATTAATTCTGTTGTATTTGCCTAATCATTTCAGGATAATCGTAACAATTGTTAAATTATTTGATTATTAAATTTACATACATTGTCATTACGTTGTACTTTGTATATCATTGCTATATATGTTGTATTTGTTGCGTGACTTGTCATGTACACGCCTGATTTGATCATGTAATCTCTTCTTACTTACTGTGTCCATTATGTATTAATTTTGTAAGTATTATGTAAAGGTGTAATTGAATCAAGGATTCAATTGAGGCGGAATGTTATTTGCAGAGTATAAATTTTACTTTGTAATGTATGCGTTTCTGTAATGTATGTTTCATATTGCTATAGTATTTTTTTTCTTACCTTTCTTCACCTTTTCTTCACTTTTGTTTGGAGCAAAGAGCAAACCGGTACAGATATCTGTAAGTTTATTTATTTTTTTGTATATTACTTATGATATGTATTTTTTATATTGGTACTGAATGTTTATATTATTGTATTGTAATTTTAATAGTAAAACTTGCTCTGCAGCATCCAAAGAAACTGTAATAGAATAAATAAAAGCTCCATGAAAGTCACAACTACTTTCTCAATACTCAACCTACAGAGCTGTACAATATGTCATTTTGAAGGGATAGAAAACACGATTCAGATTTGCTGCTAAAAACGTGTATAACGTTCCCCTACAACTAGAAATTATGGTGTAGCCTCCTCTATTCTTACGAAAGTCCCGCTGGGTAAATGACAGTTCACACGTCACACTTATTTTCTATCCAGTGATTCATCTGTGAACAACAGTCCTAGGACAGGGACACTTTACACATTACTTCACACTTGAGCCTTCCCAGTTTTTACCTCAGCTATATAACCTGTTTCAATTCAAATTTCCGCCACACCCAAGTGATGACAGCTTATTTCTACTATACTGTATAATATAGATGTAATTTACTTGCTATACCTCAATTTCTTTATTTTCTTTTTACTATATTATCATTATCATTTATCAATATATTATGAAAATAAATCTATTTATTTCAATATTTATATAAAAAATAAAGTTAGAAATATACACTTTTTCATAAATAACATTAATGATATATCCAAATAGATGCATATTCGACAAAAAAGTTCCAAATAGAAATAAAATTGGAATATTTTTGAAAACAACAAATATGCATTGGTATTCATCGTTATGGCCGGTGAGACTACATTCTGCATCCACACCACGTCCACATCACGTCAATTTGATCTAACACATGTCTGGGACGTGGTTAGGCAATGATTAGGCCATGTAACGGCAGCCGACTGCTACATCATGTGCAAAATCATGTCTAATTCTAAATTGACCAAAATGACCACTGACAGCCACATCCACCAGATTTTCATAGTATACATGTAGCTCTTTGGACGTGATACGGCAGTGATATTGTATCTGACCATCCCTTCAGCTCTTGATTACATAAAACTATCTATGTATACACAATACATTACCATAATATTTTTGCAACATCCATGAATTTGACAAATCTATTGGTTTACAGGTCATTGGACATTAGAATCTTCAATGAAATATTCTTCTTATGATGAAAGATAAGTTTCAAAATATAGAAAAAGAAAGAAGAAATATATAAAACATCTCAAACGTTACCAATTTATAACATCGATATGATGTTTTTGAAATGATTACTATATCGGAGAAACAATAATTCATTTGATGAAGAATATACCTTTTTGGAATATATCAATTCAAATTTTACGTGCCGTGAAATAGGGATGTAAGACATCGGCTATAAATTGGTAAATGATTCAGTTCCATTTTTTTTTTTAATTTAGCATATGCTTTGCAATGGATTCTTGTTGCTTCTGTGAAGATACCCTAGAGCCGGGGAAAAAAGACCCCAAAACTGGCAACTGTCTGTGTGAATGTTTCTGCGATCCACCAGAAAATAAGATAAAAAGTCTCAAGGTAAGATATCACTAATTATTCATTCACATTAAAAAATGTGCTCATACCCAAATTTTTTTTACTAACAATAATTTGGACAAAAAAACACCAACAAAAATTTTGTTTTTGTGTTTACAACAAGCAACAACAACAACATGGCAAGTCATTCACACTGTCACGACGATATATGCGCCATATGCTAAACCCCACTGAAATGTTTTTGTAGAGAATATGCAGCTGCACATCCCTTGTGATCCCCCACCCCCATGGGAAAATCATACGTTCCTTGAAAGTTTGCTCATCTAGTTACATGTACTTTGAAGTCATAATCCAATTACAAGTAATATATGACGATGTATGAAATATTATTTTATAGCCCAAGGATGGTGAGTGTGAGTGTGAAAAATGTCCTGATGAAAGCCTGAAGATTTTGGGCAGAGATCATGCCCGTGCACATGCGCTGATGGGACAGAGAAGGAAATGGAAGAAGACAAAACCTGTCCTTGTGAGTGTGAATGTCCTGATGGCACCAAGGGGACCATCAGTGAAAATGGAGACTGCGATTGTCCTTGCACTTGCAAGAACTGCAGAGAATCACAAATTGGACCCGATGGGTAAGCTTTGGCTTTGAATGTTATCAAATTTTTATTAAATACTATTAATCTTAATTTTGACCATATATTTAGTAATTTGTATAGATAAACAAGCGTTTAAGGCCCAACCTCTCAAATAGGTTATGTCCCCTCAATCACTGTATTATGTCAAAATGAAATGCCTACATATACTGCAACTAAACGGGGGTTGGTATATACCAATAGTCAAAAGCTTTAGGAATGTTTTCACAATCTTGTTTTATATTTACAGATGTATATGTCCTGATGATGTGTGTCCTGTATGTGAGGATGGAATCAGAGCCAGAGTGGATCAACTGCCAGTGTGAGTGTCCCCAGAGTGCGGCTTCCCACCTGCTTGTGTAGCTGGTAGAAGAGGACCAAATTGTGACCTGGCAGACTGTCCTGCCTGTCAGGACTGCAGGTAAGATACAAAACGTATATAACTGACTGCTCCAATCGTCAGAAGTTAAAAAAGATGACCCTATAGCCAGTTCTTAGAAGAGCTATAATTAAATTTAACAATAGTGTGTCACATGGGTGAAAATCAAAAATGAGTCTAGTGTGACGATGAGGTAAAAAATTAAATGTGCTCTAAACAGTACAGCATATTGATCATGTTTTTCAATCCGTGATGCCATATATTATGATGTTCTTCTCTCTTTGTTTATGGAAAGCATTGCTTGCCATAGAAAAGAGAGAGAAGACTATAGTTTTATCCACAAGCAAAGTTGGGAAAACACATTAGAAAAAACCATGTATTGAAAGGAAATCAAAAAAGAATTTTTATCAAAACCTGAGTCAAAGACAATACAAACAACAGAGTAGTGTGAATTAGTACCAGAATGTTATACATTTCATTCTTAAAACCCTTATCAAAGGTTAGTCAACAGCAAACTACATTTGCTTGTTGTTCAGCAAGAAATCAATATAGAATGACAAAAAAGTAACTCTGACACATGCAAGTTGTTGATAAAAATCATGTATTTTTTAGTGAATTTGAACAATCATTCAAGCACTTGAATGAAAGAAATATTATTTCTATGACAAAACAGACTATTTCCAACAAGAAGTAGCTAACCCAGCCAATGCAAAATATAACTTAATCGTTCACTTTAATGAAGAGTTTACGAAACTTTGCATGATTGGTGGTTGGTATGAGGGTTCAAAATTAAGCTTGGGAGCCACCTGAATTTTGACCTTTAAAGGGGTCAAATCAGGGGTCAAAGGGTCAAAAAATGATAAAATTGCATTTATCTCATTTAATATTGAATTTAGGAACAAAACTTGTATTGACCTTAGATAGGAACTTGGGTATGTAGATTTCAAATATCACATTGTATTTGACCTATGACCTTTCTTTCTAGGTCAAATAAGTAGGTCGAAATTCAGAAAATTACTGTTTTTGTGTATCTAACAGAAATAAAGAACATTAAAGCAACATTTAGTATTCATATTCATAGAACATGTTCTAAGAAGTATTTATGAATTATTTATTGTTGTTACTTTATTATAAATATTGCAATATTAAAGATATTTAGCCCAAAGTACGCAGGCTGATTTCCCATGCCATCTACTGCATGCACGTTCCTAGATCGATCAATCGTTCACTTTAATGAAGAATTTACGAAACTTTGCATGATTAGTGGTTGGTATGAGGGTTCAAAATTAAGCTTGGGAGCCACCTGAAATTTGACCTTTAAAGGGGTCAAATCAGGGGTCAAAGGTTCAAAAAATGATAAAATTGCATTTATCTCATTTAATATTGAATTTAGGAACAAAACTTGTATTGACCTTAGATAGGAACTTGGGTATGTAGATTTCAAATATCACATTGTATTTGACCTATGACCTTTCAACAAGTAGGTTGAAATTCAGAAAATTACTGTTTTTTGTGTATCTAACAGAAATAAAGAACATTAAAGCAACATTTAGTATTCATATTCATAGAACATGTTCTAAGAACTATTTATTGATTTATTATAAATATTGTTAAAGATATTTAGCCCAAAGTTTATTTTTAAATGGTGAGAACAAAATTCAGTTTACAAATGTGCTCATGGATGTGTGGCGCAAAGATGTATCTGCGTCAGGGCTTAAAGACAGGAAGGTGATTCTCATATGTGAAGGAATAGCTCATGAATTCACTTCAAAAGATGGAAAAAACACACAGCATTTTCAATTTTCAGCAGTAAAGCAATGCTCTGGTGTTGGTTTCTTGCTGGTCAGATCTCAATTGATGAACTTTTCTGATGTGTGTGGTTTACCATCCAAGATATCAGAATTAACACATTAGACAATGATATTTTCTTTATTGGGTTTCATTGTGATGTGAAATCCACCGGGGTCAATCTCCAATTTGACAGAGGAACCGGAAATAAATAAAGGTTAATAAGCATAACAAATGTTGCAGCCAATTACACTCGTCATCACAGTACAGCCTTGATGTCTCTGCACGCGTTCTGTGGGTGGGATACACTGAGTGCATTTAAAGGATAAGGAAAGGTAACACCAATCAAGTTGCTAAAGAAAGCTCCAAAGTTTGAGGCACCTTTTTCTTTGTTGGAAGACAGCTGGGAATTTCCAGACGCATGCTAAATGTATGGTGGGCAACGATTCAAGAACGTGGACAATCTGCGTCTCCGCATATGCTACATAAAAATGTGGGGTTTATGGAAAATTAACCTTGAAGAATAGCATTGATATGGCCAAACTACCACCTTGCAAAGAAAGTCTTTTACAAAACATCAAGAGAACTAACTATCAAGTTAAATTATGGAAACGGGCCCTGGAAAATTTTCAGAAGATTCCCAAACCTACAGATGGTCATGGATGGATCTTAAATGAAAGTGGTGACATTGAGCCTTTGTAGTGTGAAAATAACATACTGCCTGAAGAGTTTGTTGATCTCTTAGCTCAACCTGATGATAAAGCATCAGATGACAATGACTCAGATGTGTATGAGTCTGAATATTCTTCATCAGAATCAGATGAAGAGTGACGAGGACAAAAAACATTGAATTGTATTCTAAATTTGTGTCAGCCATCTTGGATTTATACTAATTAAGTTATGATAGATGTACCACACTGTGATATTTTACACATATTTCTATTTTTCAGTATGTCTAATGTAGGTTTGGCTTTTAAAATGGCTCCAAAGTGTTAATAAAAACTGGTGATATGACGGAAATCATATTTTCTTGAATTTCCTATGATGGGGTAGCCATTTTATTTTTTTTTTTTTTTAAATGAGCCACTGTATGCAAGTACATTTTGTGTATATTCACAGTTATGAAATAGCATTATGGGATCCTGCTGTATGTTTTAGCAAGATTTATATCTTCTTTTTTTTCTTATCTAGTCACCTCAAACTACATATTTGTAATTATGTCCTTGTAATATCATGTTTTAGTGGCAATGGCATATGTGCGACTTCTGCAGATAGCTGTTCATCTTCTTGCCGATGTAATTTTTCCCTGGGCAGGTAAGACTCACATGGTAAATTTATTCTTTGACCTTCACACCATGGATATTTATTAGGGATGGGGTGAAGCGCTTCAAAGCTTCGTTCGACTACCCTTATCTTCTAATGTTATTTTCACCCACAAAACCTTCGGGATTACACTACTCTGCCGCCTACGTCACATGTTTTCAGTAAATCGTATACTTTGGCACGATAGCAAGTGACCATATAAATTTCATGTTTCGTCTACTCAATTCGTAATAAGTGATCGATCGTTAAAGTGAACTTGATCACACCAGCCAAAGTTGACACTATCAATGGCAAACCGTGTAAGTATGTTCACCTAGATGTAGAATGATAATTCCAGAACTGTCAGAGATTAAGGTTGTAGGAGAAACGTAAAATGTACATGTACATGTGCTGAATATTTTCTCCCAAGCCATGACTGGGTAACAGAATTTTTTTTCAAGAAAGCATCGAAACTAGTCGTTTTCAAATTGCTTTATTGTTACTGTATTACAATTGTTGCACAAAAAAAACATGTTTACACACATATCGTAACCAGTGGCCTCAATACCATGAACAATAAAACAGACAATAAGGCAAAATGAACACCTGGTGAAACAAACAAACAACTGAGCGTGAAAAACGCTTTAATGCACAAAAAGCTTGACCTCCACTTAGTAAGAAGGCAATGGGGTAAACCAACAACAAAAATTTCCATTGACTATAGAAATGTAACATTTCAGGCATTTCAGAGAGAGCTCAACAAATTCAGTTACAATCATACAAAGCCCTTCAAGTGGGCTGCATCAGGATGATGCTGCATATTACATGTATATATAGTGACATAAGGTAGATCATAAAAAAACAGACCATCAGAATGTATGAGGTCAAGTTAAACAATGAGTCTCACAGGATTATTCCTATTCAACTTAACTTGTGAAGCAAGCACACACGAAAAATGATCAATTGAAAATCAACATGTGGGGCAATGACCTGGTGTAAATTGTAAAGTCAAAATTTCATGACTATAGAGAGCATGACTTGGATCACGACTATAAACCACCACATTTACATTTGCATTACATTTGTAAAATTAGATGTTCATTAAACAATGATCAAAGGATTATTCTATTCAACTTAACTTGTGAAGCAAGCACACAATGGCAACATGTGGGGCAATGACCACTGGTTTGTTTTAAACCTTTTGAAATGTGGCCACTGCATTAGTCCAATTATAGTAGTTCTCTTCTTGATGTTGGCTAGAGGTACCAGAGACCCCTTTAATGGATACCACTCTAACCGAGTAAGTTTTTAAACTTATCAGTGGGAACTCTACTTTCAATAACGCCACCTATCCATCTCGCCAGTGTATCCTTAGTAACTGTCCCATTTACATGTGGCCTCGTGTCACTAAGAAAGTGTGGACTTTCTCAAGTTCTCAATGACACTAATATATCTCTTGAGAACTCTTTAACACTCACAAACTCAAAACAGCATAATTATACATTTCAAACAGGATAATAATCCAATTATTTACATTGAGCTTTCAACGGGAACTCCTGTCATGATCACAATGACGTCACGAGTTGTCACTGTGTGCAGGGGAAAGTCCCCTAGGTGTGCCCCCATTGGTCCACATCCGGTAGTCTATGTCTGCCATCATCACTGTTCAAGGATGGCTTCAATTTCCTGATCTGGATGGCTTTTTTTGCTCCTCGTTCAAAATATTTGGGTTCAACACACAGAATCTTAGTCTCTTCAAGTAAGATACTATGTCCCTGTTGGTCAATGTGAACGTGCCACATCTCTGAAGCTGTGGAACTCAGCCGTCTGTGTTCTAAAAGCCACGTCTTAACATATCTCTCTGTTTCCTTCACATATTAAGCGTCACAGTCACTACACTTGATTTGATACACCGGTCCGATAACTCTTTCTTTGGGGTACCATTAGGTCTCACCAACAACTGTTTTTAATGTGTTCACTGGTTTTAAGAACACTTGCACCTTAAACTAGTGTTATTTACTCATCTACTGATCAATGAACATTGGAAGGTTTGTTTGTTAAAAAGTTATACGTGTATTGTCAAATGGAGGCTTTTTTAGGGTTGTTTAAAACCTCGCTTCAACTAAGTCTATCATGCTAGAAATATGCTTGCTAAATAGATGTGTGAAATGAACACTGTATTGGTGGGTGGGTTCATTAAAGCAGCAACAAATTCATTGCTTGCTAAGCTGCCTGTCCTCAAAGGACATATAATGCTCATAAATATGCAGGAAATATTAAAACATTTTTCATGTACTATTATCAAATAACTGGCTTGTATAATCCAGTATATAAAACACAATAAGCAGTAAACATTTTTCTAAATGTTTTTTAGGGAAATCTATGACCAAAATAATAGATGTCTACAACTTTGATTTGAATGTGGTGTCATGCCACCAAATTAAGTCTTCTTTATCATATAATTATGTACATGTACATGTTTGAACTACAACAAT
>CM032668.1:42246413-42261023 GCA_019095985.1 Streblospio benedicti | reverse complement strand
ATTCGGATATGGAGGCATCGCAGCTTTTGCCTCGTTTAGTTTTGGCGGTCATTTTATTTCCGCCATTATGATCGAACACATTTCTGCAAGTATCTTTGTTCCAGTGTTTTAAACACTGGCTTGTACCCAATTAATTGCGTCCGTCCGTCCATCCGTCCGTCCGGTTCGTTACCCCTCTACAGGTCGCATCGTTTGAGCTAGGATGCTCAGATTTGGCATGTCGGTTGGAAATGGTGACCACAAGAACCCTATTTCACATGGGCCCAAATGGTCCATATTTGGGCCCATTATTAGGTTCATTTTACTAGTATTCAATATGCTTTAGCCAGCATATGGAAAAATCAATATCATAAAGCAGCAACATTAGTCTAGCCTGGTGCTGTTAGCTGCTGAAATATGAATATTGATTTTTTGACAATATATAGACAGTTGCATTCCAGTGCTTTTCCAGTGTTTTAAACACTGGTTTGCCCTCACCGGGGGCGCTTTTCATGTTTAAGAGATATAACAATGTCAGTGTGGTATATTTTCCTATATCTTAAAGTTAATTATTCCAGTGTTTTATACACTGGCTTGTACCCAATTAATGGCGTCCGTACTTCCTTCCTTCCTTCCATCTGCCCGGTTTGTTACCCCTCTAAAGGTCACATCGTTTGAGCTAGGATGCTCAAATTTGGAATGCCAGTTGGAAATCGTGATCACAAGACCCCTATTTCACATGGGCCCAAACGGTCCATATTTTGGCCCATTATTATGTCCATTATTAGGTCCATTTTACTAGTATTCAATACGCTTTAGCCAGCATGGAAAAAATCAATATCATAAGGCAGCAACATTAGTCTAGCCTGGTGCTGTTAGCTGCTGAAATATCACGGCGTTCAATCGATGTGCAGTGCTCGTGCGGTTTACCCAGTGCTCGTGCAACGATAACCAGAATTCGTGTGATTTTTTTACTTTTGAACTGACAACTTTTTGTTTTTGGCTCCTGGTTACTTAACTGTATATTTTTTGCCCAATTTCTTTAGTGCGTGGAAAATGGGAATATCTCTACTGTCTAAGGAAAGTTTCAATGCGCATCTGCATTGGCTGGTTTTTGCCGCTAACTCCGCAATACATGACCCCCCTCCATATGCCATTCATCCAGTAGAAAATGGAGAATATTATGGCTTTAAACACTGCATTTGGACAATGTGAGCATGAGAATATGTATAGATCTTGATAGGCAACAGATCAATGCATTCTCATGCTTGTTGAAAGCATATACTGAACAAAAATGTAAAAAAGACGTGGTAAGTTGAAATCACTTACCTGTACCATGAACGTGCGGATCCCGTACTTTTGTAATCACATGGTGCGTAGAGCGTAAGTTGTACGCGAGTACATCGCACGTTCTATGCAAGTTGATCTCACGGCCACCTCAATAAAAACCACTCCATGTCCCGACGCATTCCTAACGCACGTGGCCCGTGCGTATGTGCCCACAACTGTACTTTTGTCACTGCATGTGGAAACCGCTGTAGACGCCGCAGACCTCAACTCGCCTTGCGGCGACCACCGCCGGAAGGTGGAATGTGTCCCTCGCTTAAGGCTCGAAAGGTGGGTAGTTAGTATGGATCTGTTATGACTGTAAATAGCCTGCCGAGCATGTGAAAATCACTATAAACTTCATATCATCTGAGGGCTGTTTTGGACCGACCGAGAACCAGGTACAAGCAGCTGCCGTCCTTGAGCGGCTGCCGCTGTGATATTGTGTGATCATTTAACATTAAGCTTCTTGCATGAATCAATTGATTGAATGTAATTACAGAGGAATGTGCCTGTTGACAATTTCCTATGACCTTCATCATTTCAATATCTAGCAATTGTGAACAATATGAACAGTGTCGATCGTGTGCAATTTTAGGTGTCAATGGACGTTTCACTGAACAGTATATAGCTACAGTTTTTTTTTCAAACAGAAAATAATTAATGTAAAGCAAGCCTGAATTGTCCGGTGGCTTTTATTTGTTCTTATGTATATTCAACATCTGACATTGATGCACGTTATATACTATGCCCAATGTGGACTCCAGAAATTCGTGTGTCTAAACACCAGCAAAGCACTAATTTTATACCATCTTTGAGCACCATGCACCCTCGGCGCATTGGGAAAAACTCTGCTTATGGTATGGGCTTACAGTGTACAGATTCAGTGTCAAATCTACCCATATACAATCCACACGCATGCAGCAATATGTGTGCATATTTTAAACCAGTTTTGTCCATAATGAGCTCCAGTCTGAAGAAATGACATTTTTTGTGCTTTAAGACCGCTGCAATCAAATTTTACTGAGACATCTTAGAGCACTGCACACCCAGTTCGTGTGTTATTTAAATAAAATTATTAGGCTCCAAACAAACACCACATAATATTACTACTATGAAAATAATTGTTTTCCCCGTGCCAAAGTGTAAAAATAAAATTTCTAGTAAGATCTAATGTAAATAAACATGTTCAATTCCCCAATTATCGCCACGCGCGAACTGGGTGTGCATACGTATTGCCATTACAAATAGCTCCACAGATCATATAATTTTAATGAACCATAACAATTGTGTTTATCATGCGACAATATAAGTAAGTAGTTTTATTTTGACACATCAAACGCTATTGAGGGTTCATTAATAGCTGTGCTACGATTGTTTAAACAATAAAATGCACGAACTGGTGGGCGGTGCTCTACAGAACTAAGCCGGCTTGTGGACATGCATCATTTTATCACGTTATGTCTTATGTCGTCATGTTGTTACATTGTTGCAGGTAATGTAACAAATACGGATCTGTTTGTCTTTACATAGCGTTCTGTTTGTATAAATAAATGTAAATGTATGAATAAATGTATCATATGAATAAATGTAAAATGTATGTAGTGCATAATGTATCATATGAATAAATGTCACGTCAATAAAATTAATACCAAAACTATTTCTTGTTAATTGCATGTTCATTAAATGACAGTAAAATCGTAAGACTTTACATGTAAACTCCTCCGGCACGCCGGCAAATATAGCCTAACCACTATTGATCCGGCGGGGTCGCCTGACGAATAGACAATGGCTAGAGTTTATTTTTTATACTTAATGAAAACCACCCTTGGAATATGCACAATGAGTTGCCCACGTTTAATATATAATTATATCTTAATATAATTGTGAATGGATGTATGGTTTAGGAGGTTATAAAGATCCCCTGCCCCGCCCCCACCTGGTTCCGGTGGCAGAGTGGACTAATGAGTTAGGCTGAACTTCTAGGCAATTTGGTGCTGTATGGCCGTGGGTTCGAATCCCACCAGAGACTATGTGATATAGTCCTAACCTGACTTGGAGTCATAAGTCTATTGACTGAATTACATATTAAGTACCTACTTAATAGTCTTACACTGTATAATCTACTTGTACATTTTTGTCCTTAATTTCTTTTGGTGATTTAATTTGAAAAGGAGCCTTTAGGGGCTCGAAAACGTTACTGAATAAAATCAAAATTATGTTTTAAAACGAAATTTCATTTAACTAATGCCACATACGTTTTTCTTTTCTTCTTCTTTTTTCTTTTGTTTCCTTCTCCCCCACATTCCTCTTCCTTATAAATCTGCCCCAAGTATTGAAAACACAGATTTACTTCTACCTTACAAGGCTCTCATCCAAACAGAAAATAACCTAAAACTATAACCACAATCACTTGATATCAAATCACTCTAAAGCTTTGAACATATGTAGCGTCCATCCTAAGCTAAATCAGTTGCCCCCAACTCCAAAAATAGTATCACCTACACATTTAAAAGGTACCCATGCATCACTATAAAGTAGTAACTTACGCTCCCACTGGAATAATTTATATGATCTGTAATATGAAATGTATCTGTGGAATCAGGGCAAATAACCCCATTGGCTTTTACCCGCGCGCCCGAGACCGCGCCTGATTTTCGCCTGCTACCTCCGACTTTGGGCGACAGCACGTGACGTAAACAACATGCCAGTGCAGGTGTATGACCTAAGATGTCGACTTGTCGCTGGTTTTTTATCAATGCATCAGCAATGCTTTGCAATTCACTCCTCATAATAGACTATGGTGTTTTGAAGAAAAAAATGATGACTGTGTAAATACAGTAAAATGTTACTTTCCATCCATGCACAAAATATATTGGCTTTCTTAGTGTTGCGCAAGAGTTTTCATGATTTAGAGGTAGGTGTAAAACATATTGCATATAGAGTTCATTAAATATATATATATATATATATATATAAAGTATTTTTGTGTCATGTTAATTGTCCCTACTTGCAAACGTAAAGTAGCTGTCCTTACTATTAATAGATGTCGTTTGATTCTGAAATACTCCTTTCTACCGTAATCACACTAACACTCCATCTTACATGTACTCTTCATGTTTTTTCTCAGTTTGGACGATTGCAGCATTTTTCTCCCTACAGTAGATACGGACTGGACCAATCAAATCATCTGCCAATGATCTAGTGTAATCTATGAACAGTAAGATCCGCCGCCGCCGCCGTTCACCTGCAGCACTGCTGTTTCCACAGTCGCTGAAAAGCGCCATTTACGGTAACGTAATTATACCGGTTTGTGAAATGCGCAAAAAAACACCCACACGGATGAATATAAAATCTCCACCCAAATCATTTACATTATCATTACATATGACTTTTAATTTGGAAAGCGCTCTGATTTTGAGTATTTTCTTAACCTTTTTTTCGTGATTGGGATTTTCGTGAATGTTATCAAATTTATGCTCCCGTGGATGGTTTCGTGATTTTTCTTTACTTATGACAACAATCTGACGCGGTTGATAATAAATTACTTTTAAAGTCAAAATGAAACATAGATTTTATGACTTTTAGTAATAAAAAATCCAACCATATTGGTGATATTCATTGAAATTTCATGACTTTTAACAATAATAAATGGACCTTTAATCTAACACGGAGGCACCTAACGCTGTTTGTGCAAATACGCGCACTTTTGGGATATTGTTGAGGATTTTCACAGTGACATGCGCGTCGGCTCAGTGGTGGATTAAATCGGCGGCGGCGGCGGCGGCGCGACACGACACGTGAGTAGCACTGAGTGTGGCGGCGGCGTGGCAGGGTGAGGAGGACCGCGCCATGCAATAACAACACGCAGTTGACGGATCTAAGTTTTTTTGTGGTGCCAGCGCGCCCGAGTGGTGGGCGCGAGGTGGTGCGTGATAAGATCACATAACGCAGGCATTCAAATGCTACAAGTACTGCTGCTTTTCTCTCGTGCGTTGTACTGCACACGTATTTCGCCATGATTGTAGGCCCACCTTTCCTATGAATACGAAACAAAATTAAAATATGGAGCATTCAGCGTAACTCACGTAGTTGTAGTCGATATAATAGTGTTACATATATGTGAATGTTTTTTTTAATAACACAACTTCTTGTTTATACTACACACGCACGCACGCGTGTGCGTGCGTGCGTGTGTGTATCAAAATTGATATTGATATTGGTAAAGAAGATTGAAAAATAAAAAACAAACAAAACGTGGTCACTGTAATATGTAAATTAAGGGGACTGTGAACTCTTTTCTTAGGATTTTATTAAACTTTGATTTTCTCACTCATTATTGCTTCAATTCTTACAAATTACACCTTATTTTGTAGATAATTATCTAATCTAATGACACAACATGTTTTGAATTGTATAGATTGATGAAAAAAATATAAAGCAATTAATGAAAAACTGACAACTTTGCCTGTGAAGCATATAACTGATAGTAAAACATCGAAATGACCAAAATCACTATTCAGTTACAAAATTTGTATATTTATCTAGAAAACCTTGCCTCATTTTTTTAAATTTTTTTCCTATTTATCATTTTACATGCATTTTAAGTTTTAAAACCACCTATTTTCCGAATTTTTTTGCAAATCAATACAAAAATGTTCATAATTCATCTACGAAATAAAAAAATCAAAATCCCTAGTAAGGTTTTCTTCAGAATGCATATATCTTCAAATATATACACGTTTGTGAAAATTTGATTTCATGGTTAAGGAGAAATATAAAAAGAAAAATTCATCCACTATGCAAACTTAGTTTTGAGAAAATGGGCTTTAAACATGGCCTATCAATATACATTGATAGTAATTGATGTCTATAAAATGTATCATATAAGAAAAACTATTGATGATAAAAGGTTCATTTTAAAAAGATGTTGTTCTTTATCATTTATAGCAAACAAAACATTGAAAATGTAAAAATTTTATTTTTAGCCCATATAACCTTATAATCCTGCAAAGAATGAGTCATTGTTTTTCACTCCAGCTTGGTCTTTACAAAATGCCTTGTAATGGGAAAACTATTGAAGATAAAAGGTTCATTTCAAAACATCATGTTCTTCATAGTTTAAAGTATAATAAATATTAAAAAGCTGAAAATAGAATATTTTTCCCTTAAAGAGTTCACAGTACCCTTAACAAGAAAGTGCTGAAAGGTAGACACATTTGTGTGCTAACACCTCCATTCCACCGCCGGCCGAGCACGGCAGATTTGTACAATTTACAACCAATTCTAGTATGCACGCAATTGCCCCCAAATGGCCAAGTACTTACCTACTTTCCTATGGGGGTGGGGTGGCACTCAGCTCACAATCGTCTCAAAGGAGACCTCTATGTTATTCACGGCAATAGTGAAATTGCAACTACACGCGTATCTCTGCCTTATCATCAGGCTGACAGCAATGACTCATAGCGGGATGTAGCTAGGTAAACCTTGCATTCCACTTCTCAATGTCTGATATCCACAGGGGAGGAGCAGACAATAGATTTCCTGGGATATCTGGCGATAAGCAGAATTCAATAGTGATATTCGCTTTCAAATGATGTCTGGATTGATGTGAAATCCACATATCTCTTCCATTGAAGAGGCAATGAAAGTTAATTGATGTTTTTTTTTTATCGTAAATGTTTTGCTAACTCTCCGAGCAGCGCTCAGCTGCTCTGTCGTATTATTCCTGGGACTGTTCTCACTAACTGCATAGGAAGCCATGCAATATGTGGGCGCGTTATGGACTGGTGCCAAAACGTCGTCCTACAATCTGAAACCTACTAATGCCTCCCTCTAATGTGTGTATGTGCCTTCTGAAGCCTGGGAAAGATCCGGGTTAGTATATTTTGACAGATTTCTGGGATGAGGTGACATGCGAAAGAAGTCTTCTCATATATACACGTGACGTTCTCTCCATTGAAAAAGATAATGAAAAGACACTGGGACACTGGGGCACTGTGGGCTGCTGCTTTCAAAGTCATTCTGGGCCGATTATGCATCAATCGTCCCACTTCACAAAAGATTCAATCATATCTTCGGTCTATCCCCAATTAAGGTGCAATGTTCCCTGTTCGTCTTGACTTGCACCACAATCGGCCAACAATGGAGGGAAGAGTGCGGATGAGAGATCGTCCGTCACAGCAGGGAAAACTACAACAGAGACCGAGCAAGTGTCGGGTCTATTAAGAGACAATATAAGGTGATTGTGATCGATAACCATAGGAAAATACCCAATCATCCCATTTGGGAAACTTAAATTTAGTGTCTGAAGTTGCATGAAACGCTAAAAAATTACAGCCGATTGACAGGATGAGTAGGGGCGATTTGCACTACTGTGTCACTTGGCCGTATGGTGCGTGAGTATCCAGCCCAAGTAGGAACGAGTGTCCGCTTTTTCGTGTAGATTCACAATTGACACTATGATATTGAGCGGTGAAATGGGGGTATAATGAAATCAACAGCCATTTTCCCGGTGTAATGTGCAGCATTGATGGTATCTCTGCTTTGACATGGTTGCATGACACACAAAAACTGCACTTTAATATAGCTTTACCTAGAGTGGTTTTTGTTTGAGACTGCAGTGATTATTGGCCTCCTGTCAGGACTCCACCCATTCTTTTAGACGCAGGATGCATATGTGAGCGTGTCCGAAAGCTCATACGTGCACGTATCATCTCAGTGTATTGTGTCTTGCAAGTAGATGTGAAATGGCATTACAAAAATAAAATTGTTTATGTTAATGAATAGCACATGTTTACTATATGGGTAATTTAATATTTATTCCCCGCTGTATTCCTTCTAACCTTTCGTTACAATGCCGCACAACACAAGCCATCTGGTGGTGAAAAAATGTACTACATAAAAGTTATTCCGAGCGATAATTCCCCTGGTGTCCATTTGCGTCAATGCTTAGGAGCCCAAACAAACGGGTCATATTTATCAAGAATGGTGAAGAAAATGATAAAACTGAATCGGCAAATCTGTTGCAATTTGAATGATATCAATTATATGTAGAAATGGGTATGGTTAAAATTTTCGAATAGAAGTTATTTGAACATCAAGATTAGAAAACTAGTGGACAATAGTCTATTATATTGGCACCACTCGCTGAAAGGCGCCGTTTTTAAGGCTGGTACGTCATTTTTACGTTCATAAACCAACTACTTACGTCGATATTTAGTATCAAGGCAATAAGAAATAAAGTATAACCTGCTGCTCGCACGGCATACAGATACTTGGTTTGTGTCTTCTAAACTGGATATTTGATGGCAATTGAAACGTCAGAACACAGATAATGTGAATGACAACAGTCATATGAAAGGAAATATCCTTATAGCGTGTGTTTCTTTGAAAACGAATAAGATTATGGTGTCAACTACTGCCGGTGTCGGTAAGAAAGAGCTCCTGTTTAAAAACGTTTTCACTCAAAAATGTTGCAAGTAAACATCTATTATGTATAAAATCGGATTCAGTAGTAAATTTTACATAGGTGTATGAATTTTTATTCTGAATTACGTAGTTTCATAAGCTCCCAAATCTTGCTAAACATTGCACTATTCCAGTGTTAATAAACGTAGTTCGCTGACAGACCACTCGATTTCAAGTGGCGACGTCTAGCGGGAGAAATCAGCAGCTGGGTTCCCCATTGTAATGTTGTCCCCATTCTTCACTTTCCAGTTGCGCAGAACGTCATGCGCAGTGGTCTTTTTTTTCATTTTTTAGCTGCGACAAACGTTCCATATGACTTCCGGTACATGTTAAAATCCCATTTGAAAAAAAATATTTCATGCCAGATCATGGATATAAGGTATTGTATGGAAAATTGGTGGCTGTCACATTGATAAACTTTGGAAATGTATACAAAAATGTCTATTTGAGGCGTGAATTCATCAGAATATTGTGTTTTCCAAGTTTCTCTGCTGAACCGGGTCGTCTGTCATATTTGTTTACGATCAGTATTTCCCTTATATCTCAGTCAATTTTCATAGTAATGTAAATCCGATTACAGATTCGTATTCCTCACTCAAAATTCTATTAGAAAACTACTTTTCACGTATACAATACGACGAAACATACTTGAAAATAACCTTTTAATATTCAATGTCGTGTTGACCAAAAATCGTAGCTTTTGTGCGATGAACGTTTAGCGCACCTGCAAATACCACTGCGCATGACGTTCTGCGCTAAGGTTACTAGACCCTCGTGCATACGTGTCTCGGATCTAGTACCCTCTTTGATACACATTCAGCTTGGCGTGTGCCACGGTCTGAAGCCGTCGCTACCAGCACCAGTGCGAAGTCCCCCTCGTGTGGGGCCGTCAATCTGGTCTTGGGAGAGGCCCTGTACGACCGTAGTGTGGGCCTACGTATCATTGGGACAAACACAACGAGAACCCAGGCGGTGTGAGCGCCTCGACAAGTACCAGGAGCCGTGTACAAGTCCAAAAAGCTTACATTCCTTTACTAGCTATGCGTATTTTTATATATGAATACCACATTAGTGCGAACACAGATTACATCATACTTGTATACCACGAACGCATATCTTATCTTATAAATGATAGAACCAACATCTTTTTTGTTCCCATTTTAATTAGATATTTTCAACCTTGCGGTCATCTTCAGAATATAATGTAAAATGAACCAAATTAAATTACAAAACAGTACTGTTTTTAATATTACACGAATATAATACAGAACATGAATCAGAACACATAAACCCAAAGGCACATGAATGATAATTGACAACGGGCCTGAACCTGATACAGGTTTTTGTATAGGGTCCCTGTATCGGGTTCCTGGCCCTTCTGATAACCGGCTGAATATATAGTCATCCAATATATTTGATATGATATCAATACCGACCCTCGGAACTCACAATTAACTTCCATTCAAGGAACTTTTCACTCGTTACACTGACGTGTTTATGCATTGGTGTTATTTGTAAACCAGCAGTATATCCACGGTGTACTATAAGAAGACAAATTAATTACTACCTCACAACGTAATAAGTCAAAGTATTTTTAGCACAATGCTTTGTGTGCTTCATTAATTTATGGCAATATTCATTTCCTAAAGGCTATATTATGTAGGCTTTGGTGAGATCGAGGAAGCGGAAAAGGGGCATTGGCTGTTCATTCAGAGAATAATCATGAGCTTAAGCATTATTATTTATGTGCGTGGTACCTACCTAGTACCTAATGGGTTCCGTGTCCTCCCGGACTTTGGATGTCATGGTCTGCCACTTCTTTCTGTATTGAGCTGCCTTCACAGCTTCTCCATACCGGGCACCTAGCCACTCTAAGATGTCAGTGGTCCATTGTCTCCTCGGTCTTCCCTTTTGTCGAGCACCTTCCACTCTTCACTCCAGCAGATGTCGTTGTAGACCATCATTCCTAATTACATGGCCAAAGAAGGTACATTTACGCTTCTTGATGGTTTGCAGCAGGGTTCTCTCTTCTTGTACTCTTCTCAGTACCTCTTCATTAGTGACGTGATCTTGATACGAAATGCGGAGCATTTTGCGAAATAGCTACATTTCAAAGGCATTGATTCGTTTTTCTACTTCTTTATTTATGGTCTAGGTCTCTGCTGCATAGAGTAATGTGGACAGCACATAGCATCTCACTAGTCTCTTTCTTGTTTTTAACCTCAGCTTTCTTCTTGCCAGAACATCTCTCATCTTTATGAAGCTGGACCTTGCTATCTCTATACGTCTTTTCACTTCTACTTCACATCTTCCATCTTCAGTAATTTGTTGGCCTAGATATTTGAATTTTGCTACCTGCTCCAGCTCTTCACCATTTACAGTGATCTTAACACACTTCTTTTCTGTCCCTCTTTTTACCAGCATTACTTTTTCTTTTTCACATTCATCCTCAGACCGTACTCAGCACTTGTCTCGACCGCTGCATCTACTATCATCTGTAGATCATCCTCTGTTTCAGCCATCAGTGCTGTGTCATCTGCGAATCTCAGATTGTTTGTTTTTCCCACCAATGTTTATTCCTTTCAGGTACTCCACCCTTTTGAAAATCATCTCTGCATACAGATTGAATAATTGTGGCGACAGTATGCATCCCTGTCTCACGCCTCTTTTAATTTCAAATTCCTCTGAGTTTCGTCTTCCAATCTTACTGCTGCAATTTGGTTCCAGTACAGGTTTTGGATCAATCTGATATTTTTACCATCCATATCTAGTGTTTTTAGGATGTTCATGAGCTTTGTGTGGAATACTCTGTCAAAGGCCTTCTCGTAGTCTATACAACAGATGTATATTTCCTTGTTTACTTGCAGGTACCTATCAAAAGCTATTCTCAGGTTGAAAATGCCCTCCCTGGTACCAATCTTCTGCCTTAATCCTGACTGTGTCTCTCCAATATCTCGTTCTATTGTGTTGGTATTTCTTGCGATGATTATTCTCAATAAGATTTTCATGACGTGGCTCATACGGCTGATTGTTTTTTGGTCACAACATGCTGTTGCTTTCGGTTTCTTTGGCGGCTTTATAAACAAAGAGTGTCGCAAGTCTTTGGGTATTTCTCCAGTATTGTATAGTTGGTTGCAAAGCTGTGTTACATGCTGGAGACTCTCGTAGTTCAATGCTTTTAGCTGTTTCTGTTGTTATTTCATCTATGCCAGCAGCTTTTCCTTTCTTCAAACATTTTATAGCTTCCTGCACCTCACTAATGATAAATTTTCCCATGGATCAATCTGATATTTTTACCATTTTCCCATATTTTCCCATTTTCCCATATTTGCTGTTTTCGATGTTGACTGTATGCATACTACTTATCAATCAGGTACATGTAATGTTAATAGAGTGCCATGGGATAGCTTGTCTGATGATGAATTGCATAGGTATCAAGATATTACACTAGATAACCTTAAGAGTGTTGTTATTGATCATGATCTTCTACTATGTGATGATGCCAATTGTCATAATCCTCATCATATAAGTGGTATTGATAGATTATATTGTGACATTATAGATAGTCTTACATCTTCCAGTGAGCAATTCATTAAGATTAAGTCTAGAGGTGCTCGCTTTAAGCAGGTATCAGGTTGGAATGAGTACTGTGCCGCCTCTCACTCTGCTGCCAGGGAAGCGTTTTTACATTGGGCATCTAGTGGCAAGCCCAGATATGGTGTAGTATTTGACAATATGAAACGAACCAGAGCTTATTTCAAATACACACTTCGTATGTGCAAAAAATAATGGTCAGAAGAGCCAAGCTGATTCCTTAGCTAAAAATTATTATCAAAAGACTCCAAACAATTTTGGAAAGAAATTAAGAAGTTAAAAGGTGAGAATACTAACTCACTTGCCTTTACTATTGAGAATATCTCTGGTGAGAAAAATATTTGTGATCTCTGGAAGGATCACTATGAGTCTATTTTAAACTCATCAAAGTCCACTACTTTAAAAACAAAAATTATTGATAAATTATCTGATTGTACTACACCTGATAACCCATTTTCCTTCCATGAAATTAAATCTGCGATTAAGGGACTAAAAATGGCAAAGCATGTGGCAGAGATGGCTTGCAAAGTGAGCATTTCAAGTATGGTCCTGACAGGTTGTGTGGTTTGCTATGTATGCTATTTAACTCTATGATACTACATGGGTATATGCCTGTTGAACTCTTGGACACTTTCTTAACCCCCATTGTCAAGGACAAGAGGGGTGACCTGGAAAGTAAAGACAATTATAGACCTATAGCAGTTACAAGTGTTTTATCTAAGATTTTAGAGACAATTGTACTTAATAGATACCAATATTGTCTAGTCACTTGCTGTAATCAATTTGGTTTTAAGGCTGGTCACTCTACAGACATGTGTGTTTAAGCATATTATTGATTATTACCATGATAAATCTAGTCCTGTTTTTATTTGTTATCTCGATGCGTCGAAAGCATTTAATAGACTTAATTTTTGGGTGCTATTTGATAAGCTTTTAACACGAGGAATGCCAAAAACTATTGTTCATTTACTTGTGTTTTGGTATACACATCAGAATTTTTATGTGCGATGGGGATCAAGTCTTAGTAATGCCTTCAAATCATCGAATGGAACTCGCCAGGGCGGGGTCCTGTCACCATATCTCTTTAATGTATATGTTGATGATCTTTCTGTACGCTTGAATAGTCTTAATGTTGGTTGTTATATCAGTAATACTTGTGTCAATCATTTGATGTATGCTGACAATAGTGTTCTCATTGCACCATCCATTAGTATTTTACAACATATGATTTTAGAATGTCAAGAATATGCAGAGACCTGTGATATTGTTTTTAATGCAAAGAAAACTGTATACATGTGTATTAAATCTCGTAATATTTATATGCCTAAAGTGCCATCTCTGTATCTTAATGACCAGCTAGTCGATTTAGTAGATTCACATAAATACCTTGGTGTTACAATAACTAGTGATAGACAGGATCACATGGATATTTCTAGATCAATTCGTACACTTTATATTCGAGGTAACAGTCTGATTAGTAATTTTAAGCATTGCTCTGATGATGTTAAGGTAAAGTTCTTTAAGAGTTACTGCACAAGTATATATTGTTGTCATTTATGGTCTAATTTTAGTCAAGATGTTTACAGAAGGATCAGATCTGCTTTTAATAGAATGTTTCGTTTATTGATGAATTTATATCATCGCATCAGTATATCTGCTACTCTTTTGCAATATGGTATTAATCATTTTGATATTTTAATTAGAAACAATGTAACTAGTTTTATTAAGAGATTGGAGGTCTCTGACAATACTATCTTACTGAATATTACTGCATCTACTTTTTATACAAATAGTGCTATTTACTGTCACTGGAAGAATATTATATACTGATTTAGCTGTACCATATGTTTACTCTAGTCAATTTTAGCTAGTTAGCTATTCCATGTATATAACTTGTATATTTTTACCTTCTTTACTATGATTATATGTTACACTTTTGTGTACCGTTATTATCGAAATAAATATTCTTATTCTTATTCTTATTCTTATTCTAAAATCTGGTCCCTCTAGATCCATCACTTTGCTACCTTGTCTCTTTCAAATAGCATATTCCCTTCCTTATCCTGCACACATCTACTATTGGTCCTAATTGCATTCTTTCTGTCACTCAGTTCCTTCACTTTCTGATGCATTCTGTTCATGTCATGATTATTCTCCAGTTCTTCAATTTCATCACACATTTGATTGTACCATTCTTCCTTTGCCTTACTGCATTCCTTCTTTATTATTTTATCCACCTTG
>CM032668.1:42236034-42246313 GCA_019095985.1 Streblospio benedicti | reverse complement strand
TGTATATGGTTTAAAGTGCTGCTTCTCTCTGATAGGATATAGGATTTCATTATCTATGGTATGGGGGGCGGGGGTGTGATGTTTGGTGCAACAAGAATAGATGGCAATTAGCAAGCTATATTCACAAGATATATACGTACATGACATTGCAGATAAATTCCAAAATGGCGATCGGTCTAATTAGTAAATCCAAAACTCTTGTATCCTTTAAATATAAAGCACCATTTGATCCAGAAGCTGAGGTGGATTCCGTGTGCAAGTGTTGTCCAGAGAATTTTGTTTGATATTCATGAAGAGGACATGTTTGGGCAATAAAATCACAAAGGTAGACTTTTCCTACCCCGGCACTAAGGGAGAAATTCAAGATGGCCGCCGAAAATTCATCAATTTTTAAGAACATGAGGGAGTCTCTTTAACACATCAGTTTTCTACTTCAATTCCTAATTTTGCCAACCAAAGTTATGTTTTCATGGCCCAGGAAGGTAGTAGTGCTGAGAAAATAAGAAAATACCTACTACCTCATGATACATTTCAAGATGGCCGCCATAATATCTGAAATTTTTTGTAAAAATTGCCTATGGAAGCTATGTCGTTTGCTCTATTTCCAAATTATATAATGATTTTGGTCATATTAAGCAATATTCCAATAAAATACAATATAGTGCATTTAAAAAATGAGGTTAGGCTTCCTTCAACCTTGTTATCTTAGAGAAATCCAAGATGGCGCCCACAACCCCCAAAACAGCAAATTTCAATATTAACGGTTTCCTACCCAGACCACTCAAACCCTTTGAAAGTTTAATTATTTCTCACTTGATTTTGGTACAAGGATAACTCATAGTGAATTTGTGTTGTTATTTCCTTCTGTCAGCCCCTGGCAATTACAGATATCCAAGATGGCCGCCGTTGGGGTGTGAGGATTGCCAGATTGTCTATAACTATTTTAATATTTGTGAGAGTGTTATGGTTTTGGTGTCCACGTGCAGGTTAATGAGGTGAAAGAATACAATTTTAGCCATAAAAAGTAAATTCGCCATCTGAATGTAGTGAAAATCCAAAATGGCCGCCAGCTGGATGTTAAGAATCACAGATTGCCTATAATTTTCTTCATAGTTGTGATAGAGTTATGGTTTTGGTGTCTATATGTAGGTTTTGTAGGTTAGAATATCCAAATATAGCAATCTCATTAACATTACCTGTCAAGAACTATAAAAATCGAAGGTTGCCACTAAGATGTGACATATTATACTGATTAATGTGTAATGTCAATAAAACTTTCCGAAAAGTCGATAAATTTTAACTATGAAACATATTCGATTGCTAATGATGTATATAAACATTCATTTCACCATTCATTTAATTTTAAAATCCTTTTCATGTTTGATTTTTTAACTTACATCATAACAATGTTTGTGTTCTCATTCATGAAAAAACATTCATAAAAAAACTTATCTTAACAGAGTGTGTACGAAAAACAGTCCATCAATTTGGATTTTTACAGATTTCTATATTTTCACCTTGTTGGACCACAAATTTACATTTACAAAATTCACAGCATGGTACATAATTCTTTCTACATGCACATTTATGCAAGTAAGCTGCCTATCAGGAGAGACAATAGACCCTCATTCTTTTGGTTTTGAGAGAGTTGATGAGTTGATGATGCCTGTGAGGGACATGAAGCTTGTCCCAGATGATTTATTTCCTAGTTGTAATTGCAAAAATTGTTCTACTGTGCGATGTGCATGTAGAAAGAATTATGTACCATGCTGTGAATTTTGTAAATGTAAATTTGTGGTCCAACAAGGTGAAAAATATAGAGATGTAAAAATCCAAATTGATGGACTGTTTTTAGTACACACTGTGTTAAGATAAGTTTTTTTTGTGAATGAGAACACAAACATTGTTATGATGTAAGTTAAAAAATCAAACATGAAAAGGATTTTGAAATTAAATGAATGGTGAAATAAATGTTTATATACATCATTAGCAATTGAATATATTTGATAGTCAAAATTTATCGATTTTAAAGTTTTATTGACATTTTACATTAATCAGTATAATATGTCACATCTTTTGGCATATAGTTTAACATGTTCTTAGGTAAATGTTAATGAATTGCTATATTTGGATATTTAACCTACAAAAACCTTATATAGACACCAAAAACCATAACTCTATCATAACTATGAAGAGAATTATAGGCAATCTGTGATTCTTAACATCCAGCTGGCGGCCATTTTGGATTTTCACTACATTCAGATGGCAAATCTACTTTTTATGGCTAAAATTGTATTCTTTCACTTCATTAACCTACATGTAGACACCAAAACCATAACTCTATCACAAATATTAAAATAGTTATAGACAATCTGGCAATCCTCACACCCCAACGGCGGCCATCTTGGATATCTGTAATTGCCAGGGGCTGACAGAAGGAAATAACAACACAAATTCACTATGAGTTATCCTTGTACCAAAATCAAGTGAGAAATAATTAAACTTTCAAAAGGGTTTGAGTGGTCTGGGTAGGAAAACGTTAATATTGAAATTTGCTGTTTTGGGGGTTGTGGGCGCCATCTTGGATTTCTCTAAGATAACAAGGTTGAAGGAAGCCTAACCTCATTTTTTAAATGCACTATATTGTATTTTATTGGAATATTGCTTAATATGACCAAAATCATTATATAATTTGGAAATAGAGCAAACGACATAGCCTCCATAGGCGAATTTTACACAAAATTTCAGATATTATGGCGGCCATCTTGAAATGTATCATGAGGTAGTAGGTATTTTCTTGTTTTCTCAGCACTACTACCTTTCTGGGCCATGAAAACCTAACTTTGGTTGGCAAAATTAAGAATTTTAGTAGAAAACTGATGTGTTAAAGAGACTCCCTCATGTTCTTAAAAATTGATGAATTATCGGCGGCCATCTTGAATTTCTCCCTTAGTGCCGGGTTAGGAAAAGTCTACCTTCATGATTTTATTGCCCAAGCACGTCCTCTTCATGAATGTCAAACAAAATTCTCTGGACAACACTTGCACACGGAATCCACCTCAGCTTCTGGAGTACATAAGCGTACATGAACATTTAGTGGAATTTACGCTGTATAAATTGTATTGTATTGTACAAAAAGCATCATGGGATATGAGCACAGTCAGAGGGGCACTCTCCCTCCTTTAGCTGAAGTTATCAACATAAAACAATCTTGAAGTATTATAATGTTGTCCATAGACTGCTGAAACTAAAGTTCACTATAGTTCTATCCCAGCTTTACCATAAATAGTAACTTGCAGAAACAAATAGAGATTAAAACAGTATAAACAGTATGTCTCATAGGCAGATCCAGGGGGGGGCCCCCTTTTCCCACCAAAATACTTCATTTTCATAGGGTTTTTCATGAAATCCCGTAAGTGCGCCCCCTTTTCCGAAAACCTGGATCTGCCTATGTGTCTAACACATGATAGGCTATAGGAAAATGCTGTGCACATGGTAATGTTTGTTACTGCAATTCTATTTATAGTGAAGCTGGGATAGGCCTATTGATTTGTCAGTTTCAAATTCGAAGGTTCGTCTGAAAGTCATGCATTCGTCAAAATGTCAATTATTATAAGCCTTACATAACTACATAACTATAACTGTATGTACAGTGTCAGGACCTGGGTAGAGTGCCCATTCCGGTCACACTCAGGGATTATTCTGCCCAGTTGTTTTGAGTGTGCTCTTGTTCTACAGCACCCTTACCCCCCTGTTAGAGTGAGCTTGCGGAGCCCACTCCGTGTCACTTTTTAGTCGAAAAAAGTCCGTAAAAAGCTGAAAAATCTGGAAAATTAACACTTTCCTTGTCGAATAGGTTAACGGCGCCGCACCGCTCCAACGCGAAAATTGGGTCCGCACTACCTCCGCGTCAATGCCGCGGGCAAAAATTGCGTGAAGTGCCTCCACTTCTCTGGAGAAGTGGATTTTTCACGTAGAGTGACAACTCTGCGCGGAGGGGGATTACTGATTAAATTTCCTTTGATCTATTTGAGTTCACTGGTCGCCGCGCGAAGCCATATTGGGCTTCGCCGAACTCCGTCTGCCTCCGTCCGACGTAAAAGGAACGCCGTTCACCTCCGCTGTACGCCGGTCTATGCCGCCAGAGCTCTTCGCGCCAAGAACAATCTCCACTTTGTCTGCTTTCATGGTCATGCCGCAGTCTATGTCCGTCAGTGCCCTGCAATGCCTATTTAATGTCGCATGCGGAGCGTGGCGTCGTGTGGCGTAGTTGGGCATAGTGGGTTGCGGAGTGACTTTATCATGGGATGGTTGGTGTTGCGGCATCAGGCGTTGTATTCTTATCCACTTGTGGAGTTTTACGGCGTTGTAGGGCTTGTCGCGGCGTTGATTCCTTTCCGTTTGATCTCCGTTTGACTCCGCTGCAGAGCCGTTGCTCTGCAGGCGGTAAAAAAGGCTGTGCACGCATCATTCAGTGTCCATTTCTTTTAAGTTCAAGCGCAATTAACAAGTGTATATATATTTTATTTCTTTTTACATGTGCAAATATTCAAAGGCTCATAAATTTGGAAATATAAGAAAATAATGTAAGAAAATAATGTCATTACTGGACAGTGATTTAATTAACCTCAAGACTTTGCTGGAATTCGCAGTGACTTTTCTTTTCTTGGCTCTCTGGACAAAGCAACACACATGAGACAATATCAATCTGTAGCATTTCAGTACAAATAAAATAAAAAATACATGAACACAATATTTTATTAAATGTTACAGCAACCTTAACAAATTACATGATTTGACATAAATGTAAATTTAAAATTTGACATTTTAGCTTTAGTAAAAATTCTAACATGCAAAACTATTCACCACAACTTTAGCGTTATAATACAATAGGTTCATCTAGGGCTGATGAACATGATTCTGAACAGTTATAGCAAGTTGGCAGTTTAAAACAAAACTATTACTAAACTTTCACAGCAACCGTTCGCAAGTAAATTACATGATATGACATAAATGTAAATATTAAAATTTTGACATTTTAGCTTTGGTAAAAATTCTAACATGCAAAACTATTCACCACAACTTTAGCGTTATAATACAATGGGTTCAGCTAGGGAAGATGAAAACGATTCTGAAGTTTTTAGCAAGTTAGCACTTTAAAACAAACTATTTCTGGTTTGCTTTAAAATGCACACTTCCAACAATAACACCGGGCGGGGTATTGTTAAAGTAGGAAGTGTGCAGCTAAAAACAAAACGCTTTTATATGTTGAATGACATTTCACAATGAACCAAAATTAAGTTCAATCTTATACAAAAATTTTGAAACTTAAATACAATCCAGTTGTGTTTGAATTAGAATTGAACTTTGAATTTTGCGTTAGCGTTTATTCGTTGACATATTGTTGTTATATTTTGCTTATTGTTCATGAATCCAATAGAAATATGCGAAAATACATTTACATACGACATTAACGTCCTGAAATACACCATTTACTGACTCATTACATTTACATGACTCCCAGTTTTCTGTTAGACATAAGAGAAATAAAAAAATCATATTCCCAACTAGCATTAATCAATATAAGAAAATTCCTAAAAACGTACACTGTTTGCATTGTGTTTCACATTGTTTACATTATGAATTTTTATACAGATTACACTAGTGATGGTGTGCTTCGCATACCCCCAATTTGCAATTGTGCTATGCACGTATAATACAGAAAACTAAAAAATAAACGACCAAAGTGCTAACAGCGCACTTTGGTCAAACTCTGTCCACAATTGTACAAATAAGACATTTAATATTGATAAATGTTAAACGGTTTTTTTTTATTGACACTTAAATTTAAATACATGATATCTTGAAGCGAATTGCATACTTAGTACTATTGTTTGAAACTTAAAATAAAAACACAACACTTTTCTTTCAGTGTTTACAGACAAAAATAATTAAGAATCAGTCGGTGGACTTTGTGTTATTTTGGACAAATCCATGCAAGTTTGAATAATGTCTGTTACATTTACATTATCATCATTATAATCATTTTGTTGGGAGTCTTTTTTGGCTTCTTCCAAAATTAATTTAAGGCCCTCAATACTGTCACTTTGTACTGAACCTGGAGGACTAATATTATCCTCCACGAGTGTATGAACAGGAGGGAAATCTGCGGTTGACATGGGAGAGTGAATGTCAGCACTTGTCTGAAATACGCGAGCACCCTTTGTGCTTGTAATACTAGTAATGTGCACATTGTGGACTCAGACTGACTAGTGGTTTTGCAGCCTGAAGACGTGTCACTGTGAAGTCCAGCTGACTTCATAAGGTTGGTATACACCTTATCATTTGACCTGTAGTCAGTCAAAGGATTTTGGGGTCCTGGCTGCTGCTGCTGCCAATATTCCTGTGACACATTTTTATTACTTAAAGGAAACCTCTGAGGGTTTGGTGGTATAACCAGTTATGTTTTGCGTTAACGCAAAACATAACCACACACCCGAAAATGGACCTGGTGACGCAAAACATAACCACTGCCGCAAAATATAACCACAGTAAATGTGCACTATTTTAAACATACAGTAGAGAGTATTTTTCTTTTACTAGCCTACGTTCTATACGACGGTATCAGATATATTTACTCGAGTCATCCAATGGTTAGTGCTTAGTGTGATTTCGAGGTACATGTAGGTCGCGGGCATCCTGGCCTCAAATATTGAGTGGTCTGGCTGGTTCATTTGGTCATGGGGCACTTCTGGATGGTTCAGTCTAATGATTATTGATTAATGCTGTCTTCCTGAAGGAAGTGACACATATCTACTTGGTTCTAGCCTAAATTTTTATCACTTCTGGTTAGACGTTATTTTGATTCTTTTCAGCATGTGAGCTCCCGTTATGGATTATTAAGTTGGTGATCTTGGATAATTCTTTTTCCTTTCTAGGATGTATGGGGGTGGGGGGGGGGGCTAACTTGCTCATCACTATGTATTTCTGCTTAAAAGTGGCCATGCTGACAATGTTCATAAAGATGTTCCCGTGTTATTGTGTGCTAGTAACGAATGATCCCATGAGCCTGCCTTCTCAATCAGTCTAGCTGAAAGGTCACCGAACGTTATTCCAGACGTTCCCATAAGTTCTGGCCACAGAAATTGCACACAAGCCACCAGCTATCAATGCCTATATGAAATTTAGGGGTTAATGCGAGAGAACAGACTTTTGATTCTGAGACAGCTGGGATCTGACCTGGAACATTTGAGCATATCTCTGTGAAAATTATAGATAAGCAAGACTTCCACATAGTGTCAATATATGATACACATGATGCTAGTGTTGAGCGAAATATTTGACATGCGCCCACAAAATTGATGATTTTTTTTCAATATCTAACGTTTTTCAACCAGTCCTTTTCGTGTATTAGCATTTTTGTCCCTTCTTTGTGTGCTTGAATGGGAACTTGCTCTGGTGAGTTGTGTGGTTCATATGCTTAATAGAGGTATGGACGAGATGCTAGGCTTTAGTAAGAAACTTTGCTTATGAACCTATAAAATCAACAATTATTACACGGTTTAGCTGTAGCTTGATGTGTGGTTTGTTTTTGCCGAGTTGATTCTGATCACATCGAGAACTTTTACAGAACCCACCATCTTCTTCAGTGCTACTGGTCACTTTAACGGTAGTCGTTGTTGACTTGTGCATCTATGGTAGGCCTAGGCCTCAAACTGTCCATGCTAGTATGATAGCAATTGGGTGCAGTTAGATTAGCAGATTTTCACTTATATGCATTATCCAATTCCTGTCAGTTCTCCGCCTCCTCCAAAATTGGATACATAACTTTCGGTGAGCATGTTTCTATTACAATGTACATGGATGCAGCCAGTTAACACTACACTAATTTGACATCATCGATAGGTCCAAGAGGATGCCAAAACTTATGACTAGAAGCTTTTGACACTAGACCATTGGAGAATGCTGAGACAGACCAGATTTGGATTCAAAACATCATAATGACCCACTGGGTACGGCTGTGAAAGTTACCAGCAGTTATACAAGCAAAATGGGGGCACAGTCTGTGGGTTGAACCATTTGTCGTAATATTACTAAGATCTCGTGTACAAAAAAACAAACCAGATATGTATCTTCTTTAGAATCTACTATAAAAACAGACGGCACCCGAGATCTTGATACATACAGATACATATACACAAAGCACGTACTGTCATAAGTGGAAATACAAATAATGGTCGGAGAGAGGACGAACTCAAGGCCATGATGGTGCCGATTTGGATACCATGGTTGAATAGTCAGGTGTTACAGTTCTAATATACTAAGCTCAATTAGGGCTACAGATATTCGTGTGTCTCATCATATTGCCGACCATTTATGCTCACAACACGTTTGACGACAATTCACCCTAAGATAAACCAAGATGTCTGCATATATAATGGCTTCACATTTTACAGATTTGTTCCCAATATTTTACTCATAAACAACCCACACAAATGCAGCAACAAACTTACATATTTTAAACCATTTTTAAACATTATGCGCTCCAGTCCACCCCCTGGGGTACGGGCATGTGCCATCTAAACTGTAAGAAAATGAGTAGTCGTCAATTTTGTGATTTTCCTCACAAACTTACCTGCTGGCTACACCTTGGTTATATTTTGCGGCAGTGGTTATATTTTGCGTCACCAGGTCCATTTTCGGGGCTGTGGTTATATTTTGCGTTAACGCAAATCATAACTGGTTATATTTTGCGTTGGTTATTTAAATCAATTCTATACATTGATTTTAGTAAGATATTGTCTTGAACATTAACGTGCACAGCACAATTCAGTTTGAATAATCTTGTATTCTGAATGGTGGTGTCTCTTTAAAAGCTAGAAGTCTTAGGCCTGGTGGTGGGACGTCAGAGTGTATGATGTTGTCAATGAGAAGAGAGCTCGTTAAAAAAATTTCAAGGCCCTGATCAAAGTTGGTAAGTCAGATGAAGCCAATATCGCTATACTGAAGCAAAACATAAGGCATAAAGTGTTGTTTGGGTGCTAAGTTAGAAGCTGAGAAGTAAGTGACATCTCTCCTAACGACACTAGTGTGTTTACGTGAACTCTCACTCAGTGATACGGAAAAGATGAAGGCATAGGTTTAGTACTATGCAAGATTGCTCAATGTTGAGTTTGCTTTGTGATCTGCTCCACCTGGTCCCCCAGTAATTGGCCAATCCTTTCCAGTTATTGTAAAAGGAATTTGCAAGGCTCTCAGGAAGATGAAATCTTGTAGAGCTGCTGGTCCTTCAGGGCATCATAGCGGAAATGCTAAAAGCTACAGGGAAGGAGTGTGTGGCACTTATAAGGGAGCTGGCTGAAGCTGTCTTTTCTTATGGCTCAATTCCTAGGGATTGGGAGGAGAATTTCATCCTGACTCTCTAAAAATGTAAGGGAGAAGCTCTTGACCTTGACAATTACCGTGGGCTCAAGCTCACCAGCCAAGTAATGAAGTTGCTTGAGATGATGATGGACTCTTTCATCCGTCATATGGTCGATATTAATGCGATGCAGTTCGAATTTGTCTCCTTGGGAGCTATTACACTGCTTGGTGGTCATAGCTGACTCAAACGATGAGTGCATTCCAAAGCTAAAAGTGAACCATTGAGTAAAAAGGTCTTAGAGTCAACATGACGATTAAGATAATGGTGCCTGGTGTTGCACTTGATGTTCTCAAGGACTCTGACAAGTGCCCATGTGCCACAGTGGTGTAGGAGTTAACACCATTGTGTGCTCTCAGTACAGACTATGCATGTCTAAGATGTCAGAGTAAAGCTTGTCCCATTGATGGTAGACCAGTTATCCAAGTTGAAGGGGATGGTTCCATGCTTGATGATGTAGAGTCCAATTTATGCTCTCGCGGAGGTATTTTATACTCAGGAAGAAGATGCAAACTCGCTTTCAGCACCCGATGCAATACTGCATGGGGAAAGTTCAAGACACTGATCCTTATTCTAACATCCATACATTTATCTTTAAAAGCCCATGGAAATATGTTCTCAGTCTGTGTCCATTCTGCCTTGCCTCATGGTAGTGAAACCTGGGCACCATCTGCTGCAGACCATCAGCGGCTGCATTGCAATGACAGATCTATGATACGTTGGATTTGCTTTAAGCCTATGTTGAGTTAAGCTATGATGATACCCTTTCCACTATACTCCACAAAATGTTAGGGATTGTGGAGGTGTCTTCTGAACTGCTCTCTCGACGTATCAGATGGTACAGACATGAAACGATGC
>CM032668.1:42197232-42235934 GCA_019095985.1 Streblospio benedicti | reverse complement strand
AATAACATAACCAAGAAGAAAATCAAATGTGCAAAAGGAAATATCAAATAAGGTGCTAAAATGCTAGTTACAATTTGAATTGAATCTATAAAATCTTAGGTGAACTTTACATATATAAATACGACAAGTAATGTGCAATATCAAATGCAAAAACATAAATTCTTTTTTACTAAGAGTATCAACATCCTATATCTCATTTACTATATTTGCATACAAATTTATAAAGCGTCACTTAACGGCACATTTTTCCTCCCATATGTTCAACATTGGCAGATCCGGGTTTTCTAAAAGGGGGAGGGCGCAACTGAGAAATTCCATGAGATCCTTTCACATGAAGATGGGTGATAACACCCATTTCTAAAGTGCCATTTTAAGGTGGACAAAGATGGGCGAATACCCCTAGACCCGCCAGTGCCTCAGCATTTCCTACCATTTTCACAACTCAAATTATGAATCTTTGCATTCAAAATATAATTTGTAAACAGAAACTTGTTCTCTACAATTACCTATTAACATACATAAACATTGCATTGACACCAATCACAATCAAAGTTGCTTTATCTTCAAGCTGTGGTTCATCACACCACACATATTATAAATGTTACATGTATAATTAACGTTGTACACACGAATAAAAGTATTTGTAAAATGCACCATGTCACCAGGAGAGACATGGCATGAGTACTATGTACCAGATTTATATAAAATTCTTAATAAAACTATGATATGGATTTGTGTATATATTTGTGCAATATACAATAAAGATAACAACAATACACTATGATTAATGTGAAAGACTTGGCATCGATACAGATATTAAGTTTGTAGATATCAGCACAAATTCTAACTTATATTAAAAAGGCACATGTAAATGTAGATACAAAAAAACATCGCATTCAGATAAAAGACTGCTACATGACTGAATTTTTAATATTTCATCATATTTCACTTGAAAAAAAAAAGCGTTTTTGGTTTAAAGGTATCATACAACCGTAACATTTTCTCTGTACTCCACAATTCCCATCATATCCCAAGTAAGGGCCTTGACCTGTCCTCCTTCTTTACTCACACTACTAGAGTGAACAATGCATAAAATAAATGAATTGGCTCAACAATCACATCTTACGCATTGAAAAAGATTTGTTGAAGCATTCCTCATACTCTTCTGCATAGCAAATGAGCCATTTGATAGTACTATTCACGATCATTCTTCTAAAATCAATGGATAGTAAGATAAACAACGTATCAAAATTTCTAGAATTCAAACATTGAACAAACATATTGATAAACATATGGCATGGCATTTACTCTAATTTGTGACGCAAAACAATATTGCTAACCGGAAAATGAGGAAATCAAGACACAATATATGCACTGGCATGCCATTAGAAGAAAAAAAACATCTTCAAATTGTAGTGTAACTTCCAGTATTGGAGTTATCGCCCAGTGTGATTTTGGGGAGCTCGGCCTTTAGGTGGGACGATTCTGAAGTTCTCGACTGGTTGGAGAAGTCGTCACTGGACGAGAGAGAGATGTAGCCCGCCTGGTACTGCCGCAGTCTCACATATAGCACCAGGGAGTTGGCAGCTGATAGAATATAAAGGTTACACTACTTACTCTTCACAGTATCATAAAATATAGTACACATTGTTGTTTGCTCCCACATTACAGGGAAAGGTAGAACTTGAACAACTCAAGACCAGTACATTTAGCATGCTTAATAGTAGAACCCATCTTTTAAGATCATTCAGAGGGTGGCCTATTACAAGCGATCGTGTTGAAAGATGATCTATTTATGAAAACCTGAGACCATAGCAAATTCTTTCATTACAGAAGTGGTATCATTTTCTAGAGGTGCGCTTGATAGTAGGTTATGCTGTACATGAATATATTCAAATTTGAAAGTTCACCTAGACATAGGATGATGGCCACACATCCCACCAGCGCGATGGGGTAAATATAGTCCGGCATGGCCTTCACCTTGGTCATCTCATCATCTGGAAACCATTCAGAATTATTAAATACTGTTACCTGTGGGGGCGGTAGACTAATATGGCAGGTTCATACTTTTCGAATCTCAGTTCACACTTGATATCCATGGTCGAAGTTTTGTTTGTAACTTTGTTTGTGTTTATACTGAACAGCCATTAATTTTGATGATTATAGCAGAGGGAGGCCACGTGATGTTGGTACATGGACCTCCAGAAGCAGATTAGCTAACTAACTGAGCCTCGGGGTTGGGGGAGTTTCATGAGATTCTCACGTGCGAATGCACAAAGCGATGGGAAAATATCAAGACAAATGTCGTAATCATGTGACGTTGAGTGGCCATGTGCTTCCAGGACTCCTGCCCTACAGTGGTCGTGGGGTGCAATCTTACAAGAGGTTAAGATATACATGCATAAGCCGTGCTCTACACCAATTGATGTTTTTTTCTTTGTATGCAGTTCTAACAATATAACTGGGACTCTTTAGCATTCAGACTAAATCATACTCAAATCAAATTAGACACAGAAAAGAAATACCTGTGATGTTGGCACGCGCCATATCTTCGCTATAAGCACCGAAGTCATAGTTTGATTTCTGCTCTGCTTTCTTTTTTGGAGCTTTCCCATCAGATTGGAAGTTCACTTTGGCCTCGAATTCCTCGGCATCCCAGTGAAAGTTTCCACACGTCTGCAGCGCTGCAGGAGGCGGGTTCATCTCTGTGTCGTCGCCGACCTTGAAAATGAGCGCCATGCCCTCTTCATTGTGGAACTCAGTATGGCAGTGCATGTACCAGTAACCTGGAACAACAGCACGTATGGTTATGATCGTCTTCAATTAAAGTGACACACGGGTAAAAATGCCCTCAACTTTGAGTTTTCGGATTGACTGTGTTGAAGTGAAATGTGTCATGTTTTTTTTTACAGATTTTACAGATTTTGCAACCTTCCATCTGGCTAGATGCTTATAGGTTGGGTGCGTAAAGAAGAGAGAAAGAGAGATAGGTGTTAGTGGGACAAAATAAAGAATAAACGTACGGTGGGGGATAAAAAGTTAGTAGAGTGCAAGATAAAAGCAGAGATGAGAAGAAAGGGGTTAGTAAGGTAGGGGATGAGACACATTGGCATGCACTCGTGGGTGGGGAGTGGGGTAGGGGTGGGGGGCGCTTTACATTATCGGCGTGAGTACAGACGTGCCCGGAAACTAGGTGTCTTTTTCACATTTTTGGTATGTTCTGGGTGTCTTATTCAAATATTTAGCATATTTATGTCACATTATTTTCAGATATTGGCACATTATGTCACATTTTGCTCAGGTATTGGTAAATTGTGGGTCATGTCAAAAATAGGTACAGTGTATATTGGTGGGTGCCATTTTCAACCGGTCTGTAGCACATCCGTACCCATTTTCTGACCCCCCTTCCCCAAGGCAATGCATTAATTAGTTGTAATCATGTTCAATTCATTCTGCAACCTGCAATCAAATCGAGATTCAAGGGCCAACAATGAGAACATTGAAAATCCGGTGCCCACGTGCTTTGCCTTGCATGTCAGGCATGGTTATAAAATAGCGGCGCGCGATCATATATATAATAGAAATTTACGCAGAAATGTGTTTTACGCATGACCCAGAATCGCGTTCGTATTTGTGAAACCTCTCTACAAGGTGAAATGTGCAAGTCATAACTGCACTTTTGGAAATGTTCGATATTGGGCGCACATCCACATTTCCCCTCGCCCTTCAGCGAACAGACGACACTGAAAAACTTCCTAATTATTCACGATAAACTTTCACCATTTCAGACGAAATTGTTAACAAAATCTTGTCATTGGAAAAAGCGAAGTCGATGCGAGGTTTCTTCACACACATTCATTATCCTGTTGCATGGTGATAACGGATGGCAATTCCCAGAAGCATTCATGTTGCTTTTCATAACACAATGACATTCAAGTGCTCAGGGCTCAGTTGTGTACAGAAGTGTAAGGAGACGGCTGAACTAACATTGACATGTTTACCCACAACTCAAGGCCAAGTTGGCGGTGTGTGGTTTATGACATTTTGGTGGTCAAGATAGTAAACATCTTACGGTCAGTTCACTTAGGTCACAGCATTTTAACCATTAATGATATGGCTTAGGTATCCTACTCTGTCAACATATGAATGAGTTTTATATTTAGCACAAATGCTTGGCCTCCCATCATTCTTGCGCTTCAGTCTACTCCATGTGGGAGAGAGTGCCCAACATTGTCCTATAATACACAGTGCCGACACTGATAACCGTAATGTACATTACGATCATCTTGATAACGTTGTGGACATTTTGTGCAGTGTTTAATGCTGCATTACCAATCGTCCTTTTTGTCATTTTAAATGGTGGTGAGTATAATGGTTACATAATAATCTATTCGAATGTAGTGTTTTAAATTTACAATTATAGTAATGTAATGTATTAATATAAAACATCTATAAATTTAAACACTGCTAGCATTATATCGGATGTCAGGTACAATTATTACGGCTATCTATAATATAAATCTCATTGACATTATGATTATCGATAAAGAATCATTGCACGTATCATTGTCGAAATTATTTTTTGTCAAATATTATCAAAACTAAACAACATTGTATGTTCACAATGATTCCTAAGGTTCCCCCCATGTGATAATGCTCTGCACTACCCCATAAATACTGTTTAACACTTATTAGAAACTTAAATATTGTAGAAAATTCAAAGTGATGAAATGATGAAACCTACTTTCCGCCATATTGGATAATCGTAATGTGCATTACGGTTATCAGCGTCGGCACTGTGTAGATAATCACTTCAAATATTTCCAAATATACATTCAAACCTGATATTGTTGGTTTTGTGCAGAACAAATGATTGATTATATTCCCCCACACAAAGCCATATACACTATCACATTTTACAAGAAATGGCCTCACCCAAAGACGAAATTTTCACAATTCATTTATTCAAGCAGAACCTTGAGTTGTATACTCTTCCCTAGTGAATTGTCAAACAAGTCAACGGAACCTTCTCGAAATGACCCAATTGTTTTTGAACTTCAAATACTCCAAGGTTTGCGCTCAAAAAACGGAGAGCTTCGTCATTGTTGATATACGCTAGTCTTACTTAGGGCTTGGGTGAGTGTCATTTGAAATTTGATAGCATGATATATTAACGTTGGTAAAATAAAATTACATTGAACAATATTTGTCTAAACTCCATACTTAAAGAATTAGTCAAGTTTATTTATTCAAGACTGTTTTGGGCCGTTTTGAAAGCCATTAAAACTGAAGACAAAAACAAAACATAATTATGAAGATTGTTTGAGAAGAAGCGTAATTTTCTTCATTTAAAAATAATTATTACCGTTTGGCTGAAAAACAAACAAACAAAATACGTTAAAATTATCGTCAAAAAATAATAGTAGGGTTGGTGAAATTAAAATGAGTTGAATAATAATGTGTCTAAAATCAATATCTAAAGATGAGCTTCCCCAAGTTTGCTGTGAATTTAATATCTAAAGAATTATAGTCAAAGCTATGTGTATGTTGATGGCCGTTTTTACAATTCACATTTTTTTAAAAAAAAAAAAATCCTAATAAGAATGTTTTCTCTGATTTCAAGTCCAAATACCCTCCCACTTTATCGCTGTTAACGTTTTTCTGGCCTGAAAGAAATTCTATGACTGAACCTTATATGTCTGAACCTCCCTTAACCCTACACAGTGCTAACTTGAAATGTGTTCTATATCTGTGTGTCCTATAATGGGACCGATAATGTATGATCAGTAGTAGTTAGTAGGCCTCTCAAATATAGGACAACTTGTCTTATTCCAAACTCTGACGCTTTCTACCAGTATTGATCAGTGTTAAACATCAGTAAATGCTTTGGACACTTTGCATACGTTGGATATAGTTAGTCTTAATGTTTTCCTAATGAAAACATAACCAATAACATATATAGAATTACCACAAAGTTGCTACTCTTCATATATTTTACCACGATCTTTTATTACATAGTACATTAATTTTGATAATGGTAACGGAAGTAAATATGTTCTGATGATTGCTAAAATAATAGATTGGGCAATTAGAATATGAACTTTGGCCATTGCAATGCCATTGTAAGATTAGTGAGTTGAGGCACAGCTTTTTACTTCCAACAATATAAAGTTTCATGCTTGTCAGTAAATACAAACAGAACGTGTGCAGCATATATACTCAGTGACAAGGGCTCATCAAGGGATGTCACGGAAAAAAGTTCCCCTGCACACAAGGCGCAAACAGCGTAATAACCAACGTGGTTAAGAACATGATCACAAGTAGGCATAATTTGCATATCAGGTATCTTCCACAGTCGGGTTGGGTATATATGCTGATTATGCTCAGCAGAAAAACCCTTGATTTTGAGATGACAAAATATCTAAGACCCTGTATTTCTTGGCAGCCAAACCCCAAAGACCCCATAATGTTTCTAAATCCCAAAGCACTAACGCTTTTGCAAAAAAAAGTAAACTCAAGCATGATGATATTTTGTTGTTGCCTTCAAGTTTTATAACCTGGCATAAACCATATTTAACACCCCACATTTTACAAAACATTAAGTCGCCCCATTTTGAGACAATCTCCATTTTGGTATCACTGGAGCATACCTACCCAGATTCTAAAAGCCCCAGCCCTACGCCCAAACCACCTGCTAGCGGACACTGCACATACTCAACATAACGTCCTTGTCCGACTTCACCAGTTAAACTCACCGGGGTTGTTGGCGACGAATCGCGTGATGACGTAGCCGCCGCCGGCAGCTATACACACGGTGTCCTTGACGGGCGGGCTGTCGGCTGCCAGCCCCGGCACGCGGCCGCCCGCCCACGACGCATTGGACCCACCAGCTCGTTGCACGTGAAGTCCGTGCGCGATGTAGTCGTCCGTGGGCAAAAACGAAGAGCTGCTAAATTAACTTGTATTTACATACTTCTGTTACATTATCATACCACACTGTCATTCATAGGAACAGGACTAACGAAATGGTTGTTGTTGATTTAGTTCTTGTTTTTTACCACTTTAATTAAGATTTTTATACTTTTAAACATGCATGTTCTTACAATTTAAGATAAGTAAATCTGAAGTTTTAAGTTTGTCATTTGTATTGGCTAGAACCAATGATTATGGTAGATTATGAAGGCTGAATGGTGGTGAGTATAATGATTACCTAATTCATTCGAATGTAGTGTTTTAAATTTACAGTGATAGCAATGTAATATAATATAAAACATGTATAAATTTAAACACTGCTAGCATTATATCGGATGTCAAGTACGATTATTACGGTTATCTATAAAATAAATCTCATCGACATTACGGTTATCGATAAAGAATCATTGCGCGTATCATCGACGAAATTATTTTGTCAAATATCATCAAAACTAAACAACATTGTATGTTCACAATGATTCCAATGTGATAATTCTCTGCACTACCCCATAATTACTGTTTGAGACTTATTAGAAACTTAAATATAGAAGAAAATTCAAAGTGATGAAACCTACTTTCCGCCATATTGGATGATCGTAATGTACATTACGGTTATCAGTGTCAGCACGGTGTAGATAATCACTTCAAATATTTCAAAATGTACATTCAAATCTGATATTGTTGGTTTTGTGCAGAACAAATGACTGATTATTTTCCCCCACACAAAGCCATACACACTATTAACTTTTTCCAAGAAATGGCCACACCCAAAGACGAGATTTTCACAATTCATTCATTGAGGCAGAACCTTAAGGGGACTGTGAACTCTTTTCTTACGATTTTATTAAACTTTGATTTTCTCACTCATTATTGCTTCAATTTTTACAAATTACACCTTATTTTGTATATAGTTATCTAATCAAATGACACAACATGTTTTGAATTGTATAGATTGATGAAAAAAAAATTATAAAGCAATTAGTGAAAAATTTACAACTCTGCCTGTGAAGCATATAACTGATAATAAAACATCAAAATGACCAAAATCACTATTCAGTTACAAAATTTCTATATTTATCTAGAAAACCATGCCTCAAACTTTTTATATTTTTCCGCTTTATCATTTTACATGCATTTGAAGTTTTAAAACCACATATTTTCCGAATTTTCTTGCAAATCAATACAAAAACGTTCATCAACAAAATAAAAAAATCAAAATCCCTAGTAAGGTTTTCTTCAGAATGCATATATCTTCAAATATATACACGTTTGTGAAAATTTGATTTCACGGTTAAAGAGAAAAATTAATCCACTATGCAAACTTAGTTTTGAGAAAATGGGATTTAAACATGGCCAATCAATGTACATTGATAATAGTTGCTGTCTATAAAATGTATCATTTAAGAAACACTATTGATGATAAAAGGTTCACTTTGAAAATATGTTTTTCTTTATCATTTATAGCATATAAAACAATGAAAATGTAAAAATTGAATTTTTAGCCCATATAACCTTATAAGCCTGCAAAGAATGAGTCATTGTTTGTCACTCCGGGTTGGTTTTCACGAAATGGGTTGTAATGGGAAAACTATTGAAGATAAAAGGTTCATTTCAAAACATGTTGTTCTTACAGTATAATAAATATTAAAAATTGAAAATAGAATATTTTCCCCTTAAAGAGTTCATAGTACCCTTAAGTTGAACACTCTTCCCTAGTTACGTCAAACAAGTCAACGGAACCTTCTCAAAATGACCCAATTGTTTTTGAACTTCAAATACTCCAAGGTTTGCGCTCAAAAAACGGAGAGCTTCGTCATTGTTGATATACGCTAGTCTTACTCAATATAGGGCTTGAGTGAGTGTCATTTGAAATTTAATAGCATGATATATTAGCGTTGGTGAAATAAGAATTACATTGAACAATATTTGTCTAAACCCCATACTTAAAGAAATAGTCAAGTTTACGACTGTTTTGGCGGCCGTTTTGAAAGCCATTAAAACTGAAGACAAAAACAAACATAACTATGAAGATTGTTTGAGAAGTAATTTTCTTCATTTAAAAATAATTATTACCGTACAAAAACAAACAAACAAAACACGTTAAATAATCGTAGGGTTGGTGAAATTAAAAATGAGTTGAATAATAATGTGTCTAAAATCAATATCTAAAGATGAGCTTCCCCCAAGTTTGCTGTGAATTTAATATCTAAAGAATTATAGTCAAGCTATGTGCATGTTGATGGCCGTTTTACAATTCACATTTAAAAAAAGAAAGAAAAAAAAGCCTGATAAGAATGTTTTCTCTGATTTCAAGTCCAAATACCCTCCCTTTATCGCTGTTAACGTTTTTCTGGCCTGAAAGAAATTCTATGACTGAACCTCATATGTCTAAACCTCTCTTAACCCTACACAGTGCTAACTTGAAATGTGTTCTATATCTGTGTGTCCTATAATGGGACCGATAATGTATGATCAGTAGTAGTTAGTAGACCTCTCAAATATAGGACAACTTGTCTTATTCCAAACGCTGACGCTTTCTACCAGTATTGATCAGTGTTAAACATCAGTAAATGCTTTGGACACTTTGCATACGTTGTATAGTTAGTCTTAATATTTTCCTAATGAAAACATAACCAATAACATATATAGAATTACCACAAAGTTGCTACTCTTCATATATTTCATCACGATCTTTTATTACATAGTGCATTAATTTTGATAATGGTAACGGAAGTAGAATATCTTCTGATGATTGCTAAAAATAATGGGTGGGCACCTTGGATATGAACTTTGGACATTGCAATGCCATTGTAAGATCAGTGAGTTGGGAGCACAGCTTTTTACTTACAACAATATAGTTTCATGCTTGTCAGTAAATACAAACAGAACGTGTGCAGCATATATACTCAGTGACAAGGGCTCATAAAGGATGTCACGGAAAAAAAGAGTTCCCCTGCACACACAAGGCGCAAACAGCGTAATAACCAACGTGGTTAAGAACATGATCACAAGTAGGCATAATTTGCATATCAGGTATCTTCCACAGTCGGGTTGGGTATATATGCTGATTATGCTCAGCAGAAAAACCCTTGATTTTGAGATGACAAAATATCTAAGACCCTGTATTTCTTGGCAGCCAAACCCCAAAGACCCCATAATGTTTCTAAATCCCAAAGCAATAACGCTTTTGCAAAAAAAAGTAAACTCAAGCATGATGATATTTTGTTGTTGCCTTCAAGTTTTATAACCTGGCATAAACCATATTTAACACCCCACATTTTACAAAACATTAAGTCGCCCCATTTTGAGACAATCTCGCAGTGGAGCATACCTACCCAAACCAGATTCCAGTGCCCCAGCCCCTACACCCAAACCACCTGCTAGCGGACACTGCACATACTCACCATAACGTCCTCGTCTGACTTCACCAGTTAAACTCACCGGGGTTGTTGGCAACGAATCGCGTAATGACGTAGCCGCCGACCGGCACGTACACGGTGTCCTTGACGGGCGGGCTGTCGGCTGCCAGCCCCGGCACGCGGCCGCCCGCCCACGACGCATTGGACCACACCAGCTCGTTGCACGTGAAGTCCGTGCACGTGTAGTCGTCCGTGGGCTGTGCGAGGGGGGAATAGACAGAATGCAATCGTGTTTTGAGAGCCTCATTATAGTCCAGTCAAATTGAAAAATTGGCGGGGTGGGGGTGGGGTGGGGTGGGGGGTGGGGAGTAGTGGGTATTCCATTTCTTGTTTATTGATATCTATGTACCCTGTAGAACCACAGAAACAATCCTCGTCAATCTGCCTTGAGTGATTTTTTTACAGCCACTTCAATATTTGTGACTGGTAGATGGTACTACAGCCCAGGGTGCTGATGCCCTTTTTAGTGTGAAGTGGGAAATGACTAGAATTTAGTGTGAAGTGTAAAGTTTGCTTTTAGGTGTGATGTGTGAACTTTTCAAAAATATTCTAAAGTGTTCAAATGAAAGAGAACAGAGAACAAAATTGAAGTGGAAAATGAGCTAAAATTAAGGTGTGAAGTGGGAAATAACCCCCTCACCCCCGCCCCATCTACACCCTGTGTTATAGCTAGTATTGCAGACTAGAATAGAGCCTAGAAATAAGGTTAAATTTTCACAAGTATGACTTACGTGAACACAGTACAGAAAGAAGAAAACAGCCAGAATTTAAATTCGGTGAGATATTCTTACAACTGACCACCTTACATGTGCTTTGTATTGGCAATTTGGCCTGTTAACTTTCCTTCAGAAATCCTTTTCACTGTCCACGAATGAACAAAAAAGGTGTCCTGCAACGTTTATCAACTTGAATAGTTAATTTTCATATTTCTTTCATTTTAAGTGTTTTATTTTCATTTTACTTCATGTAAGGTGGATGTGGTGTTGGTATAGTGATGGCGTGGTTGGGAATACTATTGCTTTTTGACTTGAGGATTTATGAAATATGGAAGTACATTGTATCACATAAAGACAACACCGGGTTTGTAACATGAATTAATGTATCAAATGACCTCGTGGGGCGTATCACGGCGAGCCTGCTGCGCCACAAGATTGAATAATCTTGATTGAATAATTCATGGTACACAACGAACCCGGTTTTGTATTCATCATTCTTTTCTAAACAATTACAACACTGTTTTTAAAAATGTGTAAAACTAGTCCGCCTGAGTAGAAGCATGATAACCGTAGTATCACCCCTGTATTGAATGAAACAGGGGTGATAACCCTGTATGGGGTTTCGGATACTTCTGGATCACGATAACCAATGAAATTTTTATCAAATGAAAAGGAATTATAAGAATTCTGCTCACCCCTTCATACACGGACTGGGACACTCCCTGGTACTTGGGCCACTCGATCTTGAGGACCTGGAAGCCCGTGCCGTGTAGGTGCACCTGGTGGGAGTTGCCATTCAGTGTTCCGGCTGAAACAGCAGGTCCACTTGATGTAGACAAGCTAGGTCTATTTAATACATGTATGTCTGACAGGAAGATGTAGTCTCGAACACAGTTAGCAAAAAATGGTGTGAAGATTTGGCAATTTGTTTGGATTTTGTGGTAGAAGAAAAGAATGCTAAAATATGTAAATGATACCATATGCTACTTACCAACCAAATAATGTTATACATCTATTACATTGATATCTAAACACATTTTAGTGATTTGATAAATGATCACAAAGAAAGGAAATAAGGTGCTACTAGCAAACACGAATTACTTTAAATCAAATCAATTCAAATAACTTTGAAAACCTGTTCAAAGGCGTTGAAAACATTATTCAGTTATTCATCAAACACCGATTTAGTGCACATACTCATATACGTGCGTCATAGTTTATTGCGAAAAAAAAATTCTATCATAACGTTCTCATGGACTCACGTGCGTTGTAGATGGTGGTGGCGAGGTTGAGCTGCACCACGGCGCCCAGCGGCACCTCCAGCAGGTGCGTGCAGAAGCAGATGTTGGGCGCCATGCACGTGGCGTTCTCGCACGGCGTGAAGCGCTGCTGCGTGGACGACGGGTACACCTGCAGCAGCGGTGGGTGTTGAGAGAACTCATGGTTGGCGATTACCACTTGTTGGGGAGGTTGTTGAGTGAATCTTGCGCTATCAAAGCATGTTGGGGGTGGGGGTGTTAAGATAATTGATGCCCTGTCAGCACTTGTAGGGAAGGGTGTTGAGAGAACTATTGCGCTATCAACACGTATTGTGGAGGTTGTTAAGAGAACTTATACCTGATCAACAGTTATAACAGGGGAGGGTGTTCAGTGAACTCATTCCAAGTCAAAACATATGGGTGAGGTTATTGAAAGAACCCATGCTCGATCAACACATATGGTAGGAGGGGTTGGAAAACCTTATGCCCTATCAACACTTCAGGGGGAGGTGTGTGGGTGCTGTGTGTGAGTGCAGTGTGTAGGTGCTGTGTGTAGGTGCTGTGTGTAGGTGCTGTGTGGGGGTGCTGTGTGGGGGTGCTGTGTGTAGGTGCTGTGTACCTGCGGGGGCGCTGCGGTGGGGCGGTGTTGGATGCCGTTCACCGTGGGCTTCCACTCGTTGGCCCACGCGTAGTGGAAGTTGAGGAAGAACTCGTGGAGGGGCTGGTCCGGCGCTGGTGCGATCAACGGCGCCGCCTCCGTTGAGGTCAAGTCAGTGAGGAACACACAGTCTGTGTTGAAGGCTGGCGCGTAACGTCTGCAAAGGATGATTTTAGTGGCTACCATGCTTAAGATCCTGTGGGCGTAAAAAAAGGAAACAATTTCGAACAACTTTTTGCACTAGCCCCCTTAAATTGGTTTTAAACTGTCAAGTCAAGAATTCAATTTGTGTGATGCTAGGATATGTGTTCGTTATTTTGTTTGCTTATTCGTTGCTCTAAATATTTTATACTTGCAACATTACAATTCTGTAAAGTCCAATATTGGGGTGAGGAAACCCCATACTTTTCATGCAGCATCCTTTCAACTAGAAAAATAGTCGATTTTTCAGGTGATTTGAGTGATTGAGTGATGCTAGAATATGTATTCATCGTTTTGTTCATTCGATGCTCTATAAATCATACCTTGTGAGATGAACATATTTAAGAAATGAGAAATTTACTGTCATAAATTATACCTCCACTGACTTACTTGAAAGGACATCCCAATTGCACGCAATGTTTGTCAGGGGTGCATTGTGGTTTTTCACTGACCGGGTCATCATCACTGGCTGCAGTATCATACTGCAGTACTGCCTCCACATGGCCCGGGAGGATCACCTGTAAGTAGGATGTGTGGTCCACTTCATCAGTTCACACACACTGTATATGTAACTAGCATGATTTTTTATGACATGAAATATCCATTATGTATTTAGCATAGAGCGTTACTTTTTGAAAGTGAACAATATAAGAGTGTGTGAATGTGCAAACATTCTGCATAGACACAATCACCATCTTGCTTTGTAACTTGTCATTCAATCATAAAATCATTGCAAATGAATGGTACTCAGCGAAAATGCTCGTACACATGATAAACCAACCAAAATTCACATCACATCTTTAAAAAGGGATCTTGAAAGGGGATCTTGAAAGTCGTAACCGTTACTAGTCATGCCACTTACTTGATTATCATGCAAATACTCCAGATTCTCTGCCCGTATCCAATAGCTGCCCAATGTATCTGGATCAGAGGCATCGATCCAGAAATCCACCCTCTCTCCAGAAAACAGGACATAGGAATCAACAGTTTTGGTGACCACGTCGGAACCATCGACGGCTATGATATGGAGCGGGTGACCATCGATGGAGATCTTGAAGGCGAAGCTCATCGAAGCGCAGACAGAGCGGAACCGGTACTTGCCACCCTTCTTCACTGAGAACTTGTCGAGGGGCAGGTTTGGGAAGGTGGTGTTGAATGTGCGATCTGGATAGTACCGTCCTGAGGAGGGAATGAGATATGATAGGAGGAGTGTCCATTGACTGTCCATTATCAAATAGAGAACTACAGCTGGGACATATACATAGTGTCCACTGGTCTAATAAATTACGAGATGCCATCGTTTTGATCAAGAACGTCAAGCACCGGATAAGACAGATTATCAATGAATATGAGTAATAATGTGTCTAAAACCGATATTGACAGACTTATGTGTACTATTATGTTAATTTTGGTGGCCATGTTGAAAATCGCATAAAAATATCAACTTTGCCCAACTCCTATTTCATTGGATCCCCCCCCAGCATTTCTGAGACCTAACAGAAGACACAAAACCATAAATTTGCTTGTTAGTGAAACTTCCATTTCAATGTTAAATTGACTGGCCTATGAGGCCTCCTTCAGAGCGAAGTTCTTCCTACCCTCGGGAGGTATTTAGCCTGGATGAAAATCCATCCACCAACATGTTTCTCCTAACTCACCAGTCACCAATACATTTCATTGTCTTTCACCAATAATCAGTATTTGTAATTAAATATGTTGCATCATATTGCACACACTTAATTACAGGCAATTCACAATTCAGGCCAATCACTTCCTTTGAAATGAGGAGATCAGCAGTCACCAATAATAGGTGCCATCACATATCACCAATGCCATGTCTGCCCCCCTCTCCTACCTTTGCCGTTGATGACGCCTGCGTCCCACGGCACCACGCCGCAGTCCAGGTAGTCGGCCTGCTTGGTGGAGTCGTAGCACGCCGACACCGGCGATTCGTAGCCGTGCGAGAAGCTCGACGCGTCGTTACGCACCTACAGCAGGGCATACAGTTAGGACCACCTTTCTATTGAGACCACCTGTATAATAGGATCACTTCCCACGGCTATAAACTTTGTAAAGCTACCAAAATGAACCTCTGTATAGAGACAACCTCTCTATTGAGACCACCAAACACTTGGCGGACCAAAGGTGGTCCAAATAGAGAGGTTTCACTGTACTAGGGTATTATGTGGTCTTAAGAGGTCAAGAAATCCAACAACCCTATTTTTGTACAATTTCCCGTGCCATTAATATGTTTGACCTCCCATTATTTTTCACCATTTCACCCTACACTCCCACATCCTACAGGTGGTGGTTGAATGTGGTGGTGCATTACCTTTGTGGGTTTTGTTTCCAACATGCCACATCCTTGCTACACATACCATTATATAATTATTCCTCTTTACCATGATTACCTGTGATATGAGTTGTTACAGCTCCATAACAAGGGAGTGTGGAATGTAAATTGAAGGTCAATGTTGTGTTTATCCACATGTTCAAACCTCCGTTTCTTTGTCGCGGACTTGGCTTAGTTTCGGGTAATTGTATTTTAGTGCTTTATTCCATAGACCAATGAGGGTCAATATATCAATAGGTCTTCTGTAGCAACTCAATTAGCATTTCTGAATAAGTATAGATCTACAGCCCTAGATTACTTAGGGGAAAACAATGTTTATATAATTGTTAAAAATGAAAAAAGAAATGTTTAAAAATCACTGATGAACAAAAATATCTATTTTGTATCATTATTATGCTCCCACCTTCATGAGTATATCCATGGAGCTTCTATGGAAATAGTCAGACACCATGAGATAAAACTCCTCGTCAAACTCCGGCAACGGGTCTGGTCCCTGAAAGGAGAAAGGAAATGTCTACAGGTTCTATCATTTTGACCATGACTTTAATAATTGCCCATTCCGTTTTGAAATGGTATATTCTATGACGAAATCCTTTCACAAAGCGCGAGCGAGTTACCTACTGCAATGGTACTTTTTATTTGAATACAATGCAAAGTGATTAAGAATGTTAAAAAAAACAAAAACTCAGGTGTATTCTTTTTTTTTCACAAATTTAACCCCCCCATTTCACATAGACGATGGTAGTTCCAAATGGTATACATTTCTGTCACAAGCTTCAAAATATATAGAATTTGAATATTTAGTGTAGTCCCGTGCCGCTCTCACCCTATACTGTGTCCATGCCGACCTGATCTAATACCCGCACCAAGCATACACAACCATCTCACTGACAGATCCAGACTTTTAGAACAAAGAGGGGGCGCCATTTATTCCTTTTTGTGGCTTTTCACACCTCAGCGAAATCTCGCAGATATGCCTGAATGACAAAAGTGGCACATTTTTTCTGCCACTGTACGTTGCTACTGTATGTGTGATTAGGCAGATCCAGGTTTTCAGAAAAGGGGATGTGCGTCCACCCTGTGCCCCCCCCCCCCCCGGGTCTGCCTATGTGCCATGCTAGACCCAGCACCTACCCGCCGTGTGTTCTGCTCGGCCGGACTGCGGTCAAGCACCACGAGTGGCCCATACGCGCCACTCGTCCGCTGCACACCGTAGTGAGAATGGTACCAGTGCGTGCCCACCGGGTCAGCCTTAAACCTGCAACACGTGGAGTAGATGTAAGTGTAAGGGTAAGTACCGATAGGATGCAAGTCGGTGGGAGGAGTTATAAGGAGTCCTATTTCCTACATCCCTACATCCTACATCCCTAATCAGTTTGGCCTTTTTCCCATATCCCACAAATGTTTTGGCGTTTTCCACATTCCACTTCCATGAAATTCCATAATCCCTCTTTTTGGCCTTTCCCCCCACACTCCACTTCTTCTAAACCCGCCCCTGGGATACAACATAGAATTTAAATGCATACATTGGTGTAAAGTGATAGAGATATCATTGAAGATCTAGACAAATGTCTATTAGGTATTCCTCTGTTATATCATGTGTATGCATATTTGTGTGAATGGTTGCTCTACATTTACAACATAACTGATCGTAGACCAATAAAACTCTTGTATCTTGTACAAAGTGCAATGAAGAGGTCGACAACATATACAGGCATTAAAGCATTAAGTAATGAGTTATGCATTAATTCAAATGGGTAAACATTACAACTATCTATAGAAGCATCTTTATTTTTAAGGAGGTATGTATTACATTAAAGATGACTCTAGTGGTAAGTCGGTATCATGGTAGCATCCTAGAAAGTTACTCACCACTAGGATTAAGCTTGCTCAACACACACTTTATGCAAAACAACATAAATCAAACTTATGTTGAAGTTCATAGACTTAATACTAGGACGTCTCATTGGCCATTCGACGCCCGACCCCAATTGCACGGGTTATGTTTGATTATTTAGAGACAAATAAAAATCAATGGCATGTAATATTAGCCACTACCCATTACCACATGTTGTCACAAGATTATGACATTTGTGTACCTTTAGTAGAATAAAGTGACATGTATGGAAATGTATTGACATGTATTTAAGAAGCTCCCGTAGTGCTAAATGCACCATACCTCAAGTCCAGGTAAAATTATAATGCACTAAAAGTTAAACCAGATACATAACTTATCAAGGCCAACTAAACATTGGCACTTGGATAGGTTCCGTACATGTACCGTAGAATGCTGCAATCAAGAACTCGGCATATGTGCTTACTTTGAATATTTTGAGCACTAATTTTTCAAGTAATTATTTGCGTTGTAAGCCCAGTACCTACATTCGACTACATATACCTAACTACACCCTTGGTAACAGAGTAAGATGTTACTTCTAATAAAAGCCTTTTAGAGTATCCTCCATTCATCACCATACATTTTGCATGATTCCAAATGAAGTGCCAACAGTAGTACCTACCACTTTCTAGTGGTCACTCTTATTTATTTTTCTCACAATGGCATGGCGGACTCATCACCTATGTTTATACATATTTAACATTATCTTAAATGTTTCACTGTATTACAGACCATTAAAAGGTAATTATCCCGTCGCAACTGTTTACTAACAGCTAAGTACTGTTCTTACATTATATCCAACCAGCTAAATACTGTACGTTTGCCACATGTACTTGTTTGCAGAAGTATACGGCAGTATCGGGTGTCTCTGGTGGGTAACTAGTAACCACATGACCACGTATATTCCAAGGTCCATTATTGTCACATAAAGGTCAGGGAAATAAAAGTTATCCTTGGGTACACCTACATTTGAATTGTGCCAACAAACAGTTCATCATGTTGTTTTTGAAAGTCAAAATCTGTATGCAGGAAAAAGATTAATAAGTGCATTGTATTCAATGTATTTTGTCCACCATAAACATCGTGTCTGGCGTTAAGAAGAGATGGGATTGGGAGGGGTGGGGGTTTAAATGGAGGCAGCAAGGCATGTATACCCAACAGGACTGTGGAAGAGGGGTCTTTGCTTTGAGATTTAGATAAATTAGGAGGTCTTTTGGCGTTTGACTGCCAGGAAATAGGGGTCTATATATGTTGTCATCTCAAAAGCGGGGCTCTTCGTGCTGAACATATATATCATATATACCCAACCCGACTGTGCAAGAGGGTGTGGGGGTTTGGGGGAGGGGGTATTTTGATTAGGAGTTCATTCAAAGAACCATGGTTCGTAAAATATGCTTCCATGACAAATAGAATCTTCAAAACATTATACACGAATGTGAACGCTCTCACTATTTAAAGTAGCTACATGTTTTATGAAAGGATAGGCTGGACGTTGTGGGGCTATTATCATTTCATTTCGTCGTTTTTTATATATATTTGTTTAATTTCACGCTTTTCCTATTTGGGGGGAGGAAGTCCGGAGGGGCCAGAAACAGAAATGGGTTTCACCCACGCTAAAATAAACATTATATATGTTCCAAATCTGAGATTGATTATAAAGCTGGCGAACTAGTACATGCCAAAAGTCTGATAAAAGAAGAAATGGAGCAGGAAAAAAGACATTAGATGCAATCTCCCCAAAAGCAGTGAGCCTGGCCTTTCAAGTTTATGCCGAAATGAACCATGGACTCTATAATTAGGCAGACTAATGGTTTCAACATGCTTGGGTTAGTCACATAAACGCACGAGTGCCCACTGACCGTATCAAGTGAACTATGTAATTTAGGAGGAAACGTTACATGACCCTAGTGGGTCTGCTGGGTGATCACAGTCCATGAAACTGTGATGGCGCACATATGGCAAAACACGTGATTTCCTACTTGGATCAAAGATTCATGTAGAATTCTTGTTTGGATTGAAAACGTTTGATAGACATTTTTGACGCCAGGAGCCTGGTGATGTGTCACCCTATTGAATATACTGCTGCTGCTGCTGCTGCTGCTGCTGCTGCTGCTGCTGCTGCTGCTGCTGCTGCTGCTGCTGCTGCTGCTGCTGCTGCTGCTGCTGTCTGACGTTTCAACGCGTATGCAAACTAACTGTTTCATGCTACATTTTTCACATTTCAAATAAAAATGTTACGCTGGGCCATAACTTTTTCAGTCGGTTTCCAGTGTAATGATAAAACAGCATACAAGAGCAATAATTGGTGTGGACAGGTTCCATGCCAAGACAAACCCACTAGCTCTGGACTTTTTTAATTGACAATGACTGATTCTGACCCATGGGTGTGGTGAAGCTCCTATTGGGAGTACAATACACTGATATATGCAATTTATGTTTCCATTATTGAGTATGCGTGCGCAACCTGGGACTAGAAGCCGAATTTAATTAGAACCCCACCAGCAAGCGTAAGATACAATAATGAAACCCTAATAGTATACAGATCATTTCGGTAAAGGAAAAAGGGTTGTGTTTACCCCCCACCCCTCCCCCTAAGTCTGCTAGTGTCAAGGATGATGATTCTTTGATGCAATGTACACAGACAGGTTTGGAACTGAATTAAATTGGCGGGGGGTTTCTTCTTTCAAAATATACATAATAAGTAGCATGCAGCAATACTAAAATATGACAAACTAGCACACTTAATGAACCCTCAAGTGACCATGGAGCTTGATATGTATATTATAATGCCTATTTAGATAAGGATCTCCGTGCAGTGGGGTCAGTGGCCATTTTGGACCTTTCAATGTCACAGAATGATCTGTGATAACGATAACATGGAAAGTTGACAAGAATGACTTGATACGGCCGGCAATACGCTAACAGATTTTGAGAATGGCCCTTGCAGCCGGGGCTGAAACTGTCAAGTCACTGAGTAAGTAAGTAAGTAAGTAAGTAAGTAAGTAAGTGAGTGAGTGAGTGAGTGAGTGAGTGAGTGAGTAAATGAGTGAGTGAGTGAATGAGTGAGTAAGTAAAACACGTGTTACCTATGACGAAGCCAAACTTGTATACAATGTTAAGACTCCAACACATCGAGCTCGTCGAAACTCCAAGCTCCGAGCGCCACCCACCTGTACGTGAACGTCTCGCCGACGCCGATGGAGCAGTGCGAGACGCCGCCGGCGCCGTCCATCCAGGGAGTGTGGCGCTGGTACATGCCGTGGAAGTGCAGCGTGGTGGCCTCGTTCACCAGCTGGTTCGTCACGTGCACCACCACCTTCAATGGAACGTCGTTCGTCACAATATGAGCCCTGGTTATGCTCAGTGGCCGAACAAATATGCTTGTACAGAAGCAATGTGATGTGGACTATGCATTCTGAAAGTGTTTTTCATTTAAACAGCATATTAAAGTATGTAGAGCAATTTAAATACTACGCAATAAGAGGCCAGTGGACACTCAAGTAAACACGTGAAAGAGAGAAATGTAAACCGAATGATTTTCGCTAGACGTAACTTGCACGGTGCACGTAAGAAGCCGCCTATCTCTCCCATGTTAAACGTGACGTCTGCCGTCAGAAATCCACGGTACGTCTGGCGAAAATCATTCGATTATGCAACATCACGTGACCTTGTGTTTTAGTTAGCAAGAAGGCATGGTATTTTTAAAGGTGAAATAACTATTAGACGTGAAAATATATATATATTATTTTCCTTGCACTTGCAATGGAAAAGGTATTATTCGTTGATACTGGACTTGACAGAACAAACATTATTTTGACTGAGCATTATCTTTAAACCCCCTTTACACCATAGCGAATTCCACCTACGTAGCTCTACGTGCAATGGCGAACATGCAAATTCGTCAGGAAGTTTTGAACATGTTAAAAATTCGTTGACGAATTTACTGGTTGGTTTAGGTTCGTTAACAATAGTTATGCTGCGTCTAGGGATCGTAGAACATTCGCACATATAAGTAACACTTCGTTTGCCTCTGTAACTTGTCGTACCATGCAGTTTTACCACGTTCAAATCCGCCGCAATACGCCCAAGTTGACGACGTGACATAATACGTGCAGTTGCGTTGCACGGCGTCGCCCATGATCGCTCTAGAGTAAAGCGGGTTTGAAGACGGGAAATGAATATACAGTAAAACTTCCAATCAAGACCATTTTAGAGTGAGACGACCTCCATAAAAAGACCACTTTTCCCGGTCCCAAACCCCCGTGAAGCTGAAGCTACAAAAACGAACCTCTGTATAGAGACGTTTCTCGTCAGACCACTTCACACTTTCCCCAAAGGTGATCCTAATAGAGAGGTTTTGCTGTATATAATGGTAATGCTAGACCACAGCTACATGGTGTGTTGAATCATGGGCACCATGCCACTATAGGCCATGTGACTTGGTGGTGGTTACCTGTTATTGATTTTCCGCATCCCGTGATTTTCACGGGCTATTGGTAGCAGTATGCTTGAATTTGCAAGATTTTGGGAAGCCACCTACCTCTTGGCACTTTTAATGGGTTATTGCAATTATCTAGTCCGTCTAAATAGGGACATTACGTGGGAATTGGAATAAGCCTTCATTAGAATGTATAGATACCAGCAAAGGGATGCTGAGATTAAGTACTGACAAAAGGCCCTGGACCCACGTGATTTAAGTGCAGTAGGCCAAAGCATGAATGCTATCAACACAATGAATACATAGACAAATTGGATTTAATTGACTGGTTTATAGCCCTATAATAGACTCGGTGAAAGAATCCTCTAATATCAACACGATGAATACACAAAAAGCATATAGAAAACAACAGAAATTGGTCACGTGAGCCCATGTCTTTGTGACCATGAATAATCACACGCATATATGGTCTATATTGAGGATAATATATTGGCAGTGGGGTCGAGCATCACATGAGAGCACAGGATATATATGTTAAAATATACTACCATTATAAGAATAATATTAAGCGTGTGAGCTTCATGTATGTTTCTAAATTCCCATGACGTGTGTTGTAAACTACTTTTCCCTATTCCATATCTCTGTGGTCTTCATATGTACAGTAAAAAATTACTATGAAGGCCACTTCTATCACGAGATCACCTCTACGTGGAGACCGTGACAAAGTATGTCAATAACTGACACTAAATTATCACAAATTATAACAACAAACCCAAGTATGGTGCATTTTGTGATCAGTCTTTTCAATATTTTATGGCATAATTTGTCCATGGTCTAATGCATGAGCTTGTAAACAGTAACTTGCAGCTTATTAGTTGAAGTTTCAGCTAATTTATTTTCATATTGTTTGCATTGTGTAAATATTTACATAAATGATAATAATAACAAAAACACTGCATGTTATGCGCCAGTTACCCTTTCCTAACACCCTGTGGTAAGTACTTGGCATGCGTGGTTCTATCTTGAATGTGTCCACTTGATGTTTGTTACGTGGTATAAATCAGCGGGTGTCATGATTCTATTACTATTACCTGCTTTGGGAAGAAAAACATGTAATAGTAATAGTAATTTGTATTCATTATTCATCATTTTTTTTCATAACTCACGTGGACCATGGGCATGAAACAAAATCTATGTCCTACTATATGACCCTGTATCAAAACCTCTATGTGACATAGCTAATATGTCCAATAAACTTAAAGATTCACGATTGTTATCATTGATCATTCTCTCCTTTAAAGGGAACCTCGCTTTCTCACTATGTGCATGAATATCAGTCAATATCATAAGAGTTCAAGGCTAATAAAGCATTTAAAATACGAATCAGGACATTGGAAAATTATGGTCTACAGTGCAAAAACGTTTCATGTATAGGGGATTCAATTTATTTAAATACTCTCATTAAATATGTTTGGCTTCAAAGACATATATTGGGCACAAGTTTGCTCTATTGTGTTATAATTCACATGCCATGCTGTCAATCAATTACATAACTTCTAAATAATTGTAACTACCTGTCAACGAGTGGCCTCATCAATCTGAACGTCAGCATGGACTAAATTACAAGTTGACAAGAGGTCATGAGTTGCACGTTACTACACTTTTGATGTGGCTTTTGCCATTGAGGAAATCAGTTTTGGAATAATAGAGTGACTGACAGGCGGAGATGAGATAACATGACTATCTCTTGTGTACAAACTACGTGGCGTGCACTGCCAGTAATAAATCATACAAATGATAGAAAAATCATAGATCATGAATTTCTAATACAACGTTATCGGATATATCTTGAGACTTCCTAATAACGGGTCTATATGAATCATAATTGAAAATAGTTATTATAATTCTAGGATAAGCTATCGCATTTTTTCCGTACAATGTTATCGGTCACACTTGTAGACATCTGTCATCCAAAAGGGTCACAGGTCTCCCAACCACGCCATTGCATGATTTTGTATAGCCTGCTTATATAAGTAAAATGACAGCAGTTTTCATGGTCATGTTAGATGACATTTTGAAAATATATATGAACAAATCTTACATTACCACACTGGCTTATTATTCAATTTAAAATTTGTCACTGTCATCATGACTGTACCATAGGAAGATTGCGTGCCATGCACCAGTGACATGCCGGGGACGCTGGAGTCCCGTGGCTAGAAGCTAGATGCTGCAAGATTTCGTAGCTAAATTGGGCCAAGAGCAGTCATTTCATGAACCTTTTTCTCTATGAAATCTTTCAAATTTGTGGGATTTAAGCAGTAAATCCTCAAAAAATAGAATTCAAAACCAAACCAAACAAACAAACAAACAAACAAACAAACAACGCACACAGATCTAATGTTTACGATATTTCTTTTCCTTTGTACAGATTTTTGGCTTGAAATTTCCCTTTGGTGTTCCATTCTATATTCACCCTGACAAGTGATCTATTTAAAACACAATGTCAAAACAATCATGCAGCTATTAACCTTCTTTCCAAACCTAATTTTCAATGATATGCTGTTAGTAGGACCGGGGGAGGGATGGTGTCTGCGTGGGGGCTAGCTGTTGCTGTTCATATTTCTGTCATAAAAATTACATTGCGTTTTACACTATTCATGCTCCTGATGTGAAGCCGAGTTTTGACTATCGAGTGGCATGCACGGGGTAAAGCTAGTAATTTCATGAATATTGGATTGTTTATATTTCGCCACAAGGTCGTGAAGATGCATGTTTTCGTTGCCTTCAAACGAGGTAGTATATATAAGAATAAAGTATTTATACTAGAATTATTGATACCAATTGGTACCATATTGGGAGATTTTTTCAAATTTTGTGAAGAAAAGTTATGAAGAGGGCAGAAGTTATGGGTATTTTAATTGGCTGGGGAATTTTTGGTGGACAGCTAGAGTTATGACTAAAGCCCATCTGATTTGACTTTGTCTTGTATACTAGTTATATATATATGTGTGTTCATATATGATTGAAGTTATGGGGTTTCAAATTACTGAAACATTCTTCAATGGTAAATCGAAAATTATGTATAGAGTTTATATACCAAAATGTTAAGAGTTAGAGGTTTTGCACTGGCAAATATATTTACTCACGTGGTTTGCAAGTTATGAATTTGGCATTTAGTTATGATTTTTCTTGATATATTCACACAAATGGAAATCATTGGCAAAGATAGTGCTAGTGGTGGGAAGTTAGAAAAGAATGCTGAATAATAAGACAATTGTGAAAGTGTCAAACTTGCACTTGTTGTTTAGATCATTATCTGTAAATACAATGGTATTTAACCCTCATCAGTACATTAACCAAAACACCTTAATCAGTACAATAGGTGTCCAATTGGACCCCAATCTTTTGATGTGATCTTCTTTTCCATTCATGATCTTTCTGTGATACAAATACATTCATCTGTTAATTATGACTGTATCAGATAAAAATAACAAATAAATAGTTACGTTTTTATTGTATACATATTTCAATAGGTCAAATTATCGAACAGCTTTGTGTTCTCTGTACCCATCGTGTCTGGGGTCTATGCGGACCCCAATAAAATTTTTGCTTTTGTATTGGTCCTTATGTATAACCAAAGAAAATAATTTTCATTCTTGATAAGGGAAGATATGAGCGAGCTGACAACTCCATTGAAGGCCTTCAATAAAAAAATCCAGTGTACCCTGCATTTTCTCTTCTCAACTGGTGTGGGGTCCGCATATTTTTATGTACGTACTAATATTTAACTAAATCAAATAATCTTCGGTACTGAGACAAGATATAGGGTGACAACGACTTAAAAGGAAAAGAAGAAATACCTAGCGAATCACAAAAATATCACAAAAAGTATACCCCTGGGGTCCAAATGGACCCCTAATGTACTGATTAGGGTTAACGTCTGATTACTTAGGTATTATTTTTTAGCATTTGATAAATTGTAATGTGTGTGGTTATCTGTATACAATTTGATATTAGCCGAATAAGTGTTAATACAATGTGCCAGTTCACAACGATAAAGAGTTTTATGTGTTTTGTGGGTCACGGTGCGTGCACTAAATGGATATATAAAGCATGAAGTAGAAAAGTAGTACGAAGTAAAAATTATATTTACCCTGAATACATCAAATGGAAACAGGTTAAACCATATGATTAGAGTTTTACAATAACATTATTCCACTAGAACTTGCCGAAGGAAAAAAACGGTGAAAGCATTTGATTTTAAGTTTTACAGGTTGCCTTATTTTGTTTTTGTCCACCTTTTCTAGTTTTGTGATGGCTAATTTATAAATTTAGATACTTAGATATTGAATATCTGAATTTCCAAATTAGTACCAACATTACACACAGAAATAAACGCGATAAAAACACAAAAAAACTTGATAAGCAGTAATTGAATTGTTGTAAAAAAAAAATCACCACCCCAGTTCCCATTTTGAGTACACGCGCGCACGCGCACACGCAATTAGATCAATGAAACAAAAGCTCACGCGTGAACCTCCACCTCCTTTTACCCTTGTATACCCAGCTAACTAGATCTAACCGAATCGCGCACACTTACGCACGTACACACACCCTCTCTCACACGCGCACGCACATGTAGACCTACATGCTGACAATGTTCTTGAAGTATAAGTAGAACCCTCCAGCTTTCCTACCCTCTCCCCAGAGTCCCTCAATTCGCTAAAACTCACACACATGTGCGTGTGTGCGCGGGCATAAACACGCACACACACACACACACACACACACACACACACACACTCGCACACACACTCACAAACACACACACACACTCACTCACACGCACACACACACACACACACACACACACACACACACACACACACACACACACACACACACTTTCACACACACACACATACACACACACACACACACACTCACACACACCCACACACACACACACACTCACACACACACACACACACACACACACTCTCTCACACACACACACACACACACACACACACACACACACACACACACACACACACACACACACACACACACACACACACACACACACACACACACACACACACACACACACACACACACACACACACACACACGTGGATACACTCTGACACACCTGTTGTCCGTGGTACACGACTATGGGCGGTCCGGGCAGCGAGCGGTTGAAGAGAATGAGATCCTTGAACGTGCCGTCTCCCGTCACCACTCGGGGCACCTCTACAACACAAACAACATACATGTAGTCCTTTTATTTCTTCTTTATTTAAAAGGGAGGGACATATTATTCCCACATTTCTTATTTCCTTATTTCTCCTTTTCCCAACAACCCATGACCCACAGGTTTTCGGCCTTGTTTTCTCCACACTGTTCTTCAAATCCCTCTCTTTTTGGCCTCCCCGTACATTTCCACCTCTTTTTTTCCACATTCAACTTTTTTGACAAGCACCGGAGCATAATGACGTTTGTAGGCTACAGCGTGTTGTACGGTGCTTCTTATACATCAGGACGCGGAAAGAACATTTACAGGCACTACAGGGTGTTCGTATGATATACACACGTTCTTTGGAGAATATGCCATGGTGCACATTTTTTATGTTATATACAGGATGCACGTAGGATATTTAAAATACGAGTTACGGACGACACGTAGGGTGTTTAAGGTTATACGCGGTGCTTATACGATTTATATACGCACAGCTTGTGATGGCACAGTTACAATTAGCGAGTGCATTTTAAGTCACCACACACTTCTGTGAAACCCCAGTTTCACTTATAGCCCAATCCTGTAAGCTTCAGATGCTCCATACGACGACAAAAGTAACTCAATAATATGTCAGCCTTTTTATGGGGCCTCGTGTGCAAATTTTGAGGCCAAAGTGTACCGGATCGTCAAGACTACCGGTCTGTGACCTTTCAGGTGGACGGGTTGAAAAAGCAGACTCATGGGACAATTCGGAAATAGCACACTATAATACGGGAACATCTTTGAGAATATCGTCAGCTATGCAGTAGGGCCTTACGATGATCAAGTTAGCCCTCCAGACAACCCAGAAAAGCAAAAAAAAATCACTTCTCCACTGAAGTGATGACTATTTTGGGGTAAGAACCAGGCTTGCACGTGACATTTCCTCCAGGATGACAGCATAATCATGAAGCATCGTGAACAACCCAACATGCATCTGTTTCATGGTTCCATTGCTTCAGATTGTAACGGCAGTGGCGGTACTTACGGTTTCATCCGCCAACCACACATCCTCCCAAAGCAGCAGACGGGGCCACAGTTCAGCAAAAAGACCAAGAACCAGCCAGAAGTGTGCCATTTTCAACCGAACCTCCCAGAGCACTCCAAAATTGAGGCCAGAACACCCACGTCCACCTCAAAAGGACACTAAGCTTCTGGCGTCTTCTTGAGCACCTGGAGCTAGTGTCGGCTATTCGCAATTGGGGAAGGGGGTGGGGGGTGGGGGTAAATGCAGTCTGCCAACGCGTAAAGGCCCATGCTAGTACCACAATTGAACGCACCAAGCACCTATGCGAACTGAGTGTATTATGTTCCAACAACGATCTGAGGAAGACAAAAAAAATAAAAAAAATAAATAAAAAAGATAAAAAACAACAAACGAATCAAGCTCATAGTTAGATCCAGGGGGTGCGCGCCCCTTCCCCTTCCCCCACCACAATTCTTCATTTTCATAGGGTTTTTATGTCCGCCATCGATTGTGTGAACAAAACCCATGAAATACCATCAGTGCGCCCCTCCTATTTTGCAAAAAAGCTGAATCTGCCAGTGAGCTTACCATTCAGTAGTATGGGAGATGGACGGCGAAAATATGACGGCACTGGTGAATTATAGGTGTTATTGTGTAATCATTAAAATTGAAATTTAAAAAAAAAACTTTAAAGAGTTCGACAATAACAATAAAAGACACAAACAAATTTTAAAGGAAGTGTGAGGAAGAAGATTTATTATTGAAATTGAAGCGTAAAAGTGTGTTTATGATATATGTGATAACAAAGAAAATTGTGAAATTCGCTCCTTATGAGCGTATACAACTATCCACAGTTCAAAGGAACAGTTCAAGCTCTTCTGAACACACGGCTCAAAGCGCTCCTCAACTTCTCCGTCTTGGATGGCTTCTCGTAAAACTTTATTCTTTTGCCATCGATGAAGAACAGGATCTTCTTGGACAGAAGTTTTCTCTTCACCACGTATGTCACCACGCCTGTTTCAGTTAAAGCCGAGAATTGCTATGGAGAACAGAACTCTGGAGCTGGCAAGAAAGCTTTGACGTAGATGGTCTCCTCTGCCACAGTAGCCATTGTAGAATGGAAAATAAATAGCAAATAAATGAAAAACTGTGTGATCAAAGCAGTCACTAATCGTGAATGATCTGTTGCTAGACGATTGAATACGTATTGCGTGTATCAGTGTACGCTTAACGTAGTGGGGGTTATGGTTAGTGCCTTGCGTAGAACGTAATTTGATCTTGGGCTTAGCCTCGTTCAACTAGGCTCTCTATTTCAGTTCGTGAGAATATTCAACCACAAGGTCTGGAAGATCGAGTCTAATGTAGTCTATGTAGTCGTTTATGGTATGGTGTACGTAAAGGCCGCTTGCCCGTACATGTCGGTTTCAGACGGCGATATAGTAGGCTGTACAGGGTGTCTACAGAGGTTATACAAGATGCACCAACGTTTTATGTATCATATGTAGGGCACATACAGGGTGTTTAAAGTTATGCATGGTGCACACGCGTTTTATACATTTAGAAATAGACCTGTATATATGTGGGGTATATCGTGGTCTACAAAGTAAAATCATGGTAGTGTAAACATCAACAAATTTGAGAAGGAGTCTGTTGACTCGAAACATGTAAATAAATAAAGATATGTGAAGTTTTGATCGTGTTTTTTTAATAATTAATGACAGCAAAAGAATGAAAACAAAGATAAAATAACAGAAAAATAACAGTTCAGCATATTGTGTATTAACAGAAAGTTTAGATGGGTCTTGTGCTGTGCATTCATGTGTTATGCATACATGATATATGCTCAGCAAATACATGACAATTACAGGGTGTACACAAAGTATATAACGAAAATTACAGGGCGTATCAGAACTTTTACAGCCCATTTACAGTGACTCGTGGGTAGATGTTGTAATATGACTTTACCAGTACACAACCAGTTTTTTTTTTCTTCAGCTTAACAGTAGAACCTCGTGGCGGAAACATGTCATGAACACGAATAAGAACACCACATAAGTAGATCGGGGGGGGGGGGGTATTCACCAAATGTTCAAAGGGGTTATGGCGTGATTGTAATCGATTTTGTAGTTATTAAAATGAACTCATACACACTACAAATGAAATTCTATTAATGAAATGGGTGATATGCAAACTTACCATTTTAACTGCAATGCTAGTATGTTGCATTTGCAAGCTGCATATAGTGCACTCATACCCTGATGGGTCAGATGGCCTCACATTCAAATGAATTCAACTGCATTATAACGATAATGATAATCACATTTTCTGATTAAATTGTTCAGAACGATTTCCCCTACAACGTGTCTCTAAAAGCCACCAGCATGGCGTTCATGGAGACTCGTGTGACTGTCTTCGATTTTCACGGCGATAGTACAACTTTATTACCTTATTTTCATTGAGTTTGAATTTACTGAACTAGCCCCGAAGGGGAATAGTTTGGCCATAAATGTGTATCATAATGACATAGCACACGACCTTCTAGATTTACACTTGCACCCGGTAATTCTATTTTAATTGGCATCGGTGTGACCTCGCATTTAGGTCAATTGGCGTGTCTACAGACCTATGATCTGTATATTTGGTCAGTTTTCGTCACCACCCTATTCGTCTAATAAGATAAAACATCGCGTTTTAACATGTACACATGTCACTAAATCAGAAAATAATGTATGAAACTCGGGTTGATGTGTCTGTGTGTAAGGGGTGGGGTGGGGGGTGGGGGGTGTCTCACATTATCACTGTGACTATGGGCGAGCCGTGGGTGTCTTATATCACCTTTTTGGTATATTTCTGGGTGTCATTTTCACATTTCACATTTTTAGTATTGTGCCACATGTTTCCCAGATATTGGTATGTTGTGGGTCAAGTTTACTATAAAATAGGAATATTGGCAGGTGCCATTATCAACCTGTCCGTGGCACGTCCGTAGCCATTTTCTGACCCAGAACACCCCCACCCCCCCCCACCCCCGGAGGTATGAAACATAAAAACCTATAATAGCCTACATAAATGAGATTGAATCAGAATCCGCAGAAAAGGGCTGAAGATTTATGGGCTTCACTTGAAAGTGACCACCAATAGGTGAATATGACTGCCTGAGGATTACTGGCCGCGTTCGTAAAAGTGACCAAGCATTCAGTAAATATTTGACCCCATTGATAACCATATCCTTTGCATGTGCTTACTTGCTCCCCGTTCCAGGTTTAGTAGGTACATTGAGGTTACGGGAATGAGAATAAACATATGGTGCTGGCAAGAAGGTGCCCTGGTGTGCGGACACATATACAGTAGAACCTCTCTATTAGGACCACCGTTGGGACCAGTTTTAAGTGGTCTCAAAAGACAGGTCGTCTCTATACAGAGACTAGTTTTGGCAGCTTCATGAAGGTTTGGGACCGTGATAAATGGTCTTATTATAGGTGTGGTCTCAATTGAGAGGTGGTCTTAATTGGAGGTTTTGCTGTAGACAACAAGCTTATCAGTAGAAAGGGTTAGTACAGTAGAACCTCCAATTCAGATAACCTCTATAGTGAGACGACCTTTATAATAAGACCACTTTTCACGGTCCCAAACCCTCATCAAGCTATCCAAATGAACCTCTCTATTGACACCAACTAACACTAGTTCCACCAAAAGGTTGTCTTAATAGGGAGACTACCTTTACTTTTAAGACCAGTTTTACGTGATCTCAATAGAGAGGTGGTCTCTACATGGAGGTTCGTTTTGGTAGCTTGATGAGGGTTTGGGACCGAGAAAAGTGGTCTCATTCTACAATACAATACAATGATTAAAATACAATTATATTTTCATAAGGCAGATTCCAATAAATGTTCCTGTGTTCTAGTTGTCCTACTTAAACAAATGGGGCTTCAATTGGGTTTTAAAAATCGTAAGAGTCTTTGCTTGTTTTATGGAGGTGATCTTAATTGGAGTTTCTACTGTAAGTGGACATTTCAAAAAGGGGGCCGTGTGCAGTAGGCTGCTGGGAGCCTGCCGCCGCCGCCGCCTTACCTTCCTGGCCGAGCGAGCGGAAGTCCTTACAGTCGTGCTTGCGGCCGCCGCGCGAGATGAAGTCCGTGGTGGCGTCATCAAACCTGCGGAGGACACAGACCACACGTCAGTACTCTACGAGGGGGTCATATAGCAAAAGTATGATTGGTGATCTGTGCTAAATCTTTGACGTGAATTTTGAATTGCCTGTATTTAAGTGTGTGAAATGTGATGGAACCTAGTCAATTACAATGTATGGGGATTGGTGAAAGACAATGAAATGTACTGGTCACTGGTGATTTAGGAACAAAAATGTTGGTGAATGGATTTTCATCAAGGCTGTGTACCCCCCTCCTCTACGTCTGTTGAAAACAAACACTTGAAAGGCTGATTCCAGGTGGGCTCAATAGAGGGGTGCTCTCTTACGTATTGTCAGTTTCACGGCTTTATCATTCCCACGGCCTTTAAAGTCTGTTGACATTAGAGCTTTCACCGAGTCTAGAGTGCTATATCACATAGCCTCTACCGGGACTCGAACCTTCGACCACTACCGTTGTGGCAACTATTCACCTAGCACTTAGTACCAGTGGTAGTGGTCGGGGGTTCGAGTCCCGCTAGAAAGAGCTTGGTGAAAGATTCCTCTGATATTAATACTTAACAACCCGGTCAGTTAATTCAAATATATCTATGTATCTATAGTCTATTATATTGCATACTTATATAAAATAGCTATTCTATGGCGATTTTATGAGTGGCTGTTATAAGATATCAGAGAATATCTCACTGAATGTGTGTTGTTAACAGCACGAATGAGCGCAGCGAACGAGTCCTGTTAACAATCCACATGACCCGATGATTGAGAAATGGTTAACATTGTGTGCCTGGGGATCAGCGTGGACCTACTAGAGTGAAGTCCCTAGAGCACGAGAATCTCTCAGGACTCGTGACAAGAAGATCCTAGGTTCGATCCCCGGTTGGATCTGGTGGCGGGTTTGGGGCAAAGTCATCCCTAAAACGTGTCCAATGGGTCCTAAACAGCTGCACCCTGCCCCGTGGTACCTACACGTTAAATGGCTACAGCTCAGGCGAGTGAACGCAAATAATGTGTGTGATATGCACTACAATTGTAATGTACGCTCCCAAGGACGTTTAAAATGATATATGGATTCCAATGACCTGGTGTCATTTGCAGAGTCGTCTGATCCTACGTAGCTAGGATATAGGACAATAAATGACACTGACATCGTTACAAATTAATCTATTTAATCAGTTTTGAGTAATTACTTGTTATATACATGTTGAAATTTTAAGTGTGTGTCTTTTTAACTTTGTCATCGGAGATATACGCTTCATTGGATGTAGATTGGGCCAGATAATTGGCTGCTAGCGGAGTTCATACATAATTGCAATTGGTGAGATTGATTCTTCTAGTTTTAAACACTTAGTGTCTTTTCAGCCATATGACGTGCAGTTGTTCATTTAACAAGTGGTCAAAATGAAACCGAAGAAACGAGACATAAGTACAGGTCGATACAGTGCACATGGAAAGTTATGAAAGGAACAACATTTGACACATGTAGACTAATATACGTGTATTTTGATTGACATGTCACAAGTCAAATCTTAACAAAAGTACATAATAATTTTGACAAATATCATGTAGATGTAATAAGTTGTAGATTAATATTCTTTGCTGTTGCATTACATGACATATAATATCATACTTGGTGCACATAACTTTTAATTTATACAATTTGGAAATTTGCAGCCTTTACAAATCTAACAGAAATACAAGACAAAATGGTTGAGATAACCAGTAGACTAATAAATCTTAACATTCATTAGTTGTGTAATTTGTTTTGAAAGTAAATACATGCCAGGCAGCGTTTTTTTTTTTTTTTTTTTTTTTTATTATTATTAAACTGAAATGCAAGAGTGATTATTTACACGTACACGTACTAACCTTAACACTTCCACGTGTTCAGACTTTCCTTTATCCGTATAATGCAGCATTGCAATGTGATTATATAGTCCGAGGTGGAACTCACATACATCCTCATCTGGGTTACAGTGCGTCTCAACAACATTTCCATGCACGGGATAATACAACACGCACAGCAATACAACAATACTAAACTCAGGCAACAACACCATCTTTACTACACGTATATTACAAGAGGGCAAAGTCTAAATCCAACAAATACGAAGAAAGAAAACAGAGGAAAAGCTGTTTTCCTTTGTTTTTTAATAAAATAAAAAGGTAACCATAAACATTCTGGTGGACCGATTGAAGTAACGTGCTTGGCTAAATCAAGTCATCAATCTTTTATGAAAGGCTGTGTCCCAAGATAACAGGCACCGTTAGTTCAGTTCTATTCTTGGGTTGCCCTCTGCTTTAAAATAGCACTAGTCTAATGCTAATGATGGCACGAGATTTTGCGAACTTGAATGGAGGGTTCACGTGAATCACGTGAATGCATATTAATTACCGTCGGTCATTGATACCCCGCCGTTGGAATTTTGACATTCAGCTGTCGTTTGTGTGTTTTATTTTTCATTTTGAATCATCGATGTTCATTCACTGTATAACTGTGCATATTAGATACATTTTTTTATTATTCAATAGAAAGCTTAAATTCACGTGTTGAAGCGGTGAATGCGCTATTGTTGATACGTATCACAGTCACACGCAATCGTCGTTTAGAGTACGGTGTTTTGTAGGCCTAGATGTATGCAATCACGCGGACATTCTATGCTGGCAGTTGGTGGTGTAAGCCCAAGGGATCAGCGTGGACCTACTATAGTGAGTTGACAGAACAACCATTATTGCCCCTAAATCCAGCAAACCCAACCCGTATAGGCGATAAACCAAAGCATCGCATTCGTCGCGTATGGATGAAAATATGGTGGTTTGTAGTGACGATTCAATGCTTGTTTGTACAAGTTTCCATTTTACACCAGGTCATTGGCACACTTGTTGATCAATAGGTCATTTATCACATACTGCCAGCTTCTGCACATACAGCACACACTGCGTCATCACTCACACGTTTCAACCAAATGACCTGTGTACCTAGTTTACGTCATGCGTACCACTGAACAGTCTGCTACTGTTAAGAGGTGAGTTTTCTCAACAACCACCACCCGACCTGACTGGGATCCAAACCCACAACCTTCTGGTCACGAGTCCAACAGATACATGAGACTTAATTTTCGTCTTCGTCGTTGTCGTTGTTGCAATTGTTGTTGTAATTGACGACTGCCAACAAATAAAAACTACGTCATTATGTCGCCTCTGCAAAATATCCGCTATAGGACGAGTTGCGCTGTACCTCTTAATTTAATTACTTAATAAAGCCAATATACTAATAAACCAGGCCAACAAGTTTAATCAAAAATGACCCATTCATTGCTGAATAGATCCCTTGCTGGTGACCACAATCAAACCGCCGATCTTGTCCTCACCCCCTACCGATGAGAACCGAGGCCATAAAATGACCACTTGACCACTGCAACGTAGTCGTAAACGGAATTTTAATCGTGCGATAATAGGGTTCGGCGTGTACATCGTTTGCGGAACTTTAAGCGCAGTGAGATCACAAGCTGGTATGACCCGAACACAGGGTCAGAATCTAGTTACTCCTGGTCTAATCTACCTTATTAACTGTTATCATCTGAACCAGAAGTATGTACACAGACATGTATCTTTGATTTAGGCGGTGCCTAATAGGTTCTGCAATGACATGCCAACTGCTCAGTACCATGCTTTTTAGTTATTATAGCGGCGAGGTACTAGTAATTATCTCAACTAGATCTGTACCAAATTACAGGTACTACGAATATTTAATTGGAAACAAACTTCTATCATGATATTTTTCATTTGTTATGTAAGATGCAACAATCAAACTGATACTTTAAACTGTTTCGGTTGTACCAATATAAAGTCAAATTCGTCGCTTGGGGCTGGCAATTGAAGTCCATTTCATATATGTATAACTTAAAAGCTTAGAAATCAAATTTAACTGAACCATGGCTTTCATAGCATATGACTTAACCTTTCATCCATCCATGGGAAACCATAACAGAAAACATGGTTTCTTCTGGATGACCGAATGTATTACACCCAAGGGCAAAAGTAACAATATTTACCGATGAACAAGCTAGACGACATTTTGACAATAGATAATTGATCTGGTCAATGCCAAACGATTGGGGGCTTATAAAGGTCCACTGAAAGTAGTGCCTAGGTCATATACTTTCAATTGTATGTTACTTTTACAAATTAAAGTGGTCAAAAAGACGGTGGGCTGTGCCACCGTCCCAGTTTTAGTCAATATGCAGGCCTATAGTGGACGTGCAAGGCACAGAGTCCATTGCTAAAAACCTGAATCTGAACATTAATCTGAACATTAATCGAGTTTGTGAATTTGTGATGTTTATCTAAACACATTTATTGTGGTTTATGACCTAGGCACTACTTTCAGTGGACCTTTATAAGCCCCCAATCGTTTGGCATTGACCAGATCAAATATCTATTGTCAAAATGTCGTCTAGCTTGTTCATCGGTAGTCTTTGTGAATGTCATTTTTGAAAAAGTGATTTGATTTTGGAAGTTCTTTTTTAAAGTCTTATGAAATGGCACAGTGACAAGGCACTTATATTATGTTAGATGTTCGGACCCCGAATAGCGGCATATTATAGCTTGTTCACACAGAGAAGTCAAACGAGGTTGATCTAAACACGCCCCAGGAATCATATCTCAGAGAGAGTATTTGCGTTGTTTCAGCGCAAGGGAAAGCATTGTGTTTGTGTTGTCCTGTCTCGTAAGCTGAAGTGAAAGCCTTCTTTTCGAAAACGAAAATTATTTAAAGCCAATAAGCTTATAATTTAAACAGATGCATAGATCAATGTATCTATCTCTCCGGGCAAGCTAGAGCATTTACCGATAAACTGATTTTGTTCAAAGATTACACAACTATGTGGTATGACGTAACAACTGACTGATTTAATTTTGGAAACTTTTTGCCAATTAAAAGTACGCTTTCTAAGGCTTGAGAGAAAAGGTTCAAACTTGATAGAATGCTTAGATTCCTGGAGAAAATTACTAGTTTCCAATTATGGCACTTAACCAATTAATGTTTGCCTTCCAGAGAGCAATTTCAGTCAACATATGTGTAGGAACAGCCGGGGCCAGCCCCCCCCCCCCTTCCCCATGTGTAACACAGTGGGACCGAAGTATGTCTCACCCCTCAACCCCCTTTGCCAATATTTTCTTAAAATTATAGGGCCCTCCTGGCAAGAATGCATCTAAATCGAACACTCCGACAAAGAGCGAGTCACAGACCAGGACCAGGACATGAGGATGAAAATTTTGGCTGGAAGAGGATCGTGGCACCCAGTGTCTACCACTGAACTGTTTCAAAAAGATCGCTACTCTACACAATAGTAACAGTTCAATAGCAGAGGGGTCAGCCTCCCTCTTCTTCTCCCAGTCACATTTTCATAATTTTATGCAGGGCTTGGCTCCTATGGCTATTTTGGTGCTCGCTTTCCACACAAGATTTGCTTTTCTTTGGTAATGGTACAATTATTTTAAAAGTGTGATAAGTCACTCCAATGTTCCATTGCATATAAATATATAAATGGTGAGTTACCTCAAACAATTAAATTACCCCCATTGTGCAACCCAAGGTCAAGTATCTAACTGTAACACTTTAACAGTTAAAGCTAACCTTATAGATAATTACCTCAGTCAGGTCAAGGTCTAAAGCGAGAGGCACATTTGACCTCGCGGGCGCGTTCGCCGCAAGGTGCGTTGAGGTCTGCGGCGTCTACGACGTTTTCCGCTTGCATTGACAAAAGTACGGTTTGGGGCACATACGCACGGGCTCCGTGCGTTATGAGTGCGTCGGCACAGGGAATGATTTTATTGAGGTGGCCGTACTGTATCTGTGCCGGCAACGTGCGGGTAAATCCTCTGTGATTATACGATGATCAGCGTAAGGTCTCCTCACTGCCTCCTTATGGTCAGACCATGACGTAGGGTGGTCGTACAAACTTCTACGGCCACCATACAGCCTTTATAAATACTGCGTTTATCGCACTTAACACTCATGGATCTTTACGATCTCGATGGATTTTTGGTCGTACACTGGCTGTAGACAGCCCTGGTGACGTAATATTCCCTAGGCATAACCAAGGTTGACCAGCCTCACTGTAAATCAGCTGTAGGCAATGGGTTACTATGCTGCTACTTAGAATGTTGTTCTCGTGCTTGGAACCAGCTGCTTGGAACAGGTAAAGTTACAATAAGTACTTATCTTAGCTATAATGCCTAGGGCACGTTACCCCTCAAGGGCTGTTTACAACCAGTCTACGACCAAAAACGCACAGAGATCGTAAAGATCCGTGAGTGTTAAGTGCGTTAAACGCAGCATTTCTAAAGGCCGTAGGGTGGCCACAGAAGAGGTTTGACATGTCAAACTTCC
>CM032668.1:42182413-42192743 GCA_019095985.1 Streblospio benedicti | reverse complement strand
TGTACAGAGGCCACCTCTCTATTGAGACCACCTGACACTTATCCCAAAGATGATCCTAATAGATGATGTTAGTTTGTCTCTTTCATTTTCTTGCTGTTACCTATTCTAAATGATAAAAACTTTTCTTTATATATCTTTATTACATCTTTCATTTATATCTTTATTATCTTTATGTAATAAAGATATATAAAGAAAAGTTTTTATCATTTAGAATAGTTAACAGCAAGAAAATTAAAGAGACAAACTAACATAGTCCCATATTCTGTGTATCAAGCTACTAGAATTTTTTATTAAATCCTAAATAGAGGTTCTACTGTATCAGGCATGGGAAGTGTCTATACAGAGGGATGAGTATTATATCCAATCAACAACTGGACAAATAAAGCTGTCCACCAGAAAGACTCTATTCACAGGCAGATCCAGGTTTTCAGAAAAGGGGGGGGGCACTTAAGGGATCTTACAGGTCTCGTATGTGCAATCGATAGCGAACATCCCAAAAACCGTATGAAAATAACATATTTTGGTGGGAAAAGGGTGCATCGGCCTATGCTATTTAGATATTGTAACAGCACGGCTGTGTGATGTATGAAAGAGATTCAGGCAGATCAGCAGTACTTAAAATACTGATGCACTTTTGATGTTGCAGGCGGACCAGGGCTGCTGCTACTGCTGCCGTATCTTTATCTCCACCGTGTGCCACATCATCTTCTTCGTCGCACTCATCGGCATTCTGTATGAGTACTTAGTCTGCTGCGGGCAAAACACAGTGAGTTCTTATCTGCATATCGCATTTCACAATAAGTCTTTCTGTCACTGTTCTAATTTCTTTTTGATAATAGCTATTTTGAAATACTGTACATTAGTAGGCGATTTCAGTATTTCAACATATGTATTGGAAAGTAAAGCCAATATTTGTAAATAGATGTTGTTTGTAAAGATTATTGTGACCAATGTCAGCAATGCAAAGGCATATTGATAATGAATTTATTCTGTGGTGCAGGGGCTACAAGAGATGGAATACTTTATAATATTTACTATAGTTTAACTATATTCTTTTTTCTATCAACAAGTAACACTAATTTTGTGATAAATCCTTAAAAAACTTACTATATTGTCTTAATATTTTCGGACATTTTCAATGTCCATCGTCTGAGACTTTTCTGCCACCAGGTGGCAGCACGTGACAGAACTCATTGTTTATAGTTAAACTAGTCATGCTAAAACTTATAATTTTCTATGTCTGCACTTTCTGTCACTAGATTTTGTGGGCGTGTCTGATGGGTGTGTCGTTTTTCTTCCTGTGGACAGAACATTTCTGCTCCTACGACTGCAGCTACCTTATGAACATCACCGATGCTGAGGAGTTTAAAGAGTCAGTATTAATATATTGATGGAATTGTATAAACTCTATAGTAAGTCCCAAGATGTAGGGTTTCATCAAATAAAACATGAACAGTGTAAAACAGAACAGAGTATAAAGTTTAAAGGCTACAAAAGTTTTATCAAATCACACATTTTCGCATCATCGATGCTTTCTCAATAAAATTCTGTTCTGCTTTGATATGATAGGGTAGGAGCAGCTTCAAGAACATTTTATACTATGAACTGTGTAGTTCAATAATTTTCAATTGATTACAAGTATTTTGAAACACTTAGTTTTTCAAATGTAAGATAACTGGCGTTGCTCCTGTGCGCTGCTACAGGCATATGGCCAAGGTCCACAGTGCGCAGCCCACACTCGTGTTCAAAGTGGAATGCTACCACTACAAGACTGTGTACTACACGGACAGCAAAGGTAGACATCAAAATGCAATAGTAACTACTGTTTCATTAATTGGCAATCACATATTTTATTTTGAATTGCCTAGTCGCAATCTGATATGCAGCGTGAGTTATCAGCTTTCAATTTTCTAATGTCAACATCTGCAGGCTAGCTGTATTATCACGTTTCTCAAATGCTGGGTTATGTTTGTAAAAGTGGTGAGCAAAGGCATATATCAGTGTGTTTGGAGGTGATTATAGGATATTTACTCCTAAATAGTGGCTCAGGTCATTTAGTTACCGACTCAGCATTTTGTCCAGGTCGCTTGAAAAGCAATGGCTTTGAATTTTGGGTATAAGTACCGGTACATAGATTGCATTTGGGCTTATTATTGGTGGTATGCCCTATGGTTATGTCCAATAAAAATGCAGATACCATTTGTCTTGCACTCATCAAGTTTTGTCTTATAACAGACTTGCTATGTATTTTGAAGGAAACAGAAAGTCAAAGCGTAAAAAGGTTACTACACACGAAGAGAGCGAGACATTTAATTATCGTGTGTGTCGCGACATTGCACCACCCAACATCAACATAGAAGGAGCCAAGGCCACGAGGGTAAGGAGAGAGGGGATGGTGTGAAAAATGAGGGAATGTAGATAAGGGGTGGGTGAGGGAATGGGGGTCAGACAATGGGCAGGGTTGAATGTGTGTGAAGGTGAGAGCGCTTGGAATAGACGGGGAGAAAGATAAATATGGAGAGATGAATATAGTAGGGAAGAGAGTAATGGTAGATTTCAAAAGTGTAGCGTAGATGGAATACATACCATATAGAGTATTGTACAAAACAAACTGATGTGACAACAAACTCACCTGTGGTTGGGTGGATCAAATGTGAAAAAAAAGAAACTGGTATGGAATGGTGTCACAGTGCATTCGCAAGGACTTAAATTTGGATCATTTCATATTTCAGATTGCGTTTTTCAACACATACTCGTTTGCGAATGAGGGGACACGGATGCAGTTTGAGCATCAGAGCGCAGCAATCCGTGACAGGAACAGAAATAGGGACAAATACATGGACTACAAGGAGGTGAGCACCTACAACCATTACAAACACTAATAAAGGGACATGCACAGCAAATGCCTCCTTAGATAGATTGAATTAATAATTTTGTTTTTTTATACATTTGACATGTTGCTCCTAATAAGTTATGATTTTACAATCATTAGTATGTGTTTTGATAAAATACCAATACCCATAAAAAAGTGCACTGCCATATTGAAAGTCACTTTCATATCCCCCCCCTGCAAAAAAAGACCACTGCATGAGCTTGCAGCCTCTATCACCCGTGTGCCCACAGCCAAAATTAGCTGATCATAAATATCTATGAAGACTGTTAAAGTGTCAGTGTTTAGTATTGTTTACAAACATTGATTGTTGGGTACATTTCATGACGGCAAATTAGAGAACTAATTGATTATGAGGAAATGGAATACTGCACATAGATAAAAATGTATGTATTCAAATGCCTCAGCAAGCACTATTCATGTGACATAAAAGTTTGAAATGACATGAAATTCACCTGTGCATGTCTCTTTAAGATGACATCAGCAAAGCCCAACAATTAAAGCTGTATTTGAAGAAACATGATCAGTAGACCTATGAACACAAGTTGACCCCCCCCCTTACCACCACCAACCACCCAATTCTAAGATATAGCTGAGATCCACACATGATCCACATAGCTTTTGGTTCACTCTGCGGTGTTCTCTGTTTTCAGTCATTCGACATCCCCGGCTTCGAGGATCGCATGCTGGCGTACACAGACGACCGGGCCAAGCATCCATGCTTCCACTACTGCATCTTCTCCATGCTGTCCACAGTGCTGTGCACGTGGCCGTACCGATGGTGGTTCCGCCGTGTCACCGCCAAAACCACGTACACCTTCCAGAAGGAACTATCCATCTAGGCACCCATGGTGCTTCTAATAGGACGCGTCAATGTTAAGAACATGTACACTGTTAACAAGGTATTTTTATGTGGATGGCGAACCTGTCTCATTTCTACCTGTCCGATGACTATCATTCTGATTACAGAGTTCTAGAGTTCTCTGTCATGATGGAGATGTGTGGCTCTACTTTTTGTGACAATTCTGCTAACAAGTGCTATATTTCTATAAGTACTATATTTCTATAAGTACCATATTTATATGTACATTTAGATTATGAGAGGTGTGGCAATACCTTTTCAGTGTTATTGAATGTTTTAAGTGTCAAAAACTATAATAATGGCTGTTGTTGCAGTTGTTTAACTGTGCCTATAATCTTGCGAGAATTTCAAGGGAACGTCTAATCATTTTCCACAAAGAGAAACTATTCGATTTTGAATGTGAATATACAATATGTAATATTTACGAAAATACATCTGTCATATTATATGTTATTTTATTGGATATGTGGAACAAATGTCTTCTGTATTTCTGCTAAGATCACTCCTGCTATGGACTTGACACGTTTAGAAGATGGGGACGTTGTATGTTGGTAATAAGTGTGCAAATCGTACCATCGATTCCCGGTCGGGTCTGATGGTAAGTGTTGAGCAAACTTACCTCTAACAGGTTGCACACTGAACCGTGGTACCTAGACGTTAAATAGGTACAGGTCGCAAATGTGGGTAATAAGCATGTGTGCGCAATAGCAGCAATGCTGTATGCAGCCAGTGTTGTGTGCTCCCCAGGGAGTTGAGAAAGATATATGTAGTGTGAAAATGATGCCACTGACCTGGTGTAGATGTAAAGTCGCTAGAAAACGGCATGAGGTGTTCATTGAGACTATAAACCAATACATTTATTTACATTTACATCCATATATATCTATACCCTCTATTAAAAGACATACATTGGCTTGGGTCCATGTACATGTACTGTATACAAAACTGTATACCACAGAAGCAGTTTTATTGAAGGGTGCTCTGTGTACATGTTTTTATAAATCTTTTGTATGTACTGTGAACTAATTAAGGTCCAAAATATATTAACGAGTATTTTGGAAAATTGTATTTGTCGATATTTTTTTTACAAAAGTGAATTATTTTAGTATTAAGATTATTCATTTGAAATGCAATTATCATGTAAGCATTTATGTTAACATTTTTGTTATTTGATAAAAAAGTAGTTCTTTTACCTGTTCATTTTAGGTTGTAACCAAAATATACAGGGTACAAATATGAACTTAACACTTAGTCATATGTATTCTATTTTATAATCTCACAATTTATTTGTTACAGTATTTTTTTATTTACATACAATCGGGTAAGGAAATAGTCATTTTGGAAAATAGTCATTTTGGCGAAGTAGTAGTAATAGATTCCAGACAAATCCAGTATTTCATATTAAGCAGGCTGGCGACATAGAGGTACATGTACTTCAAAATGTGGTTAAAAGATGCATCATCAGGAACAGTACAGAGTCTAAATGTTTAGTGCCCTATTGATATCTCAGTGAATGATTTAAACTGCTCGGTGTTTAAAAGGCAACATATTGCCTGCAATATTTTAACATGTTTTATATGCCAAATTTACTATGCGTGTAAACTTATCCTTATGTGCACATATACAGCATGGATGTTTACTATACTCAACAGTGTACTGATTATTAAGTACGTTCATATATTATATATGTACTGCATCTTATTGGTGTCTAATTGAATGTAATATATCAACATTAAAAAATAAATTTATTGGGTTTAGTTATTTTGTTTTTATAAATAATGCCATAATGGGACATATTTCTGTTAAAAGACGAATGAAAACATCACATAATAGAATCATCCCTATCTGAAAATGTCATTTTTTGATAAGAAAAGAAACATATGTGGACACAAAACTATAACATGTTGGAATATCATACTTGCCTACCGGGAGGGAGAAGACAAGCGAAGGTTCATAAATAATAATAATATATAATAATATGAACAATTTAGCGGGGAGGGAATTCATAACAATCATGCACTTGGTGACAAGTTTTTGAAATTTGGCACAGTGATTGGCTACCTTATACCCATGCCAATCACTGTGCCAAATTTAAAAAAAACTTGTCACCAAGTGCACGATTGTTATGAATATCAGGATATGCCCTCTCCGCTAATTATATATAGTGCCGAATAGCAAAGGCTGTAACTTGTAAGGCACTGAACATTAAAATAGAATAATTTAAGACATAGCATGGACAATAAAATGCTTTACAAAATATAAAACACAACATGCATATGTAGTTGTATCTGGAGATGATATGCAGTGGGTTTGATGAGCAACAATCCACTTTAAGTCACTGTCACATAGAAAAAACGGATGAAACACGTATTAGTAGGATGGCGAAATTTCAAAAGCCCTCTAATTAAGGATTTTGCTCCATCTGGAATTTAGATAAATTCCAACGATACCATGGTGTAAAGTAACTATCGGGCTTTACAGAAAGTGAGGATGCCGAACTGAAAAGTGGTGCAGTTTTTTTTCTATGGGATGGTTTCCATGGCAACGTAGCTAGTTTTGGGGGTTAGAGGACCCATCACATAATTGTATGTAGCAACATAACTACTCATCTGATGTACATCATCTTGACATTTAATGAAAGCGTACATCGCCCTCTTTCTTCACAAGAAATATTGTATGCAAATGAGCTCATTAACATAATATGTACCACGGATAGATTTTTGTCGTACGTGGTTCATCCGTGGTTCATCCGTGGAGATACAACGACCATCAGTGCCTCGTCCGTTTTTATACGGCGAATTACTTGAAGAGATTTTACTAGTGCAGTTGCTGGAGGCAGTCTGTGTGAAAATCATGTATACTCATTTTCTGCCCAGAACCTTTCAGGAGGGTCACTTAGAGCTAAGAATAACTTGGGTAGACATTCCAGACCCTGGCAATAAATTTGTAATGTGACTATTTGTAAAACGACTTCAAATATTCTTACGTCTATATTAAAATTCCTGTTATATGTCAAAATGGGTATGATATAAATGTAAAATGTTTACCAGTGTACTGAAAATATGTAAGCCACATGAAGATATGATTTTTACATCATTCCCGTCATGAAAATGCTATAATTTGTTGCAAAAATGAGATTTTTAGCTCAAAAAATAACTTCGTTTTTTTGCGTCACTAAATTTAAGATTGTGACTCATCGTGATCATGTATTGTTTTAAATATGCTTTCTTAATTTGCACACATATGTCTTCCAAACATACACATTAAAGTAACCATATAATTGTCATATTTTGTCAATAAACAATAATACAGATTGAGTTACGGGACAGGCTGAACACGGCACGATATCCTATAACACGAACGGCACAGGAAATACAGTAGAAACAGCTTGAAGAGCTTTACGTCTGGTTCACCTTAGGAACCGGGTCATTATAATAGTATTACTGAACTTATTAATTGGGCCAGTGATTTACGACTGATGAAATCCAATGGGGTAAGGTAAAACTTTCTCTCTCTGAAGCACTAGCAGTTCCAGGTTTTCCGGGAGGAGATGGGGGAGCCCAATCAGTGGATTTGAACGTTGGAAGGCTCAAAGTCATACCAAAACCCAAAACCACATTACCATGACCTTTTATGACCTTTAAAAAGGGTGTTGCGTGGGTGTGGAGCTGCCTGTGCTGAAAACGGGACAGCCTTATGAAATAAGGCAGTGTAAGTACCTACAGGGCACGCTGTGTTGGTTTATAGCTGCATGGTATCTTGTAATTTGTAGATGGAAAGTTTATGCCATTGAATCACCTCTAAAATAAGAAGAACATTGGATGTGGTTGAGCCTTTTGTTAGGGGGTTTGAATTTGCTAAGATATCCAGAATCAGAAAGAGTGATGACGATGCCCATATAGGCAGATCCAGGGGGTTCAGGGTCACGCGACCCCCCTTTTCACACCACATCATTTAATTTTCATAGGCTTTTTGGTACATCCGCCATCAATCGCATGAACGAAACACATAAATTCTCTTAAGTGCGACCCCCTATAAAAAAAACCTGGATCTGCCAGCGACACAGTAACAAGAACCCATAGTATTTACAGAAAAAGCATGCGAAGGCTGCAACAAGCACACAGCGACATCACTTTTTCACGTGCCCAAATGGCGAAAAAAAGAGAATACCATATGAAGCATTTAGGTCTAACAAGACCTTTAACGTTCAGAGTTAGAAGCGGCGTGGTATAAGTTACACGGGCGCAATAAAACTCAGTAGATTAAAAGAACGTGACACTGGCACATTGATAGAGATATTTGAAACTGGTCAGCGCGTGGGTGGAGGCTCTGAGTCTAACAACGAACAAACAAACTAGAAAGTGTATAAACTTGTTGGTGGAATAAGTGGTCTTATTGAAACGGTGGTCCCTTTGTGAAGGGTCGTGTTAGCCTCTTTGTGAGTGCTTGGCGTGGTGAGAAATAGTCCGTGATTATAGAGGTGTTCTCTATAGAGAGCGGGTCTTAGTTGGAGGTTCTACTGTCCGTCAGAACGTAGAAAGATTGGAATTTGAAACGTCTGTGTCAATAGGGCGTGCAACATAAGTTTTAAATCTAGTGTAACCATTACCGATTCCGAGTGTTAAATTCTGATTGTAATGCAGTTTTTCAAGCATAGTTAGATCCTAGTGGACTAGGGACACTACTACCTCTTTTTCACCGGAAATATTTCATTTACAGTTTTTTGTATATACAATTAAGTGAATTAAATATAAATATTACTTTAAGTTTGAAAGACAAAAGTGAAACAAAAGTCAGGTGGATCATTTTATTGGGGGTCCACAATAAAGTAATAATCAATGTATAGATATTGAAGAAATAATTTCTAAAAAAATGCAGTCAACATGATCAGAATATAGAATGTGTGTAAGATATACGTAGCACCAATGATTTAAAATATAATATCACAATATGTTAAGTTAAATACAGTTGAATAAGAATGATGTGAGGCAATAGAAATATAAGCTATTGAAAAAAAATACACAAGAACAAGGCATGATGTAGTTAAGTTGGCTTAAATGATTTGATGATATCTTAAAATAATATTGAAGTCAGTTTATTTTTGGTGGGTGTTTCATGTGGCCGTCTCACTGCCAAGTGTGCACCCCGCTACATCGGTAGCTGTTTGTCCACTGTGACGAGACTAACCATTTTTTCACCCTAAAAGAACAGACTATAGCCCAGAATTAGCCAAAACCCTTTTCTATGTTCGGCTGTTTGGGGTTTCTTGCGGCGGTCTTGAGGCAAGTGCACACAGCTACATCGGTAGCCGTATGCCCATGCTGGCAAGAGTGACCTTTTCTTCGCCCCATAAGTGTGGACTAAGGCACTAAGTTATGAATTCGTCAAAATGACTTCTACACACAAACAGTGTCATTTCACTGACACTTGCGCACTGGGCTATATATGTAGCCAATTGCACACGCCGATGAAACTAAATTTTTGTCAAAATAAAATTAATTAGCCAACATAACTTCGTCATGCAAACAGAATCATAACACATAAAAAAACCTCAACCATTCCATTGCCTTGCAATCATTCAACATTTTCTCACTATTTCAACGGTCACACAAACATTCAACTGTCTGTCTCACATCACACATTCCTCTATCATTCATTCGTTCCACTGTCTCTCACGATACACTGCACTCTTCACATTCATCACATTACATGCAGGCGCCAGCGCTTCTCGTCAGCGCTTCTTGCCTTCTTTTCTCACGGCGTCTTTCGGCGCGTTCTTTGAGTTTCCTCTTGCTTTTGACCATGTACTGTGTTGTATTTGTCATGCGGCGACCGTCTTCAATCTCATAGGTTTTGACCTCCACTTCCGCCAAGTACCTCACGCGGCGTTGAGGTTTGTCGTCTGGCTCTGGTGCTGCTGCTTGGAATCGCTGGAACAATTGAGTGAATCTTGATTTAATATTGTCTACTATCCTGCTTAAGTTGTTCCCTATGCTGCTGGCATAGTTTGATGCAGGTACCGAGCGTGAGGAAGAAGATGGAGACAGCTTGCATGGATAGATTATATCTTCATCGTCAACTGATACAGGGCAGTTCAGAGGGACACGATAATTGTCTTTACCTTCACAAACTGTCACTTTAACAATGGAGACAGCTTGAGGGCTGTTAAGCGATGGAAGAGGCTCCATCTGAACGGATGCAGCATGCTTCCTGTACATTGGAATTGGTTTGACATGGTCACAGTCAAAAGCAACAGAGTTAACAGAAGCGAGAGGCTGCACTTGTTCAAAGATGGAAAGTTGCCTTCTGTTCAAAGATGGAATTCGGGGAGTTCAGCTAGGACTTCCCTCTGTCGACGTTCCTTGGGAACTGGAACAACTGGACGGGAAATTCGAGGGAGTTCAGCTAGGACTTCAACCTCATGACGACGTTCCTTGGGAACTGGAACAACTGGACGGGAAATTCGAGGGAGTTCAGCTAGGACTTCAACCTCATGACTGGACGCTGGAAGTTCAGCTGGGACTTCAACCTCATGGGACGTTCCTTGGGAACTGGACGACGTTCCTTGGGAACTGGAA
>CM032668.1:42161499-42176139 GCA_019095985.1 Streblospio benedicti | reverse complement strand
GTGGCAAAGATGACGAAAAGTAACGGGGGGGGGGGGGGGGGGAGCACAAAAATGAGGTAACGTCATTTGTGAACGATCCCTAACAGACGAGTGACGTACTCATGTATCCATCTGTTCCCCACTATAAAACGAAATTACACACATACCCTCATTGGTTGTATTATGTGATTGATTCGCTGTGTGTAATCGTCATATAACCACCGTTAATATTGTGGAACTTACGAAAAGAAATCGACCGATCAGAAGCTCCACTGCCGAAATGTACCATTGGAAATGTACAGCGGGGAATTCAAACGTCAACCGTACGGTCACACTATATAAGTAAGAAACCCGACTTTAAATTTTGTCTGACATCGGTCTAAACTTTTTTTCTCACATATATAGCTGTCTGGACACGCGGTTTGGTATATATGAACAATGCAGTGTGTGTGGTCAAGCCTCCCGAAAAACCGACGATGGCAGCTGTACGACTGTACTTATCTGTTTATATATTTTAGTGGTAACTAACACTAGCATATGGCACTCTATATATAATGCATCGGTAATTAATAGAATATTGAATTTAGCTTAACAAATGAATAACTGATTACCAAGTAACCAATTCTTCCACACACACTACGATGTCTACTTCTATTCGGCTGTCACACCATAAATAGTGGCCGCCAGATTACACGGTGGCACCGAACTATTACAGCTCCAGATGTTTTCTAAGATTGATTCGACAGATGTAATGTAGGGTCCACCGTAATATCGGTGTGTCTTCCAGTGTCTGATGGCTCCTGGTGTCTTGTGGTTTGTGGTGCCTCCTGTTGCGTGGTCTCTTCATCTATTCTAATTACCGGTAACATATTTTTCATTGAAGAAATAATCTCTCCCAAATCAATATTTTTAGCTGCAGAGGCAATCTCCGGCAAACCGATTTCAATAAACTTGTTTACGTTTTTTTCAGTCTCACTTGCAATTTTGCGAAGGATCGTATCTATTGCTTTATCAACTGCACATTTCAAGGCTTTATTGGCGAATTCAGAGCAGCTTTGCTTGAAATGTCTTAGCTCTGACTCTGGCTGATTTTTTTCCAAATGAGTAAGCATCTCTTCCATTTCATTTGCTTTTCTTTCATTTCCCTCCATTAAAAATTTCTTTATCTCTGCCGTTCTTGTACTCAACAGTCGCTCATTTTCTTCACGCTGTGCTTGAAAATCAGACTCCATCTAATAAATGAATAAAACTATATTTAAGAACAATTGATTTTGTATAAAGGATTGACTAGTGAATATGTTATGCATGATTTCCTTCATTTATATATACTTTCATGATGCCTGATGAGAGCAATAGCTGGAAACACTGTGTAGCGCTCTTAAGAATTCTAATCCATGTGTATTGTATGATTAACTTTGTTTTAAAATAATGAGTAGATTGTATATGATTTGTATTTATTTTGTTTGAAATACTTTGTTCATAGTAATCTATTTTAGTTCCCGAAAGGTAAATGTGGGTTGCAGACTGTAAACTGTGCCGTCCACCACATACATATACTAGTATTTCATGTTCCTACCCATGCTTATGATTCAGATGTATATACGATGTCATCTTGATAACATGACGAACATTTAATGCAAGCTGACTCCATTGTTTTCTTTACATACAAGCCATGAAACAGTTGGTAACTCCTTTATATATGCATGCCGTCAGATAGTCCGTATGCATACCTAAGAAGGTTTTCCTTATACAGGATCAGTTACGAATCAGAAGAAAACCACACTATTAATTGCACACAGTGTTATATTCTGATATCAATATAATCTATTATTATATTTGTTAAATTACAAAGTTATGGTTAAAGATACACATTGTTATTTTTAGGGAGGGATATATATATATGTATGTACAACATGGGACATTCTGAAGGAAAGAGTATTATAATACACGAAACAAAAGTGATTTCAGAGTTACATGTAAAATTAAAACTAATTATTCTAAAAGTACTTTTCAATATGCCAGTGCTAATTTATGGAAAACATTACCTACTGATGTTAAAATAGCTAAAACTTATTTCACTTATAAAAAACTATTTAAGGATTACTGTACAGGAAAATATAATTCATAATTAAAAAATTTAAACTTCATGCGTGATATTCAGTTTTAAAGTTTAAATTTTGTGGGCGGTCCAAAAATCTATTTTAAAATATGCTTTCTAATTGTTAACTAATCTTTGATATGGACTGTGATATTTACTATGCATTTTATGACTTAAATACAATTATACTACTGATGTTAAAATAGCTAAAACTTATTTTTTAAAAAAACTATTTAAGGATTACTGTACAGGAAAATATAATTTATAATTAATCAAAATGTCACTTTCTTCAGTTTGTATTTTACACAAGTCATAGGCCTACAGTGACTTGTTGTTTCTATCACTGTTTTAATCATGTTGTGAAGCAAATGCTATTATAATTTTATAGTCATAAAAGTAATATACACATGGGGAGGAACTTGATAAGTAATCCACTTCTTTCCTCCCCAGCCATTTATATTACTACTTATATATGTGATTTTAAATGTTTTTGTTTTTATGATTATTGTAAATTACATGAATTTTATATTATTAATACATTTTGTCAATATGGCAAAATAAATAAATAAATAAAATAAATAATAGAACTAGGAAAATATGATTGGAGCTTCTCTGGGATTAGACCTATAAGATAGTTCTCATTATTTTGCTAATTAATGTATTTAATGTATTTAATATATTAATTCTGTATGGATGAAATGTAAATACCAAGCCTAAATGTTTTTATGCATAGAGATTTTTTGAAAAAAATGTTAATTATTTCTTAACAAGTGGAATAATCCACCCTACTTACACGGGAATTTATAATTGGTAGTTATGGCATAAACGGAACCACATAATTTGAAGCACTTTATTTTTGTAACCTGTTGTTACACTGAAGAGCCACTTTTTTCCATTTTGACCCAGGTCGTGTGTCCGATTCCACTGTCGTTCAAATGAACTTTGAAATGGTTCAGTTTTTCAGATTTTACACTAACCTTTAATTGCAGCTGTCTCACATTTTCTTCAAATGAATTTCGTAGATCTTCCACCCTCTGCAAAAGTTCAATATTTTCTTCTTCAGCTGCTTCCTTCTTCTTTTTATCAAATTCTGCTTTTTTTCTTTCCTCTAGCAATTACAAAACCTTACATTACAATCTAGTATCATCTATCTTTAGTGAATGTTTCAGTTATAACTGTGAGTATACAAGAAAGAAATCATTTTTCAGTACAATATTTACCACAGTGCTTTCTCTCTTCCTCTGTTATTTTGTTATCACCAGCCAAAATAAGAGAGCCTTCCGAACTTCTGTTCTCCAAGAATTTTTTAAAGGCATCAGCACTCTGAATTTTTATATGAACTAATTTGTCATAATTAAATGAAATTATGGCTAAAAATATTGTTGTATGTTATGTGCGTATTTCATTTCATTTCAAATAGTGTTAGTATTCAAAAGTAAAACCTTAATGCCTTTTCCTGGTGTAGCATTGAACTGTTGTTCTAATTCATCGAGGTGTTGGCAGTATACCTTGTAGCCACCACGATCCATGTAGCTTCCATTTGCCACATTAGGGTCCAGATGTTTCGTGGCAAGCTTTGTAAGGATCTCATTACACTTCTTTTCAGATGCTTTCTCATTTGTTGTACAGTAGTTTGCATATTCTTCTTGAATCTGTTGCTACAGCAAGAACACACATTACATGTAAGTAAGACATATGCACTCATATAAAAATAAATTCTATTCACAGTATTTAATAAATTCTTAGATACAAGAAAGATTTTTTTACACTGAAATAAAATAAATCAAGTGTTGAAGCCAATGGTGTAGCACAATAAGAATTCAACTAAAAATAGAGGTCGCTGATAAAGTTGGCATGATAAAAAGCCTCGAATATAATACATACTGCTAGTTTTGTCTGGAAAGCCAGATCATCGTCATATATTGCCACTTTAAGAAAGCATGCAATGGCTTCTTTTTCACACTGCAGATGGATATCGGAGAGCTCTTTTGTGGTTTGAGTTGGAAGTTGCGCTCTCTTGCTCATACTGAATAAGAGATTAATTCATATTAAAAAAAACAACATTAACATTATTTGATAGATTGAAAACAGTGTATTGATTGATATTTAGAGCTTACTATTACCAATTAACAGCTTCATAGTTTCATGATTAGTGGTGATTTGGAACACTTGAATGCATTTTCTGTCTATAATAGATTTTAAATGTTTACAAAGAAAGCAATTGAGGAATTTGCCTTGTTTTATATAACGTTAGCGCAGTATTTATTGCTTTTTCATTTTCACGTTCAGACACAATCTTCATAGTACTTTCTATACATGGTACCCCTCCATTCTTGATTGAATCAACATAGGATTCGGTAAGGCTGGCAAGCACTAGAAATGCAAGGAAAGTTGCATTATCAAATAAGCAAATGTATACACCATAAACTGATTTATCAAATGATTACAACAAACTGCAATGCATGACAACTCAATTTACTTATAATATATGTTCATTAGTTCTTTGAAAAGAAACCCATGAATACACATACTGCTTCCAGTAATCGGATGTCCTTTGACCATCTTCAGTTCGGACTTGTCATTGATGTATTGCTTGAAATCTTGCGAAACATTCACAAATTCTTGGGCAAGTTCTTGGTCACCATGTAATGTTTCCAGCTTTCTCATCATCTCCGAGTCATTAACAGGTAGGCGGAAAGTGATACAAGCTCTTGTGGGGAAATATCGTCTGATGCACTCCCTTGGTAGGTTATAGTCGGTCACCTTTTTCCCACAACCTGACAAACATTGGTAATAAATCTGATTGCTCACTCCCAAACAAAGGCTAATCAGTCAAGCTGTTCAGATTGGCAACTGACACAGTACACAGTAATGGTAACTAAAGAATCTACTGTAGAGTAATATCAGTGAAAATAAAACTAGAATACCCACGAGGTAAAATAATGAAATAATGTTTTACTATTGTGTGTAATTTCTTTTAGTGTCTAATGTGTTTTTCACATTTCGTTTCCATCATAATAGTCTCCTTAGGAGACGGGCCAGCTAGTGATAATAAATACACTAGGGCTCCTATCTATGCTTGTATTTCACAAAAGTATGCCAGTGTTTTATTATTCCTTTCCAATTCATTAGCTGTCATTTGGTTGTCTGGGTTTGAAAACCTCTGAAAACCCCTTGGTTTTAAAGGAAAGTTGCAAACAGAGTTTACATTTTATGAAAAAGAATGAAACATCCCAGAAACATCCCAGTGTACGGCAATCACATTTCAAAGGTTCTTGTTACAAAGTAGTGATTTTTAGACCACTATTTTTTCTCAGGAAAGCCTATGAACATGGATAGCATGACGATTTAGCTTCGAGTCCTCCTCTTGTAATTTGAAAATATAGTTTGTGATTCAATTAGCAAAGTACATCATTTAGTGTACATGAACTTAATTTTGCTTTCCACCACTTCCCCAACTCCACCCTTTCATGTAAATTTTCGTAGTGGTTCATATAGTGACTAAACTGTCATTCTAGCTGTTAGGTATAGATCCTAAATTCAGTTTCTTTATTTTGAGATTTTGTTGTTAACACTGAAATTCCAATATAATATGTTAATAGCAAATTCATTGTTAGTAAGTAATTTCGACAGTTAAGTTGTATGCACATGTACATGTACATTTATATATGTTTACTTTTCAATTTGCATTTTAAATTTATTTTATTGTTTGTATCTTTCAAAGCGTAATCTATTGTTGGTAATATTTTTAATTATCTAGCTGTGTGTGAAACATTTTATTCCTTGTATGTCGGTTTTTGTACCCCAACTATTTTCAAAATAAATGTAGACATCAACCTCCTTAGGTTGATGTCTTGATTGTCTTCATAATCACTAATTCATCTTATTTTTCAAAACAAGCAAGTCATAATTCCAACATTAGGAGTATCAAAAAACTTGTTTATTAGTAGTGATTATTTTGTTTACCTTTCTTAAGCTTTAAAGCACGTTCAAGATAATCATGGGAAGTTATTTTTCGTCCATCCACTTCTAAATCCAATAAAAAATCACGCACACACCAGACAAAGCCAGGAAAATACCTGAATAAACTCAATGAATTTAAATTTGCAGATGTTTCAATATACAGATTTTTTTCTTCTTATTATTTTTTTTATTGTTATTATTTTTTTTGTTTATTTCTTTTTTTTTTTGGGGGGGGGGGGGCTGTTTCATGCAGACAAAATATGTATGATGGTAAAAATATTTCAAACATAAACCTAATTTACTTTTTGTAAATATATATTGAGTAAATTTATACCTATCAAATTCAGTATTTTCAAACTCTTTATCGTTATCGTCAATTGTTAATTTTATATGATCTGCAATATCTGTAATGAAGCTATTCTATAGTTAAGGAATATGAATACCATTATAGAGAATATAAAAATAAACAAGATGACAATAGTGAATTCCTACAACTCAATAATTTCTTTCATTGCTTCTGAAATAATTGCCTGGAAGCAGTCAAATTATCTGATAGGTACAATATGTTGACTATAACTTTTCGGTCTTTAGATAGCAAAACTGTCATTTGTAGATGGTCATGAATATCTTGTAGTAATTCTTTTTGTAACAATGTCTGTGATGATATGATGATTCAGATGATGACTCAGATGATTATATCGTCAAGGCCCATGAAATGATCAAATTCTTCAGACATCAAGGTTATTCTATTGGTGTTCCTAGGAGAGCTAAGAGTAGGACTGATAGGGTAGATAGGAAGGACATTTTAGGGTATAAAGATAGAACTGGGGAAACAGAGAAAAGGATTGTATTCTCCATTTAATATGTATCACACAATCAATTTACAAGTGACCAAAATCATTAAAGATAATCATACGAAGTTGACCAATGACCCTGATGTAGGGAGATATTTTATTACGTGCCAATGGTTGCTTACCGCAGGGACAGGAATTTAAGACACATTGGTCAGGGCAAAATTAGGTTCTACTGAGGCTGGTACCAAAGCATGTGGTAGAGCAAGATGTTTGACTTGTAACCATGTGACAAGTGACACATGTTTGGTGGGACCTAAGGCAACATTTACAATAAGAGATAATTTTACTTGTGAATCAAAGGGATTAGTATATTCAATCATATGTAAGTGATGTGGGGAACTGTATATAGGGCATATATTTAGGGAACACCGCAAAGATGTTAAACATACATTGAGGTGTGGTGCTAGGCCAGTATTCGCTAGCCTACAGAACTGAGCAGTCTACGGGACGCTATTCCCGCCCGGTGCAGCGAGGAGTCTGAACCTGCCTGCTGATTTCATGTCATTTCAACCTTTTATGCCAAATAAATAGTACTTGCGGAGCCATTTGAATACATACAGTTTTATCTATGTTGCGTGTTCCATTTCTTCATAATCAATTCCCTAATCAGCTCTCATGAAATGTGCCCAACCATCTATGTTTGTAAACATTACTAAACACTGATACCTAAACAGCCTTGATAAATATTTCTGAGCTGCTAATTTTGGCTGTCATTGCACGGGTGATAGAGGCTGCAATTTCATCCAGTGGTCTTGTTTTTGCAGGGGAGATATGTACGTGACAATTCTATAAAACGTCAGTTGATATTGAATGTGTCTACCATTTTGTTCGAATGTGTATTTGTACTTGTCAGCTTGTGACTAGTAAAATAAAATCACCACTTGGGTCATTGACATTTTAGATGTCCTCTCCAAACTAGATACATTACGTAGTGTATGTGATTAGCAAACTTAACAATGGTTACAATGGACGATCCTAATCTCAACACAAATATTGACAATTGCACAATAAATCATACTATAAACTATTGTCAAGGATACTGCAATTTTTCAAGAGTGGCGTTGTCAATTGTTCCCTTGCTGTTGTACACCAGCGTGCTACTGAGCAACACAGTGAGGGCGAAAATCCGCATGTCATGGTTGTGGTCACCCTGAAACAGATAGTATATACCCTAGAACCCAATCGCACAATATAAGTGCATCGTGGCACACCTCCAATGAAGAAAAACGCACACAAATCAAAATTAAAATCAAAATCAAACAGCTTATGAATATGTTTGCATACCTTTTCTGTGTCACCAAGTCCTTCTGTATCTAACAACACCAAGTTGGTGCCCTTCTTCTTGGGATGATCTACTACCCAAATCCAGATACCTTTTGTTACTGCTTGGATGGTGGATCCCAGCTTAAAGCCTAGAAACAAACAAAAGAGGTTGTCACTCCATTGGTTGACTTGAAATTTATATCAATATATACTATATGGATTATTATTATAGTTGTCGTTTTCTGGGGACCTATAAGAAATTTCCACCAAAGTTGCTAAAGTGCCAACCAACCTAAAATGTACTTTAGAGATCATGAATCCATAGAAAAACCTTATGACCAAGACATGTCCATGTTTACTTAAATGTATATGAGAGGTACAGGGCTGGCAACGCAACTATAATTCAGTTATACGTACATATAATATAATAATATAGAATAGTAAACTTTCATGCAAGTCCCCAGTCTCACGAAAAGCCTCACACATAATATGAATTGCATTGAATATTTTGAATATTAGTAAATACATCTGCATCCACATATCTAAGGGAGTGTTCACAATTGACGTCAACCACATTTTGGCACTTTCTGACCCCCCCCCATCGTCAACTTTCGTCAACTTCATAAGACCCACCCCCGCGTCAACGTTCGTCACTTCTTCCACATCTCAACAGCCTTCTTCTGGATGTCTTTTCTTCTTTTGTGATTTAGTGGATATACTTATTAATTGCTGATATAATGTTTGATTTGTTTTATTTTTATCCATTATGATACATATTATTGCACTGAATCATTAAAAAGCACATGGTGTTTGAAATAGGTCAGCAAATTGCATAGGAAACAGTTCTTCATTACTTTAAAAATATAACCAAAGATGACCAAAATTGGCTTAAATCACCGATTCAAGCTATATTCCATTAGAATTATATGATATCACAATGTTCTCATTCTATTCTACTACAAATGTTGCCAGTGTTACTGTTCAAGTATAAATTTAGTCCTAAATTGGTAACTTTACTACAGAAGTTAAGGTACAAATTTCAGTTACTTCAATGTACAAAGTTGGTTTTCAACTTTAGCTGCCCCCCCCCCTCAACTGTCAACTTTTCGTCAACTTTATTTGACCCCCCTTTCAGGGTTGACGTCTGTGTGAAACTTTAACTGTCAATTTTTCCACATAAAAGCCCATGAGTATTTAGATGCAATCAGAGATAGTTTAATGATGCAATACGTAACATATCTTGAGGGCTTCTGTATTTAGATGCGGATCTGATGATAGGTGTGAGCAAACTTACCTCTAACAGGCTGCACACTCCTCCGGTAGCCATCTGCTGTATGCCCCCCGGGGAGTTGAGAAATATATAGTGTGAAAGGATGTCATTGACCTGCTCGCTAGAGCACGACAAACTGTGAAATGCGACTGAAAATAAACACACTTAACATTTACAAGCTCTTGCATTCACTAAGTAGTATCACTGGATTTCAACATCATTAGTAACTACATCCTAGCAATAATAAAAGTTTTGTGGTTTTACTACTTCCTACCATGAGCTCGCATGTATAACGGAAGTTTGTCTTAATAATTAATGTTTTGGTGCAGTATCAACGGTCTGTGATCAGACCTGAAGTAGTCATCAGGTAAAAGCTCGACCTGAATTTTTATTCCTCAGGTCAATTGTCCTCTCTATTATTTGTTATCACCAGAGTCTAACGCTGATAAGGTTTTCGACATATTACGCAGTTAATGGGATCTTGTCCAGATTAGCGGACCCAAATAAAATGCCTATTTTTAGACATTGAAAAATATTTGGGAACCACATTTCTTTGTCTTTAAGATGAAGAAACCTTTTCACTGCAATATCATCTTAGTTTTATTATAAAGAACTTACTTTTTCAACTCCTACAGTCATTTGTTTGTCTTCACTTTTTCCGTATTCACAAAAATAGCATATCTGCTAATTTTCAATGAAATATTATATTCCCTCCAATCATTTAGCAATGTAATCGTTTGTATGTAGTCATCTTTATACAGAACTTGTCTATTACACACTTTTCTGTCAACCCATAGAAAATGGTTAGTGATCATCGCTGATAAATTAAAAATCCCAGTTAATGTAATGTCAATATAGATGATATTAGGTGATTAGGGGTGAGACGGAGTGGCCTCTATTAGGATAGGAGCTATATGATACCTTTGTGATACATAAGCAGATCCAGGGGCGCACCCTCCCCTTTCCCCCACCAAAATACTTCATTTTCATAGGGTTTTGGCATGTCCGGCATCCATCGCGCGTACGAAACCCATGACACCCCTAAAGTGCGCCGCCCCCCCAAAAACCTCGATCTCCCAGTGGTGATATAAGGGATGTCCTGCAGTGTTCATGGTTAGTTGTATCAATAGTAAAGATATATACAACATCTAGTATTCGAGTGCTATTATGATACACTGTGTGCACATTATCTAATAGTAACAAATTGTGATGTTCAATCTTTGGATGACTTTTTCTCAAAATTACATCTCTGTACTAAATAAATCCTTTATATTAATTCTCTCATAGAATGATCGAAATCAATCCCAGCAATGCCCATATATTGCCCATATATATTTGAAGATATATATTTACTGAGAATGTTTGGAAATCGGTGTTTTTTAAATCAAACTGCATGTAAAATGGGCCTGAGGGAGCTTTTCTACATAATTACTATATTAGTATATTAGTATATAAATTGTGGTATTGGATAAAGTTTTTGATGATCATGGTGCTTTGCTTTCAAGTATCCGTGATACAAGGGAAAGTAGTATAATTTGCGCCCATTGCTCTAATTCATTCATTTCTAACCACATTATATTAAAGCATTAGCTAATATTATCTATCCCCTTTACAACAAGGCGCAACATATAAATATTGCAGCTTTAGTATTAAGGGAGAAAATAGAATTTTTGACAAGGTCTAAAATCTTCTTTCCTGTCTCGATCATCAACGGACAATATAATGTGTTCGGAAACGGCCTGAGCTAGCATCAACTCATCAGAGTATGAAATAAACAGATTCAAGAAAAGTTACCGGATTTTGAGTCAGCCAGCAGGTTCATGAGGTAGGACTTTCCTGTCCTATGTGGTCCAACGATCCCCACGACAACCATAGGGCCGCTCACAGATGCCAGACGCTCCGCTGTTTGCTCGTTGACGTTCAGCTGGTTTCCGGAACCAGTCTCAATGAGACAAAGTGGTTCCGGCCATGAATTCGAAGACGACATTGTATCATACCGTTTGGCATAGGCAGGTGTGCTAGCTGGACGGTATTCAGAAGCAATATTCTCAGTTTTTGGTATAATGTTGAAAGCGTGTTTTATGTATAGTAATGCACTGAACTGATAATATAAACATTAAAATTTAGTATTTTATGCATCTCTATGAACTTTCACACATCTGGGGATTTTGTTCGTTCATGGGAGATTTTGTTTCCATTGATTTGATAGTGTTCTGTTTAAAGTCGAGGGATGAATTCGTTTGAAAATACAATGGACGTTACAAACTAATTGTTAATCACAAAGATTACAAACATTCCAATGTGTATTACATAAATGACTACTTACGTAGATTACTTTCTGTGAACTTCTCAACTGATGATGAAAATTCATCAAGCAAGTTTCTTAATTATATTTTGTTTATCAATACCAAGAGGACAAACTCCAATGGAAGTTTTGGATGACGTAAATCATGTCATGAGTCACAAATCGACTGATACAGCTTGGTATAGTGGTTATAATGGTTTATTGGTCTATTCATATCGCATTTGCATTCATTTTACACGAAATTAGGGGTAAAACTAAGTCGATAGGTTTATTCAACATACCCGTGACATATACACACTACGTTGTATATACACACCTGAAGAATAACTTTCTAACTTATCCTGCATGTTTCTTTGCGAAAAAATACTTCTTATGTGTTTGATACATACACCAGTGTGGGTGAATAAATAACAAAAGTATAAAATATTACACGCATTTTAAATATAACGGGTTGTTTCATATCATGCTAGATACGAACATGCTTGTTAACTTTCTATAGTTATCCATTTCAAAATTGTGGGTGAGGGGCGAACTAGATGATTTTCAATAGATGAAGATTATTTTTTATATTTCAACCACATTAGTTTTTTACCACTTTTTCTACCACTTTCTATGTATAAACGTTTGTATAGGCAGAACTATTTTTGGTCCGCATTTTTGTTTTAAAATCACTTTAGAATATTTTTATATGAACAAAAAGTCACTATGTTCATGGATGAAGTCGTTGGTTTGGGCACGTTGTGCAATGACATTTGCATTATAAACAGCCACCACGTAAGCAACATAAGAAGCATGGTATGTGTTTAAATATCGCAATCATTATTTCAAGTGTACTGATATGTTGATAAGTTTGGGGTTAAGTGCCAATGAACACTGTAAACAAATGAAGGCTGATGTAATATTGCTAGGAAAACACGCACACACTTATTCATCAGTGGTTCATAACAATCTGCATTCTGAAAATCAGATGTCGAGATATGATAATCTGTTGGCAACTGATAGCAAGAGTGTGCATTCTTATGCATTTATCAAATGATGCTTTGGACGGGAAGAAATGCTTAAAGATGCTTTTATAACAATTGCTTAAATAGGGTGACAGTTTTTAACACATCCATATCACACTGAATAAAATATGATAAAAAGACTCGTACATCACTTTGTAACTGCTTTACTTTTATTTAGATTACAGTGGCCGATGGCAACATTCACTTGGTGAGAGCCACTTCATGGATTGTCTTGGGATAATACTTTCAGCAACATGTCCATTATTCCATAAGACTGTGTTTCTAGTCTGTATTTGTTTTTATGTTTATTATTTTCACACCTACTGTTTGTCTCTTAATATAAGCGTTTTTAAGCTCTGAACAAAATTGACAGTGACCACTAACTAGCATTAAGCAGGATAGCATTGGACAGTTTATTTCCAGGCCAGATGTTGCACCGTAAATATATGTAATAATCAAAATTGTATAATAGTGTAAGTAGATTTATTTAGAGAAATACTAGTTTTAATGTTATCATTTTACCAGTAGTTAGTGTGAAAAGGCACCTAGAAAGTGTGCGAAATATTATTCTGTTTTAAAAAATGATTTTAAGTTTGAGATTTGATAATTGAACTATCAAAAAGATAGAAAATAAAATTTAAAAAAAAATCAAAATTAACTTGCTTTTAACTTTTCTATGTACTAACTAGTTGCAGAAACTAACATAACTAGTTACAAAACACTAATCTTCACGTCTTAGGAAATTCAAAACAAAAATCAAATTAGGAATCTTATTAACTCATTCACCCATACCCTGGCATTGTGTGAAGAAGAAAAGAACACTTAGCTGCAAGCAGTATTTGGTTACCCATGGAAATACACAATACATTACCAGGAAGGAACACATTTCTGTTATGAAACACTTGACATCTAATTTCCATGTAATTTAAGAAAATTCAATAAGGCATATTACGTGCTCCTATGAAAGGTATTTAAGTCTTAAGATATGCGTTTGCTGTACAGGTACGACATATTCCCAGTAACGTGTACTGTTTTCAAATATTTTCAAATGTGTTTACATGTACCAAATAAATATGCAAATCAAAATACTATACTTTTGAAAAGAAGCATTGTACATATTCATTTTCCATCACTTCAAGCTGTCTCTCATGTATAGTTGGCTCCCTGACCATGTTTTATGTTAGAAGTAAAAACTCGGATTGGTCTCTTGTACACAGACTAGAGTTTTGTATCCCAAGTATTTGTTATTATCAAGTTGATATTAAATGTGAATATTGTATTAGTGACATTTTGTGTGTTATTCCTAATTAGTTCAGTAGGAATAAATTTTAAAGCACACTGTTTGTGTCTATTTCTTTAATGATTAAGTTCACATTGCCTTGAAGTCAATGTCTTCGAATTGAACACAACAACAGCAATTTTTGGCCTACAATATACACTGAAAAGAAACATGGCAAACAATAGAATTATACATATGAATTAATTAGTCACATAAGTAAAATAACCAATAAGTAAACAACCAATAAGCTGTCACTCCTATGAAAAGGCGAAACACTTTTACATCAATATATAAATTTACAAGGTGACCTTTGGCGGATGACCGCACCCGTCTGGGCCCGCCTGCGCCCGACGTACCTACCAGCAGTTATGATAGGCATCCTATGACCCCACATCAAATTCTCAAAAAATGTGTGAATGAAGATGAGTAGCGATATTTCAAGATATATATGATACTGAAAACAACCAAGCGTGGGTGCATAACATCTTGCGTCAATCAACTTAATAAACGCATAACTAGTAAAGGATTATTTACAGGTGTGCTAAGGTGCGCTAAGGTGATTTGTCGTGAGGCTATATTTGATACCAATCCGTCAGTATGAGTGTCGTACGTCACTGTCGGTTTT
>CM032668.1:42117328-42155551 GCA_019095985.1 Streblospio benedicti | reverse complement strand
TAAATTGTTTTTTCTATTTTACTATTTTAAAATGATGTTTTTAATGGCTTTCTTAACTTTAAATTACCACTAATTTTTAAAATTTATTTTCCCTAAAAAATAAATAGATGCCATGCTCATTACAGGGCCATGTTTGTGTAAATAAAACGTTAAACGTGCGGGTTTCCTCTGCATATACGTCATACGTAGTACGTTACACGTAAGTAGATAAGCGAACGTCTTTCTTTGCTACAGCTAACGTTACCCGTGCGTTATGCGTACTTTAAACGTACCTCATTCTATGAAAAACGTTGCCTACGTAAATTTAAGTAAAGTAAATAAAAATAAATAAAAGTAAATGAATTACATACAATCCTTGACCCAAACTACACTAAGCACCGCTTGAGTAACAGGTATTAAAATTAATTGTACATTATACATTGATACTCATCCACTTAATTAATTAATTTAATTAATTAATTAATTAATAGATTATTTCAGGAATTATTTGAATCTGTAAGCATAAGCATAAGCCGGTGTAGTTCAAGTGCAAGTACGTAAGTCAAGTACAGATTCAAATAATTCCTGAAATAATCTATTAATTAATTAATTAAATAAAAGGGGGTGATTGACATTTAATGGTCTGCACGTGTTTAGCACGGGTAGGAGTAGCTGGAGGGAGGGATGTTAAATGGATCAAGCATTGACACATACATGTAGTGTGTGTATGGCTGTCACATATGAGTGTGGGAAGAAGGTGATGGAGGTGTATTTAATCTTTCCAAGACCTGTGTAGTGACGGGAGCTGTTGTGAGGGATGTGGACAGGGGAAAGAATGGGAAGGGAGGAGCATTTAGTATGTTCCAGATCTCTTCCCGTTTCAACCAGAGCAGTAGCAAGAAGGGGGTGCATTAATTATGGACCTGCTTGGATGGGGATGAGGTAGAGAGGGTTGGGGAGAGAGAGAGGGGGGTGGAAGGAAGGGTAGGGATGAGTGGGACATTTAAACTGCTCGAATGTGTTTACCATGGGTAGCAGTAGCTGGGGGAGGATATTAGAGGGATCAATCATTGCCATATTTAGTACATTTACTGTGTAAATGGCTGTGACATATGATGATGGGAGGACAGTGATGGAGATGTATTTAATCTGTTACAGACCTGTATACTGACAAGAACTGGTTCGAGGGATGTAGGGCAGGAGGAAGGATGGGGAGGGAGGAGCATTTAATGTGTTCCGGATCTCATCTGTTTCAACCCGAGCAACGCCGGGTAAACAGCTAGTATATAATATAGGCCTCAGGTGTCGCTGATCATAATTCATCTTTCATATCGAATATTATATATTCATTGTGTTGTCGTCACCGATAGGTCTTACATATATGTCAAACCCAAGTTATTGCCACTGCTCAAGTTATCGTCAGCATCTAAACATGATCAAGTTTTATTCACAAGCCGATCACCCTTAGGGATCCAGGTCAAGATATTCCATTTTAAGGAAGAAGCAAAGAAAAAAAATGATTGTTGAATGTGTGATTAATTATTGGAGAGTACGTTTTATTACCTTCGATCTACAGGGCCATTGTTCACCGTTTAAACCGCTACCTGCTCTGCCATTTACAATTCATGAACCACCGTGGGCAAATTGAAGCCAGGAGAAAAGACGTCACAAACTATTGGGACGTGGTTGCGCATTTATTTTCTCATAAGCAGTCTAGGCCATTTTAGTCTTGCAACAAGCCGTCATTTCACTACAATCACAGAACACCTTTCCATACCCCTTCCCCATGATTTTTTTTACTACTATGAAGAACAGAAGAAGAGTACAGTTAGGCTACTGCAAGATACCCCTGTATGTGTTCCAGATTACAACTTTTGTTCTTAACTATCTGAAAGAAAAAAGTCTGGGTTGATCAGAATATGGGACACAATATGCAAAAATAATGCACTCGCTATAGAAAATTAATCAATTTAGTGTTTGGACATAAATTACATGAGTGTTTAGGATTAAAGGCATCAAATATCCCATAACTTCGTAGTCTTGTGTTCTCCATTTCACCATTTTCTTTCATTGCCGGTATACTGAGAAATATATTCGCAGCATAGTTCAACATAATGAATTCATAGCCACTTTAGGGGTTCATATTTCAAGTTTGCGCCTCAATGGCAAAGTCATTCGTCTGAAAAGTTGAACGCATTGTGCAGATCCAGGACACGTGCTCATACAGCCAGTGTTAACCATGCTCCGTGGAGGCGGCGGCAGCAATCTGGAGTTGATTAGGATGATGTGATCTGGACAACGCTGCCTCATGTCGACAAGACGTCAGCACCCAGTAAGAGGCGGGCCCCTGGCTATAAATACGGTTCCATTGCGGCAAGGTGGGCATTCTGGATTTGGACGTGTACCCCATTTACCATCGGACTTTTAAAAAAACACATTGGAATCACGGTTGTTTGGCTATATACCGTTTGGAAATTGGGATTAACACTCTCAGAAAAAATATCCAGTGGACACTGGATTCGCACTTTGTGGAATAGTGTTGGAAGATTACAAATAATTTTAGTTTTAAACGGGGGTCAAAGAAAGCAACTGACCAGAACTTAACCAGAATTTAGCCTCGTTTTCAAGATGAATTTAGCTGTGATCGTCTGCGTTGCTGCGAGCCTCGTTCTCGGCATGAGTGGAGAAGAGGAGAGACAATTCGAGATTCGAGAGCTGGACGGCGTCTACAGTAAGTTATTATAATTGAAGGCTGCATAAACTAGAATTCAGATCCCCTCGTTGCATAGATTACTGGTGTATAGTTTTGCGTTGTTGAGCCTGAAAATTGCAAGCGAATTTCCTTTCAACACACAAAACGAGGATAATGAACAAGCAGATACGTAAATGATGAATGCTATTTACCAGCTAAGATGACATTTGAATACCGTACTCGTAAAAGCTGTGCTTCCAGTACTTCTTTTGTCACACCTTTAACTGTTTAAGTTGCATAATTATATACGGGTACTTTTGTATCAGGTAAGATGCTGGAGAGGGAGTTGAGTCGGTTGACTGACGCTGAACTAGAACGTGAGTGCCTTTGATACAACCCCAATATATACAATATTACAAAAACGTATATAAACTTAAAGTACTGACAATTTCATATTAAACATTCCATAGAAATTAAGCCTCATGGCATATGTAAAAAACACATGGCCTATGTCTTTTGTTTAATGCTACGCATCACCCTCTATTGTAAAATAAACAAACGCACACACGTTTGTACAGGAGTACTGATGGAAGTAATCAACATTTGTTTGTAGAATATAGCTAAGTACGCTCGTATGCATCATATATCATACAGTTTAAGTATGATGGATCCACCCTTGTACACCCGTTCCTTCTCTTTTTAACCCCTAACTCGCCCACAGAGCTGCTCGCCAGCGAGAAGAGGCAGTTTGAGATCCGCAGCAACACGGCGGAGGACCAGCCGGCAGCACACGAAGGTGAGGGACGCGGAAATGCTACAATGGCTTATCTAGTTTCAACTATTGAGTAGGCCCTATCATACATCGATAGAATAATTTGACATATATATGAAAATTATACAACTGGCCCCCAATATAGTCTCAATAGAGTAGTTCAAAGCGGCACAGTGCAGTTGTGTCTCTATGGTGGGATACGACGGCAAAGTATGGCCCGATGTAAAAAAAAAAACCCCTTTACTTGTACGGGTATGTTATGAGCTGCTTAATGCCTCTCATTGAAAAGGAAAAACTCTTAAGTTCAAATTAGAGGTACTATAAAGCCTACTGAATGTAAGTGAGATTTAGTTATTTTTCTAATGGATGATGCATGAACTCAAAACAGTTCTATAGCACAAGCAATTGTGTTTTTGGTAACTCACTGATGCCTATGGAGACCACCGTGACAATCTTGCCAGTGCTCCATGTTCAACACAAGTATTACGTTTGTCTGGCCAGCAATAACTATTGAACAGAGGCAGATCTAAAGGCCCCCCGTTTCACAAGAAATCAATTTCATGGGGCTTTGGTATCTCCGTGAACCTTCACGAATGCAAACCCTAGTATTGGTGGCTCGCTATTTCAGAAACCTGGATCTGCCAATGTTCACAGGCTGGGTTTATAGGCAGCAGCAAACCAATTGTTGCTTTTTAAAACCTTATGGACACAAGTTCCCACTCTAGCTTTTATTACTATAACTGAATCATGTCATGAAACCACTGACAGATCCAGGTTTTTGGGAAAAGGGGTGGGGGTACTTACGGGATTTCATGGGTTTCGTACGCGCGACCATGGCGGACATTAAAAAAAAAGACTTATGAAAATGGAGTATTTTTGTGGGAAAAGGTATAACACTCGCCCCCTGGAGCCGCCTGTGTGAAACTGTTGCATTTTGTTCAACCAGAATAGCATTTACAGTATGATTTTCTTTTCAAGCCGCCCAAGACGTGTACAGTGGTAACGACATTTACCACCAGACAGCCTGTGAGTGACGTTCTTGTTTTTGTTGTTTGTGGGAATTAACGTGTCTGTAGTTTGTGTAGAGTGTTTTTAGAACATGTCATATGTTGTGAGTTTTATACTGCATTTTGTTTCAGTGTTTCATGTCATTAAACTAGAATTTTTTTGGTGCTATATCAAACAGTATCAGTGAACAGTGCCTAGATGGTAAAATTGCATTCCATTGTGGAGTCAAATATATGAACTCGTTTGCATGGAAAACTCCTATATTTTAATTGTTGAGAATAATTCACAAGCTTAAGAGCATAAATGTCCTCTATTGCGCTAGATAAAAGACGTAGCAAAAAGGGGAACATAATACATTGACGCCCATTTCTTTGGTTGCGCAAGCCTGTTGAATGTCCTGTTATTGGAACGACAGCATTGTTATGACGGTGTCAACCTTTTGTCAACCCGCTGTCATGATGCGCAGGTTAAGCGACAATTTGTCACCACAGGTCTCGGACTTAGTTGTTGAGTGTAAATCACTTAAGGAATCTTTAGAATGTGATTGGTATTTAGGTTCTAACGTCGAGCGTGTTGTTTGTATCCCCCGGGGTTTGTATACCAACGTACTTGTTATCCTTTGTTGTGTGTCTGTAATGATTAGGTTACGGTGTTGTGTGTTCACTGTGCTGTGTATGTGGTCAGTCAGATGATGACCACGTGCTAAACCGTTTGCTAACCTGTGCTGGATGTTGTTGCCCAGTAGAGCGGAGCCTAGAAGACTCTCCTGATGCAGCTAGCGACGGGGACGGCAGCACCAAGCGAGGCTATTACGCAACCTCTAAAGGTATTGAAAAAAACATTTCAGTTGTTCGTCTGGACCACGTTGGAATGGTCCGGGTAAGGGCTTTTATGATTTTTAAGAGGGGATGGGGGTCGGGCTGAAGTGAGGAAGTTTAGGGATTCTACCCAAGGCTTATCAGGGTCATAACTTTAGTCTACACTGGAGAATGCTATTTTTCTGATTTGTAGATTAACTATTGCTTAATGTAAATTTATATTACTTTATTCATTCTGTCTTACACACAGCACAATTTTGACAAGCACGTTTTTACATCCAAATTACAATCCCTATGCTACAAAGGGTTTTAGCCTTAGATAATGATGTTCATCCAAGTCCTGTAAGAAAGTAATAAAGAAATCGAGGTCATAAATTGATAACGTGGTGTATTCTCATATTTTATGTAAGAATCTAGGACGCTATAAACTAATACACCACGACGTAACCCGGGGTCCGTATGATACCCCCGGGGTGCCGTGAAATGCAAACCCCGGCATGTCGTAATGCCCCGTTTCTCCCGTGATATCCGTGAGTAATTCGTGATGCACAATTTTAAACAGAATATTGTACTCTCTATGCACTCAAACCCAGTTTTGCGTTCATTTTGAAGTGATTTTGACTGTTCTGGTGCAATTTTAATGATACACACGACGTATTAATCATCACGGCAAGCCGGGGTATTGATGTTGAAAAAAAAATTAATTAGCTCAAAAATGAATTTATTTTCACGGGCCGGGGTATCACGGTAACCCGGGTTACGGCGTGGTGCATTAGATATTAGATATTTCCCTAAATCTATTTGTTAAAACACCAGTTAATCCAGTGGTTCTATTTCTAATTTGTTTCTGGTAGACTTCCTGTTTCTCAGATTTTTGTATTCCCAGACCCTTCTTATTTTTAAAAATATGATATATAATATGTACTGTCTTGCACATAAAAACGCACTGGTCGATCCAGGCTTGCAGATAATGGAGGGGAGCGGATTTGGGTTTTGCACACGCTGAGACTTGCAGAGATGGCCAATGATGACCAGTGATAGCTAATGATGTAAAAATAGTATTTTTGTGGAGGAAGGAAGTGGGTGTGCCCTTCTCTGTACCTGCCAGTGTAACGGATATCAATGGCTTTTTGTTAACAAAATGCACCATCATTAGTTAAACTGCACAAAAACTAATGTTGTTATATTTTCATGTCTTTCAGGATCACCAGCTAAGAGGAGCCCGAGTTAGTATGTTTCTTTTAGTTGTCCTGCCTATGTAAGCGACCATGTGTGCACAGACTGGTCTGGCAAAGAGGCAGAGACTACGATGTATAAGCTTTGTACAGTCGTGTGCTGTAACGTAGTTGTATTCTCATCCTAATTTGTCTTACTAATCACATTAAAGTATGAAGTATATCACAGTAGCATAGCATCATTAGTTATTAAAAAAAATTTGAATACTCTAATTGCCATTTCATCTGATTTTATAATTATAATAAATGTATTGAGTCACGATAGAGACGGCAACAAATGCCTTTGCTCTAATAACAACAATGGAATTATGAATGTCCTAATGGATGAGTACTTTCAAAGTGCCCACACTCCTTTGCAGTGTACAAGGAGCAATACTGCCCTTCAAGCTGGAAACCATCTGACGACCCTTGCTACCCAAACGGCTTTTGTGACGACACTGAGGGATTCCAGTACTGCTATTGCAAGCCTGGATATGGTGGAGTCAAGTGCCAGTTTGGTGAGTGCACGCCAGCAGCTAATTATAAGCCAACCATGCCTCTAGGTGCAGGACCAATGTGCAGGTGTTGTCACGTCACGTTGCACGATAAGTCATTTTTAAATGTCCGGCCATGGCTGTATTGTTGTACGTTGGCAAGGGAATGTGTGTAGCAGACAAAAAGGTTACCAGGCTGAATGTGACATCGCTGTGAATCCAAACGGTATGCAATATGTAGAAAATAAAGCTTGTAAATTGTGCATTGCCATATTTTGTGACATGGTGTCTATTGGCAGGTTGGCCATTGGTGGAGCAGTATATTTTCTCTATAAGGCATTTAAAGTTCAGTAGCTCACTGCGAAGGTGGCCGTGCAATATCGTTTTTGGGGTTAATTTTGAAGGCACACCGTTTGCCCATTCATCCATACTAGTCACGTCATAGCCTGTAGGTTATTACCAGAGATGTGAAGCTTTAGCCAAAGCAAGTTCTCCATTTGATTGCATATGGAAGGCTCTCCATTGGTCCGAGACCTCTGTATTCAAAGTTGGATTGAATACATCACAAAACAAACTGCCACCCATTAATATGCAGTAGAACGTCTTTATTACGCCCGCTCAAGGGTTAGCCTCAAGTGTGGTTTAGTAAAGAACAGGTGTCTTTCTTTTGAGTTTCAAGGTAGTCTCATTATGAAGATGTGGGCCACCAAGAATGGTCTCATTATAGAGATGGTCTATTTATACAGGTTGTCTTAATTGGAATTCTTATTAATTGTAAGATGGTATTGTGGAATATCCCCTTTTTGTAGACACCACACATTTGCACTAGCGTCTGTGTAAAATGTGTTGCTGTTATCCTAATGTAGACACACTGGCATCACAGATGGAAAACGGCAGGTCTTAAAATTCAAATTTTGTCATTAAGTCATATATATATGTTCATCAAAAAACAACTCACACACAATATAGCTTAAATTTTCATTTATCGACAAAGCCATAGAACTATGATAGATGATAGAAAATACCAAGAATGACACTAATCAGTAGAGAGTTCTGCTAGTTCAAGACATCCATCTATTAGCATGGGATTCAAACTGTAAGCCCTGCATTGCAGATAACGTGTGTGAGAGACACCGGTGTTCGTCCGGTCACACGTGCATGCCCACCGCGTGGCCCGGCAACCGTAAGGGCCGCGTCTGCATCCCTAGGAGACGGCGCGGACTCACCTCGGCTTTCTGGAAGGTAACAACTCTCGTGTTTTCACCACTTTTTATCACTCCTTTGCATGTGTTTCCATTGGTTACTGTGCTCCAGAATTATTTTGTAAAATTAAGTTGTATCAGTACTGACCATATACATTCTTTATGGCTAGTTAAGTTGTCGGTCGGGCCACATTTTACCTAGTTTTAAGATTTACTGATTCAAATTATTGTTTTTTTATTTGTTTATTTGTTAACAATGCTGTAATTGTTTTAAAAAAAATGATAATACAAAAGCGGGTTCATTGTGTAACATGAAATACATGTATTTTTATCAGGATTTGTTCTTGTGATGCATCAGGCTCGCCCTTCTGGCTCACCATGATAAGCCCCAACCAGACACCTGATAAAATAATTTGCGTTACAATTTCGTCCGGTTTTGTCTATATATTAGTGATCTTAGCAATAAAGTAGTTGGGATACGAAAAGGATTAATGGACATTTTGAGTGCTCGATTTATCTGCTAGAGCTGTGTAAGTTGGAGAGCTATTTTCTCTACAGAAACGTGCACCATTGTAGTGCTAGCAACCAAGGAACATGCCCTTTGGTCAATCAACTGTCAAGTTGTAGATGTAGATGTATATGTGCTGTGTTTATCATTGTGTCCCTAAAGTTGATTCCTTTTATTTCATTTGTTTCAGAGAGACGAGAAGAAGACTGAGCAATAAGCCTAGAGCTCTCATCAGCACCAACCATCAGGTTTCTGCTGCACTTCTTGGTTACTAAGGGTCATAATGACATCATGCATAGCAACTGACATTGACACATTATGACTAACAGTGATATTTTCTAAGATTTTATATATATTTATTGTTATGATGGAATTAATATTTTCTAATGAATAGTTTTTTAATGATAATATTTCTGATGGTGGATAACTTAAAGTTGTATTATTTTGATTTGGCGTAATGAGTTGTCTAAATAATTGGAATTCTTATCCATTGGTGTTGGGTATTGATGATTTGTAGGTTACCAGTGCTTTATTTCTCTATACGATATTAAATTTAAATTGATTTGCTAAATATATAAAGATTTTAATGGGGTTCTTTTTTGTGTGTATGCCAATATTTTGTAATAAGTTGATTTATTTTCTATTAACTATATTCTATAGTTTTAAAAATGAATGATTCCATTTACAATTTCATTAGCATTTTTGTTGATTGGTTTATGTTTTATGTGAGTTTTCACATTCATGACTGACAGTAAATGAATAGCTGTCATATGTAGACGTTTGTTGAGTTTCTAGTCTCTTTATTGTACATAATTTATTTTGGAAAAAATGCAACAATAAACCTGAAAGATTAACATACTTTTTTCTTCCAAATGCTAACAATAATGCACATCATATTCATATGAGAAAATGTAAATGTCTATGCATATGATTCAATCATTTATTTTCAATATCCAACATGTAATTAGCTAATAATTATATGTATACAATATATTAATATTCTACTAATGGTCACTTAACTATAAGAATATTATCAGACTTCCGGTAATCAATCAAACAATATAATAGTAAACTGGAAAAAAATTCAAATATAATAATCCACGCAAATTATTTAGAAAATAAGTGATTAACATGAGAGGTTATAAGAGAGGTTATAAGACTTAAACATGCCAATGAATGTAACTGAGTTGGTTGCCAATATTGCTGCATAGGCAAATTAATGGTTTTCAATTATAATAAATCTATTATCTAGAAAAGTTTATATTTACAAAGGAAGTTCCGCAATCTATCAGGCGTATTATTGAGCAATGCATTCCCATCATTCCAATAAAATGCACCATAATTTTCAACACCATGCTCATTATTAGGTTCACCTGGCTTCCAGAATTGCTCTTGCACAAGCTCATATGTACAATCACCCACTGCATTACACTTGTACCAGTAGAATTCATTGCCTCTCTGCTTAGCTCCTACAAATAATTGATACGTAGAAGTGCTTTGATAGGCTTCATAGTAAGTCTTCTTTAACTCATAGAATTCATCCAGGTATTCCATCACAGCTAACTCGGCTCCCGGGTATTGTCTGCAACATAAACGAAATATAGACATTGCAAAACATTGTCAAATCAATCAAATACACTTTAAAGACACTGATCAGGACATCGAAAAGAAGAGGAATCAAAACAAAGAATGGACTTGTCATATCGCCACTCCCCCCCCCCACCCCCATGTACTTGTTTCTTACAAAGAATTTACACACAAACTTGAATAAAATGGCAATTGTAGTCTAACTATATACATTTGATTATGTACGGATTTGAAGCCAAATCATTTACAATATACCGACCCCCACCAATCCCCACAAAAGCTCAAAACATCCGGAGCCACCATTCTGCATGGGGGGGGGGGGTTGCAGTCTTACAAAAAAGTAGCGATAGTTCCCTACTTACGTCCTGCAGTAGTCGGCCGCTCCCTGCCAAGTCCTTTCCACTGGCGGGATGAAGTAGCAGTTGTTGTTGATTTGAGCCCAGCCAGGTCGACAGGTAGGAGTCCGTCCGCAGTGCTCTTTAAGGGCAGCCTGTAGATTACAACAATTATTCATAAACATACAGTTTATTACTTTGAACCAAAGAATATCCTTTGCACCATTGTTTGGGGGCCATAAATTATATCCGGTCACAATTTACGTTGGTCATTTTTCAAGGTCTAACAAAAACTCATGATCCCAAAGCTACAGTCTAGTTATAGCAGCAAAAATGTTCCCGATTGCCATCGAATATTTAAGATAGTCAATTGACATGAATTCATAATGTGTTTGAATGGAAATTAAACCTACATCAAGAAAACAGAACATTCGAGGTAAGTAGTTTCGAGACAGTATTCTAAATCAAATATGAAATATGAAAATGGATTTGTATTGCCAAAATGTGAAGACATTTGGTACTCAATATGAGCTTTAAACCCTCGTCGTTCCATGAAAACTATTACTGACCCCTAAATCACCAACTCCCCTGGGATGGGTAATAAACTATATATTTATGTACATGTACATATACCAGGATAGATGAATCAGCAAGGTTCATTTTAATAGTTTGATAGGTGACTGTCTTGCCGTTATTTTCAATGAAATAAACTTACCACAGCGTCTTCCACATGCACCTGAATCTGTGAGGAGATGAGCCTCAGCATGTCCACCACCTGGTCATCGTGGTCAGCCTCGTTATGGGTGGTCTCCTGGGCATGGGTCAATGCTGCAGGTAACAGCACCATCAGTGCCTGAAGGAACAAACAGCATGGACAGAGCTCTCTTCAGTGGCATGGTTTAATGAATATATTTTTCTACGAATTCGTTTTGTTTAATTCCTTTTTATACATGGATGATCTAAACTATTGTTTCTTGAGTTTGTTTCTCCTCGCTGCAAGAATAACTATGGTAAAGCGACTTTTTAAAAGCGCATTTTACACTTTGTATTATTTTTTGTATTCACTAAAATTAAATATATTGAATAAGAGATTCTTAATAGAATGACCAAATCAAATAGGCATATTCCAGACCAAATACAAATTGACATTAATGCGTAGATTCAACATAATGAACTTCCTGTCTCATTGCAATACAACTACATTAGACTATGCGAATGTGTGTTCTACGATCCTTAGCCAACACAGCATAACGACTATTTGTAACGAACTTTAACCAAACCGTAAATTCGTCACGAATTTGTCAGTTTTACCGGTGCAGGCAGGCAGAATTCGCAAGTGTTTACAGCAGTTTTTGCTTCTTCGTGAAAACCTATTACTACACATTTTTTTCTAATCGTAGTTCCTGTCTAAAACCAACAGGTGGCTATAAACAATTGCATATTCTGGGGGAAAAATAGACAAACAGTATCAGTCTTTATCATTTCTTTCTGTCACGCCGTACATCACAGAGCTTTGGTTGATTGAGACTGACACCACGTGGGTAAAAATTGTACTAACTATTTTGAGACACCTTGTACGATCGTACTGAAATATATCTATTGAGACGGCGAAAAAGCTGCATGCATATGCAAAACAGCCACGTGCTTGGTTTGTTTGTCTATTTATTTCCCATGATTCATAGCTATACGAAAACAAGTGTATGGAAATAAATGCATGTAAGTACCTGTGTCTGTTGCACATGCACTGCAGCTATCCACAAGGAGGCTATCACCAGTAGCAGCATTGCGGGGCGGGGAGCCGATGGAATCCTGCACAGCACAAAACAGATATATACAGTAGCACCTCACCACATTGGACGCCAACGAGGGATTGAAAAAAGTGGTTCTTCTGTACTAGAATTATTTGCTTCCTCGAAGAAAAAGCAAGATTCATAACAAATGCACAAACATCACATATTCGTTATATCATAACATTTTACATCGATCTATCGAAGTAAATTATCAAATACAATTATACAAAATACTATTCACACACAAATAGAAAAAAGAAAAAAAAGTCAACCTCTCGTAGAGAGTGCACAAACAAGTTACACGTCTATCAAAAGCACATCCGAAATTAACAAGTGGATAAGCAGACTGAAGTTGCATTTACCGGTGTTAACCTCTGTTTAATGATTCAAATAAAATAGTACATCTTTTAACCTAATCACTATATGCAGTCAGTAAATCGTGACCTACCTCATCTTGTTGTCGCTTGCCTTCAGCCTGTCCCCCAGACGTGTTCCTGTCACTTATATAGGGACCCCGGTACCAAAAACACACACGGCTTAAAACAGACACACACCAACCTCTAAACTTTGATCCACAGTTCCCACGAATCCTTTCCTTAAAATAGGTCCACACTATTTTTTCATTGGAGTAGGAAATGAGTGTATGTGTGATGAAGATGTATCTCTCAGAGCAAGGAGTGGTGGGCGTCTACTGGTATAATTTAGAATAATTTAGTATAATATGATATTTTGATATAGAGATGGTATAAAATATGATTGGCATTGTTGTTTGATTTTGATTTTGTAAAGTTGAGAAGGACACTAGAGATGTCGAAACATGTCTAAATAAATTTAAATTTGATTTTTCACAAAAATAGGACTTTGTTTTTCGGTTGTAAGGCAGCAGAAACAGAAAAAAAACACACAAAAACAAACAAAAAATGCATCGTTTTGTTGAAACCAGGAAGTGTACTTTTTACGTCCTAAAGTTGTGTGTCACTTAACTCTCTATGCCTACTCAAATGTGTCATTTTTCCTGGTTGCGTATATAAAATATTATTCAAACTATTTCACGATGAACTAGATCTAGATGTAATGAAAAGTGTCACCCATGGTGACAAAGCCGTATTTACCGTATAGTACCAGACAGCAGTCATAATGGACCCCAATAGGTCCATGTGAAAGACACTATTTGTTAGAGTACAGACCAAAACTCAGCACTAGGTGTAATGGTGTGACCTGTAACAGGGTAACAAGACTGACATCAAATTAAAGTCATACTGGACTCTTCTATGGAAAAGTGTGGTATATGTACAATGATGTGTTATATGCACAATGATAACTACTTTGAGTTGAAGCCTACATATGTTTAGGCGGTCTTTACAGCTGGTCTTTCATCTATGGCGGTATTTAAACTGTTCTAGTTAATCTATTAGCCACATTTGTCTGGCATTCGTCACTCACCCAGCCAAACTAGAGGCACATCACTTAGTTTTGTTGTCATTCATTGATTAATCAATGCCACACTACTGGGGTGATATGAGCCGATAATTTGCAATCCAACGAAAAGTCATATAAGACCGTTTAAACTGCTTATTGATGCTCAAGGGTGCTGGGAATAATTGTGCTCCAATGAGTACCCTTCTAGTTCTTTTGCATGGACAGTTAAGTACATGTATTTCCATTGGTGATCATGCTCCAGAATTGCCTTGTAAAAATAGCCTGTGTCGATTCTGACCTGTATGTATTGTGTACCGGGCTACTTTCAACCCAATTTCAAGATGCAGTGATTAAGAAAAAAAAAGTAAAACAGTATTGTATTTTTTTAAAGAATGATAAATACAAAACCGGGTTCGTTTTGTAACATAAATTATTCTATCCGGATTCGTTCTTGTGGCACATCATCATGATACGCCACAAGATCTCACCTGATCTAATAAAATTCATGTTACAAACTCACCCGGTTTTGTCTATTTATAAGCCAGGGTAAACACTGGAATGAGAATGGCAGTTCAAATGCACGTCCCACAGCCGTGATAATGATGAATTCGCACGCCACCATTTGTGTATATCTATGTTTATAATTGCTGCATAAACACTGATAACAAATAGCATTTTCCTGGAAACACGGATAAAACATTGTGAGAACTTGAACCATGCGCAAGGCTTCGGTGTGATCCTTGACCAGTTCACTCTCGCAAATAGGTCGACTTACTTTTTTTTATCTTATAATACTAGATTGAATAAAAAACAAACGAACTTGGTTTGGGACAAAATGTTTAATGGTGTATTTACATTAAACAAATTCAAATGCTCTATACAGACCATACAAATGTCAATTAGAACTGCAGTAGCATAATAACAAGCCAAGACATAATATAATAGCAAATACTTAAGTTAGCAAGTATAAAGCACAACAAAGAGCCAAAGTAGCATAGCAACATCAAACAAATTAACAATATTAGATGATGCAGGTAATCAAGTAAGCCCAAATCAGTACATTTGTTGGAAGCAATGCCACAACTCTACCAATAGGGAGGGTGGGGTGGGAAAAACAGCAAAAATGCATTCCACAAAACAACAAATGCAATGCGACCAATATTTATACACAAATGCACGAAATAGCTAGCGTCAAAAATTATTTATACACAAATGCACGAAATAGCCAGCGTTCAAAATTAAACATGTATAAAGGTGCACTTTATACAAACCTAAAACTCAATCGGCACCGCGCAGCTAAAACAGGCAGCAGTGCTGATATGGCGTGTTTTGTGTTCCCGTTTGGTCCACACACATTTTGTGTTTTATGCTGCACGTTCCTAATTGTTGACTTCCCATGCAGTAGAACCTTTTTTCAAAAACAAGACCACAATGGGAACTGACATCAATTGCCAGTGGTCCCAATAGAGAGGTGGTCTCTTTTCGGAGTTGATCGCATAATGTTGAAACTTCAGACACACTCTCTTAAACGACAAAGAATAAGCTTAGTGCTATGTGAATGACGTGTAAAAAAGGCATTAGGATTATGGAGCTAAACCATCACCTTTGCACTTATTCTTAAAACAGAGACTACACCCCGGCAGACTATAGATATAGTCAGCCTATAGATTATAGTCGACCACTGGCGTAAAACAAGGGAAGGTGGTAAACGAACCAGTATAACGCGTTTATTGTGATGGTATTGCATAGAAATTGTCATTTCGTTATATCACAATACTGGCAGATCAAGTATTTCTTTTGGGAAAAAAAGCGCGGGTGCTTAATTGAGGAATGTCATGGGTTTCGTAAGAGCGGACACGCCAAAACACTTATGAAAATGAAGTACCGGTATTTTCGCGGAAAGGGGCCACGCCCTTTGCACCCTCACCCCCTGGATCTGCCTATTATGTAAAACACTGACAGTTTCGCCAACTGTAATGACCATCTGATCATATCAGAGAGTCAGTCCCGTCGATTCCCGCCGAGAATCGAGTATTGTATTGTATTTATTGATTGCCTTCTAATAGAAGAGTTTACATTACAATGATTTAAGTTGTGAAACAGCAAATAAGAAAATATACATGAACTAACTAATACATATTTACAAGCAAAATAGCACCAGTATGCTAACAATAAGTACATTAATTTGGTTGACATAAAGGATACAATGTGAAATCTAACATTACTACATTAAATATTTTACTTTACTCTTGCAGGTCTTTTGTAGCATTATAATATGCATTAACTAAAGTATTTACATACTTTGTAACACAGTTGTATGTCACGTCCCATTCATTATTGTACTGTACATAGAAACAATTAATCATAAATTTGTAATCTTGAAATCTTGTCGGCCAAAATTGTGGTGTAAGTGGCATCTATCTCATCCGCAGTTAAACGTTTCCATGCAACTGATTCTTTCGTAATGAGAGAACTCCTATTTTTCCCAGTGTGAGAAACCTGGAATTGTACTTTTAGTGCTAGATGGTCAGATGTGTTCGTTGGCGAGTCTTCAATAACACAACAACTATGAATTTTAAGATCCATTAATCCCGTGACAATGCAGTGGTCTACATAAGATTTCCCGACGCCATCGACGTTAAACGTATAGCAAGGGCCTGAACATCTATCATGATCTTTGTCTAAAATCTTGAGTTCACTGTCATTAACTAGTTTGTACAGCAATTTTGCATTTTTTGTAGTTTTACCATAGAAACGGTTCCCTATTTCTGGACCCAAGTGACTGTTCATATCTCCAATTATGATGACTTCTCCAGTCAGCTTACATTTTTCAACAAGATCTGATAAGATTGCCAAGTGTTTTGTGTAAGAAGTTATCTTACATTGTTGCTGAGGAAGGTAAGTAGATATTATAAATACACTTCTGTCGTTGCATATTCCTGCGATTTCAATGACACACAATCTGTCGCTCTCATAGTCCACAACTCTGATCCTATTAGACAATTCTTTACGCCAGAAAATACCTGTGCCACAATGACCAGACTGTTTGTTTTGAGCCTCGTTTGACAGGTCCTCACTACTTTTTGCATGCACATCAAATTGAGGACTAAGCTCGTTCAATTCATACAATTCGTACGGGTACAAACGATGTTCACTGATACATACACAAAACCGGGTGAGTTGTTGAACATGATTTTGTTATTAGGCGAGTTCTTGAGGCGAATCACGACGAGTCCGAAGGACGAGTCGTGATTCGCCACAAGAACGAGTCCTAATAACAAAATTCATGTTAAACAACGAACCCGGTTTTGTATTTATCATTCTGCTTTAAACGTTTGACATACGGTTTTAAAAGTAACTATCCTAAAAAAACAACATGTTTAATTCTGGAATTTGTTGAGTAAATCCATATATGCAGATCGCGTAGAAATACACTCCATAATCACCACACTAATCATCCCGAATTTTCCACCGCTTCAAACACCATATCACGTTTTATTAATTGTCATCAAATATTCCAGTGATATTTTGAATGGTTTCCTCAATATATTCTTATCATCTGTTAAATGCGACATAAATAAGTGCGTAGGTCATCATATTTCTCTTGAATCAACTGTAGAAATCATGCGATATTGTCGACGTAACAGTAAGATTTTTTTCATCTAGATCTAGGTGTCAAAAAGGAGGCCACGGCTTATATTAATAGCAAATCAATATGTTCTTAGGCCCAACTTAAAGTAGTATTTACTCAGCATTGAAAACAGTACTGTTTTTGATGTCGAGTATATTCAAATTACATGCTTGAAAAAAAATTCAAATTAATGTTGCAATGGATAATTTTATCATGAGGATATTTGTAGATTGACAATTATCAGATTGTGTGTGATTGCATTAGACTTCTAGCGGGATTGTGGATGATGTGTTGACAGAAAAAATCAAAGTTCAAATTGAGTTTTTTAATTCATTCTGAAGTCATGAAACGAACTGATTTTAGTATTTTTACCCTACATAGTAGTACATCATATAGAAGTCATAAACTGTGATAAGACAAAATAGAAGTGTGATATTTATACAAATGATACAAATTATACTAAAATAAATAAAGCCGGGTAAACTGATTTGATAGCAATCAGTCACTTTCACTGTCTGAATAAATCACAGGATTTATCCTTCTTTGTTTGGGCTGCTGACTGGACATTGTGACTATCTTGAAGAATTTGAAAAAAAGTAGTCCGGCTGAGAACAAGCATGATAACCATAGTATCACCCCTCTTCGAAGAGGGGTGATAACCCTCTCCGGGTTATCGGGTACTTCTGGATCATAATAACCAATGAAATTACATGAAAAAGAATGATAAATATAATATCTGATCTATGTACGTCCGCCAGTTCATGTAAATAAGGACCAGCAGGGCCTAACGATCTCATATTCCAAGCAGATAAGGTTAGTAAGCTCATTATTATTATTAAGAATAGATGTGACATTTTGATACATGAATTAATATTTAGACATTTTGACATTAATAGTCTATAACTTTTATCTTTCATAATATCTGTCATTTCTATACTCGTTGTCATTTTGGTCTTCATAAAATCTACTATTTCTATTTTCACTCTCATTCTCATGATAATTCCAAGCACTACTCCACCTGAAACTTTCCTTCTCTCTAAAGTATTCTTCTTTTGTCTTCCAACGTCTGCACTTAATATTCTGTGGCCAGCTCAAGGGATCCAGCACAATGTATTCTTGAGATTCAGGAACTGTCACTTTGCATCCGACCGTGTCAAAGCAAAATTTGTTCCTTATAATTTTGTACGACATAACTCTTATGCCCTTATTTCTACAATATTCTTTTATACTATTTCCGATAGCTTTATCATTCTCATCATCTACACTTATGTTTTCTATATAAAACATGGCCCCAATGTTCCTGTGGATTTCAAGTAGAGGTCTCAGTTGTCTTGGCCTTTTATCAAAGATTGTTGTGTGGCCTCCATTGTTGTTGGGTATATGATAAATTCTAGATCTGTTATTATCTAACAGTGGCCGACGTATACTTTCAATGTTTTGATTTGTACTTGTACTGTTTAGATTTCTGTGTGCAGTCATGCGGACAGGCTGGCTTCCATCACTGGTTTGATTTGTGTAGTGTGAAATATTGCTCTGGCCGCCGCCACTACTAGGGGGATTAGAGCTTGTGTCCGGGTTAACTGAAATATTGCTCTGGCCGCCACTACTAGGGGGATTAGAGCTTGTGTCTGAGTACATAGAGTTACAGTATCCTCAGGCTCAAGAAAATGTGGATATAGTCATTGAGCCAAGGTATGATGCACAATATAAGAACTGGATAACCCCAACAGTTTCTCAAGCTGTTGGTGGTGTTATTAGATTGCCTAATCTAACAGCAGAACCTGTCTCAATTAAGAAGCACCAACACCTAGCCCAGGTCCATGTAGCGTCTTTAAATACTGATATTCCATGCCAATCCATACCAGTTCTGTCAACGCAAGCCCAATTAGACATCACCTTCATTCATCATTCCACTTTCCTTTAGTATATGTTCAAATTGTATCTTCGCATTTTCAAACAACAAATTGCGATTATCTAGTAAGAACTTTTTATCAAACTCCTGCTCTAACTGTTGTATGATATTCCCTTGTGCACTTTCATCACATTTATCCAAAATTAGTGAAATATTTCTATCAATTTCATTGTAATTTGCGGGAGCTGAAAAAACTGTTCTTTCACTGCCCGCCATTTTTAATCCGTTATGATGAGTATCAAATTCCAATCGGAACTCAACTATAGTTCTAAAGTTGAGTTACCAGTAGATTTAAAGGTTATGCTCAGTGGCCGAACAAATATGCTTGTATAGAAGCAATGTGCATGATGTGGACTATGCATTCTGAAAGTGTCTTTCATTTAAACAACATATTAAAGTATGCAGAGCAATTTAAATACTACGCAATAAGAGGCCGAGTGTACACACAACTTGTGATTCACAAGTAAACACGTGAAAGCAGAAATGTAAACCGAATGATTTTCGTCAGACGTAACTCGCACGGTGCGCGTTAGTTAGTTAGTTTATTATAAATTCGGCCATTTGGTTAGCCAACATGGTAATGTCTTGTTCACGTGCAGAAAATTTAAGGAAAAAAGAATTATTATGAATGATTCTTTATTATGATAATGAATATGATAATGATAATGATAAAGCAAGTTCACTTCACTGGACATGATTCGTGATTTTAATAAAATGTTAGTCACTATGGGAATACCATCAGAGGAACATAGGCCGCAAAAATCCAGCCTCGTAAGCTCATATTTAGTATCAAAATTGTACAATGATGCTCACACGGCACACGGACAGATATTTGGTTTGTGTCTTCTAAAATGGATATTTGATGACAATTCAAATGGCGGATCACAGAAAAGGAGTTTGACAGCAGTCTTATGAAAGCTGCATAGGCTCCGTATATCGTGTGTTTTTTTTGAAAACGAATAAATGATGGTGTCAACTACGCAGATATATTTTGCCGATCTCGGGAATAAACAACCAATTTTTTAAACGTTTTCACTCAGAAATGTAAGTAATCATCTATTATGTATGAAATCGGTTTCAGTAGTAAATTTTACATATGTGTATGAATAATTACGCAGTTTTATAAGCTCCACAACCTTAAACATTGAACTATTCCCGTGTTGATAAACGTACATTCGCAGACAGACCACGGGATTTCAAGTGGCGACGTTCAGTGGGATAATGACAGCTAGTATCCTCATTAAACTGTTAAATGTACCTTGACATTTCTATTTAAACTTTGAGAAATAGAAGCATCATTGTTTTTATTCGTGTAATTACTTATCCGTAGCTTATATGAAAGTGTTACGTTATCCATAATTGAGTACAGTCGGTGCAACCACCACGTTTATCAACGTACGTGTGACGTAGTTATCTGAACGTGATGTACGTCATTCGTTCGGGGTCACCCGTACTAACACGGGGTCACCCGGTGCATTTTGCTGAAAATCGTGCTGAAAATCGTGCTGAAAATCGTGCTGAAAATCGTGCTGAATTCTGAGTTGAGTTCATAGCCTACAGACTTCGTGCGTATAGTCTTAACAACCCAATCGGGGCTTGGGTAATAAAATGTAAGTAATCACCTAATATGTATACATAAGCAGTTGCTTAAGACCCAAACCCCTCATATTATGTCTTGTTCACGTGCAGAAAATTTAAGGAAAAAGAATTATTATGAATGATTCTTTATTATGATAATGAATATGATAATGATAATGATAAAGCAAGTTCACTTCACTGGACATGATTCGTGATTTTAATAAAATGTTAGTCACTATGGGAATACCATCAGAGGAACATAGGCCGCAAAATCCAGCCTCGTAAGCTCATATTTAGTATCAAAATTGTACAATGATGCTCACACGGCACACGGACAGATATTTGGTTTGTGTCTTCTAAAATGGATATTTGATGACAATTCAAATGGCGGATCACAGAAAAGGAGTTTGACAGCAGTCTTATGAAAGCTGCATAGGCTCCGTATATCGTGTGTTTCTTTGAAAACGAATAAATGATGGTGTCAACTACGCAGATATTTTGCCGATCTCGGGAATAAACAACCAATTTTTTAAACGTTTTCACTCAGAAATGTAAGTAATCATCTATTATGTATGAAATCGGTTTCAGTAGTAAATTTTACATATGTGTATGAATAATTACGCAGTTTTATAAGCTCCACAACCTTAAACATTGAACTATTCCCGTGTTGATAAACGTACATTCGCAGACAGACCACGGGATTTCAAGTGGCGACGTTCAGTGGGATAATGACAGCTAGTATCCTCATTAAACTGTTAAATGTACCTTGACATTTCTATTTAAACTTTGAGAAATAGAAGCATCATTGTTTTTATTCGTGTAATTACTTATCCGTAGCTTATATGAAAGTGTTACGTTATCCATAATTGAGTACAGTCGGTGCAACCACCACGTTTATCAACGTACGTGTGACGTAGTTATCTGAACGTGATGTACGTCATTCGTTCGGGGTCACCCGTACTAACACGGGGTCACCCGGTGCATTTTGCTGAAAATCGTGCTGAAAATCGTGCTGAAAATCGTGCTGAAAATCGTGCTGAATTCTGAGTTGAGTTCATAGCCTACATACTTCGTGCGTATAGTCTTAACCAACCCAATCGGGGCTTGGGTATAATTAGTAATGATAGTACATGATAATTATTATTGACAATTATTGAATTTTAATGTCCCTTGATATGAGATGACTGCGACGTTGATGTAAATGATAGCACATATCTCGACTTATGTGCATGATTTTATCTAGAATGCAAGAAGTACCATAGTGGTTTGTGGGATCTAGAATAAGTTTGATTGTCTCTTCATTTCCAACTGGCAAGTGAATGTGATTGTTTAATAGTAATAAAAATAGCTTTTCTAAATATACTTTTCTAATTTCTTCTGTTACAGAACATTCCAGAATAAAATGAGACATTGATTCATGTCCATGGCATAATGGACATGGGGTGTCAAATGAACTACCTGATGTTCTGTTTGTATGTAATGGATATCTCTGTGTCAAGAGTCGGGCATGGATAGAAGCCTTGGTTACAGTGAGCTGATTGGCAGCACCAATCCTCCATACATGATGAACCTTCATTAAACTGCATTTTTCAATATTTAGATAACATAAAGATGATTTCTCAGCTGCCTCTTCTTTCAGTTTGGACTCCCAATAGCTTGTGACATGAGACGTGACCATCCTTTTCCAAGTAATTTTTGAAGGTGGATCTTTGTATATGTCATATGCATTGCATAATCCATACTGTAATAATAGCTGACGTACCATTACTGTCCAGCTGTGTGAATTTTGCATGTTTTTCATAGCTAGCTGCCTTTCAAATACCTTTCTTTCAATCGAACTAGTTCTTCTTAGCATTGACACAAAGAAACATAGGATTTTTATGTCTAGCTGGGCCTGTATAGGCAGTAAACCTATTAACAAATACACAGCAGCATTTGCAGTTGTTTATGCATATATTGTACATAACGAAGCTGCTCCAAATAGAATTTTTCTAGATGTTTGATTTCAACATGAGTCAGAAGCCTGCTATCTCTGCCATGTTAATTGTGACGTCTGCCGTCAGAAATTCACGGTTCGTCTAGGTCTAGGTCTAGGTCTAGGTGATAACTGGCAGGAAGTTTCCTTATCACGCCAGTGGAGTGTGTGGCTGCTAGTCCAACAGCTCCTCAGTAAGCCGGCTCTTAAACTGATCGATAGAGCTGGCCTCTGCGATGGACGCAGGTAGCTGGTTCCACTGAGGAACTGTTCTGTACACAAAGGAGTTTTTCAACTCCTCAGTCCTGGCTCTCTTCACCCTCAACTTCCGATTGTGCCTGGCCCTTGTCCTTTGATCACTACGATCCAGATGTAGTTGTTCCGGTGTCAAGGCTATCTCATTGTTCAAGATCTTGAACATGTATGACAGCCTAATGTCTTTCCGACGCCCTCCAGGCTGGGCCACTTCAGCTCTCCTCTCAGGCGTGTAATGCTGGTGCGAAAAATCATTCGATTATGCAACATCACGTGACCTTGTGTTTTAGGTCGCAAGAAGGCATGTTATTTTTAAAGGTGTAATAAATAGTAGATGTGCATAATCCCTGAATTCGACAACAGTCTTGCTTTTGCACTTCTGACTATAGTCAGTTTCAAATGCCCAAAATAGTATATTTGGAAAATATTTTATTGTATGCATACGTAACGTTGGAATTCATGAAACAGTCTTGAGATTTTCCGAAGCAGGCTGGATGCCGTGTGATTACCACATATAAATCATAAGATAGCAATAAGAAATCTAATCTGGTCAAAGTTCTTCATTTTTAGTATGTTTTGTATAATATCTTCATGTTTAAGTATGCTAAAAATAAAAATAGGTTTCTATTTCTACACACACAATGTGCATTCTCGCCTTTTACATTGTAGAACACAATGCAACCTGAGCCTCAACACAGTCTGCGCAAAAGATCGGAATATAATACATGAACACTTGTTTGGCAATATAAGTATGTTCTCTACTACATTCAGATTGTTCAATATGACAGTGAAAAGATTACTTTGTGTTCTTTGATATTGTAAACAGCATATGCAAGGTGTCCCACATTACTGTAATGTATTTTTGGTGAGATTAACACACTTTCCCTTAATTGGAATGGGAAAGTCCAAAAACATCAAATATGAAGGGAGGGGGGTTATATATGTATAATTTGAATTTAGAAAATCATTAGATATATCAAAGAAATATAATTTATCATTTTAAACAAGTATCTAATACATGACATACATACATTAAGTCGGTTAAAGACTCACACTTTGGTCTGTCTGTAAAATAAAGACCTCCTCCAAATGTGACCTCGGCCTGCGGCCTCGGTCACATTCTCGGAGGTCTTTATTTTACAGACAGACCAAGTGTGAGTCTTTAACCTACACATATTTAGTTAGTGACACTGTTCATTTCACATCGTAAAGAATTACCTATTAACCATACAATACAGGTGTTACTTCTGCGTATATTCTCATAATAATCATACAGTAATTCGGATGAATGATATCAGTTCCATGTAAGCTGAATTACTCTGTTATAAACATTAGTGCTCATAAAACCAGTAAGCTATTAACACTTTACTACATATTAAACAAATCAAAAGTGAAAAATCTCATGTTCATGCTTGTGCATGAGTTTAGAAATGGAGGTTTACAAGGCCGGGATCCCAATAGACTCGACACATGTTGGTTAGCTTTGTTTGTTTATGCCGACAGCATATTTATTCACGTGCTGATGTGTTTATATGCCACGATCCAGATATTGATTACTGTGCCTGCTATGTTTGGTGTGATATCTATTTGGCAATTAATCATATCTGTACCACTAACGCACGGCATGAGTAGTAATAAGTAACATGGCAAGCTTGTGACATATCCAGATCCAAACGAAGCAATGTCCAATTTTAAAACATCAGATACACTAGTTTGGTACAGTTCTACGGACAAACCCCACTGATTCTTACGACAGACGCGATCTGGGCCCAAGTAATGATAAAGGCACATCGTCACGATTTAGGGACAGAAAATTCTATTTCGCATAGTGCACGATTACTCTTGGACATATGATCACTGAAAATTACTTGTGTAACATGGCAGCGAGATAACGTACAAGTACCGTGTGGATTTCTTCGATAGAGCTGGAAAATAGTTTAACTGTTGGATGATAAGGCTCTGCTACCATCGTAATCTTATAAAACCACGCTGAAATAGTAGGCCTACCTTCTTCTCTCGTCTCTTACGAGAACAATAGTGATGAAATGCGCAAGATGAGTTGAGACCATGATGGCAATCATCGAAAACACTATACAAAGTAACATTCATATAATTAAATAGAAAATGATGCCTTAATTTTTTACATCTCTTAGATTGTTCAATTTAAACACATTTTGGCAATTATAGAGATTTGGTTTTATGGTTAAAGAGAAAATTATTACACAACAGTCATCAACTACGAAAATTTAGTTTTGAGATATAGATCACTAAATGTTACTATAGTTGATATCTACAACCACGCGAATCGTATTAGGAAACAATGATGTTAAAAGGTTTACCTCAAACTGTGTCATTCTTTAGTGTCTAACTTTAAGTGTCAGCAAAGTTGGAGACTCTATTTGCTTCTACGGGTTGGTGTTCTCAAAATGTGTTGTAATATAAAAAATACTGATGATAAATGTTTCATTTCAAAATGTGTTTCTTTTCATTATTTAAAGTATAATAAACATTGAAAGGCTGAAAATTGATTATTTGTCCCGTGTAACCTTTCTGGTCCCATTACTAGTTAGCCAGTCTATATTTACAAAGAAAGAACAATTCGATATCATAATGATCATTCAGAAGTGCAAAGTTTCCTGGCCAGTATAATGTTACATAACCTTCAATGTTTCCATAATTATCGGGCTGACCAGTGATCCAGAATTCCGGCTGAACAATCTCATCATACCTACACACACCAGTGTTTGCATCACAACGTTGCCAGTAGAAATTACTGCCTCTTTTCTTCGCTCCCAAAAATATAGCATTACTTTGATAGGCCTCAAAGAAAACTTTCTTCACTTCATAGAATTCATTGATGTATTCCATCACAGCTAACTCAGCCCCGGGGTATTGCCTAAAATAAATAACACCAGGAAAATGTGTACGCAATCTTACTATAGAATTGGAAACTGATCTTTTCCATGCTACTTTCATATGATTGAAAATTATCTTAGCCCACTTTGCTGTTATTAACATCATTGGAGATTTGGAATGTCCAGATTTATATGATTGTAGCAATAGTAAATAATTATTCAAATACTGATTTATGAAAAATACGAGTACTGATTCTGGCACTTCACACATTATCTTATTTCCTAACTCTAATATGCAGTGATTTCAAAATTTGATATGTAAATCTACTTACGTCCTACAGTAATCACTTGCTTCTTGCCACCTCCTCTTCACTGGGGGAATGAAGTAGCAGTTCCTGTTGATCTCAGCCCAGTTGAGGCGGCAGACAGGCGTGGTCCCTTTACATTGCCTCTCAATGGCAGCCTACAGATTATGTGGAGCATTGAAATGTCAACTCCAATCCACATGATGATGATATAATAGAAATGCAAAGATGTCAATAAATGAGACAATAATACATATAAAAAAATCCACTAAAAATAACTTTATTTTTTTTGTTTTTAACTATGGATGTATGGGTTAAATAGGAAAATTAACATTTCATAACTATAAACGGTAGAGAGTACATTTAGATTGTTTTACCATGGCCTGCTCTTGCCCTTGCTGTGTCTTCATGAGTGCGTACATCTGTGAGGAGATCGTCGTCAGTATGTCGGATATCGGGTCATCGTGGGCCAGTAGGCTATGGGTGGTCTCCTGGGCATGGGTCAATGCCACGGCTAACACCACCTTCAGAACCTGAAGGAGCAAATACCACGTGGACAGATTTCTCTTCTGTTGCATATTTATAGAGTTATTTCTACTGTGGTTACATTCTGCACGTTGAAAATGTTAGGCCTTCTGTGTATATTTGTATTCATATGTATTGAATGATTTTTTTTAAAAAGTGAGAGTATTTTATAAGGTTATCTCAATGTAACACATATACTGTTACTGACCCCTACACCTTTACCATTGGAACACACTTTTTAGAAGGTAAAATATGGCCAGCCGTAAATTATGACCGGTCATAATTCATGTTAACGCAAATTGTGATTAGGCCTACGTATCTAGAAGTATGATACATGAAAAAGCATCTACTCTCCAAGTTCTTTCTATTGGTGATGTTCCCATTGCCCTGCGCCATGGGATAAGGCATGTCAGATTCTTAAGCGTGATTAAGATGTCGGTAGTGACATTTTACGGCAGTCAAACCATTTTTGGAGGCCGAAGATTATTACTAGTTACAATTTACGGTCTAACACATGCTCACCCTGAAACTCCCGTTGTCCTTTGACCTCATAACCAAACCCCACCATCACCACACACAGACCTTAGCTTTACTTATAAGTAATGGATGGGTTTACTCTCATCACCTTACAAGAAAGCGATAGTCTAACTATTAAAGCACAGTAGGTTTCGAAAAAGGTGTGCAATGTGCATTTTATAGTTACTTCCCCATTCAAGGTGATTTTTATGTGAAGCTACAAAACCTATATATTATCAAAATGCTAAGATGACACACATATAGTGAAATGTAAATCACTTGACTTACTATAATGGGGCTCGTATTCCAATTCATTTTTCCTTGACTCAAATTAAGAACGATGAAGTTTTGTAATGTATAAGCAGCTTTTATGGAATGCCATTTGGCGATTTTAGCTGTTTGCTTCAACAGAGAGTAATTAAATTCAGCCAAGCTTTTTATCATCAATCTTTCCAACCATTTGCTTGAGAAAAAAATACATTAAAAGTGCACTGTCTATTTTTTTAACCGTCACAGCGTTCAATCGTTACTTGGCTTTCGTGTGGAAAAACAAGTATTCGTGTGAAATTCCCATAATGTTTGTGCGTGAATGAGGGGGAAAGGCAGTAGCTCTCCAATGTTTTGTACTCAGAAGGTAATTAATGTGTTCCACATAGATTTACTGAAAAATCGATGCACAACAAAACAGGTTCTCTTTCAGAATTAGTCACTCATTACTCCAACCTTTCTTCAGCTTTCTTGATTGTTTGTGCATAAGTTGACAAATGTCAACTGATATCCTCTCCCTGTCTCCCAGTCCCGGCCCAGTAGGCCTACTGAAGTATACATAATAAACCTGTGACACTGAGTGATATAAATCGCAACATTCTTTACGGGCGATTATTGCATTTTGTCACATAAAACTTAACTTACGAAATTCTAATCGTGACAAAATCAAATAAAAATGTGTATGAGACGTGAATATAAAGCACATACGACTATTGAACGGTTTCTTTCTATAGCAATTGTTAGAAAAATGGTGTATGGGAACGATCATAAATAATGATACCGGGGGGTGGGGGGTGGGGGTGGGGTCGTCCATTTTATGGGGCTCGAAGAAATAGGTAACCGACCGCCCATCAAGATTTTCAAAAGCTGAGTGACTCCATCCCCGTTAAAGCAAAAGTCCTCTACATAGTAATTGCATTTTTTGACAATTGCCAAAAGAAAATATTTGAAAAAAAAAAAAATACCGTAGCATGGTGAAAAAGTTCAGTGACCCCCCGCCCACCCACCCCCCCCCCCCCCAAAACAGGAATCAGAAGTTGGACTATTGAACGGTTTATTTCTACAGCAATTGTTAGAAGAATGGTGTACGGGAACGATCATACCGGGGTTGGGGGTGGGGGTGGGTCGTCCATGCTGTAATTATTTTCAATGTTTCATGCTACGTCAAACAGTAGATTTGGACAATTAGGGATTTTCCCACTGTTATCGATCGCAATTGCCTTTCGGTCTTGGCCATAATATATCTTGGTCGGGCTGTCTCTCCTCCGGAGTCTTCTTTCTAATGTCAGGTGTCTAGAACCATTATGTAATACTGTGTAGTTGGTATGTAGCATATGGTTTCATTTCTCTATTTTAGATTGAGAATGCCTTTTCAAAATAACTAACAACAATATTGACATTAAATCAAAAAAGAATTCAATTTGTTGTGTATTAATAAATAACGCAGAAAAGAAATGAGAAATAGAACCATTATGAGATTGAGATGCAGCAAGATTCATGCTCATCTCATCCTCAAATTCCTGCCGTCCCTTTGAGGTTCTTGAATTACCCTAACCCTCCCATCACGCCCATTAAGTGTGCCCCCATCCCCTGCTTCCCCAAACACCTGGATCTGCTAGTGTGGCTGTTGCCCTTAAACATTTAAAAGAGATCTTTACACTGGGTTATTCTTTTTTTCTGTTTTTGATTTCACTCTTTGCTCAGTTTATGTATATGTATTTTTATTTTCATGAAGACAAACGAAGACTACCGCATATAGAATATTAATCTTGATGTTTGATATCTATTTAATAACATGCAGTTCAACATTGAAGACCATAAGAAACTGCACGACACGTTCTGGCATAGTTTGGCAAGGTCACAGTGTCCTGCACATACCACCCCTCACGTTCGCCAAGCAGTTACTGGTCGACCACATCAAGTAGAACTACAAGGGCAAAGTGGGAGGGATTCACTGGTCACGTTCACTTCATTTAAATGGAGATACATTATTGAAGTCTCTTTTGTAACTGCTTGTGAAATAAAAATTCTTCGCGAGAAATATAAAAAATTGTAAAGCAATTTCAATTTTGATATACAGTTCGACAATTTTATACCAAAAATATAAAATGTTGGCATATTTGCAACATCGGTCAACTTTGACCTGCTTCGATCTACTTCGCCTTAGGGTTTTATATAATAAATTTTGATCCATGTTACCTTTACAAATCTTTACAAATGATCTACAAAACATATCTGAATTCTCCACATAGATGCTGCTATAAGCTCAAGCCTATAAGACAATAATAAGTGAAGATCTCTAAATTCAGTTCGTTTTTAACGCAGTGACTTTATGTGTTAAGGTTCTCATTCAGCACAATGATCAAATCTTGGGAATTGATCAGCGCACACCAGACGTTAAAACATTTTGTATAAATTTTAAAGGTCGTTTAGGGAACTGAGCAATGGGAGAGAACGATTGGATAATGCCAATTAAGTACATTAATTAATATATTTGATGCAGTCATAGGCTTTTTTTCTTTTATGGGCATACATCATATTGTGTGTATCCCTGTTATATTTCATTACATTAGTCTTCTCAGGATTTAGCAACTATTCCACGTATGAAAATAAAACTTATATTATGATGATATGTGATGTATGATGTTCGCAAATAAAACTGAAATTAGTTAATCTAGAAATATATTGCCTTTTCATTATTTTCCTTCAAGAACAATTATAGTAATTAATGCCAAAAATAATTATAACCTGGGTGAGAGAATAACTTTTAAAGAAAAACTTAATATTAAAGCTTTTTAAAAAGACTTTTGATTTTCCAATTTTCAGCTGTAAAACGTTTGAAAAAGAAAATGAAAAGAAAAATAAAGACAAACCCAAAGACAGAATTGAAGTTTGCATACCCTGCATATTTTATTGTCACATACAAAATAAAGATGAATAGACATGAAATATAGCAACCTAAAAAAAGACTGGAAATGTAATGCTGCCAACATAAACGTCGGGTCTTAAACTTCAACGTAAAATTTTTCTGAGCTTCCACCAATGTTGTTATAATACACAGGATGTTCAAGAAGGTCAAAATTTACATTAACGTAAATAGTGTTCAGACGCCTTAAAATAGTCTAGTTGCGGTAATTGTGACCACCATAAATTGTATTACCGATCACAGGAAACATTATGCCTAGAGCACATTCCACCGCAAGGTGGGTCTACAGCCAGTCTACGACCAAAAACGCGAAGAGATCGTAACGATCCGTGAGTGTGCAATGCGGCAAACGTACGTTTTTCAAAGGCCGTACGGTGGCCGCAGAAGAAGTTTGGCTTGCCAAACTTCTTCTACGACCCTACGTCATGATCTGACCGTAAGGAGGCAGTGCGGTGACCTTACGTCAAACGCAGATGAACCCGCACGTTGTCGGCACGGACACAGTACTGGGGCCGTGCGTTGCCTGTACATTGAACGTGCCGAGCCCGTGCTTTTGTAATCACACGGTGCGTAGAACGTAAGTTATACGCGAGTACATCGCACGTTCTATGCAAGTTGAGAGCACCGCCACCTCAATAAAACCACTCCCTGTGCCGACGCACTCACAACGCACAGAGCCCGTGCGTATGTGCCCATAACTATATACTTGTGTCCAGGCGTGCGGAAAAACGCCGTAGACGCCGCAGACCTCAACACGCCTTGCGGCGACCACCGCCGCAAGGTTGAATGTGCCCTCGCTTTAGACGGCTGCCAGCCGCTCTCAAGCCCACAAACCCGTTTTTCGATAACATGGGTGTATCATGCAACTAACGAGCTTTCAAATTTCAAATTTCTCTATCACCATCTTGGCCTGACCCACGCCCCGTCAAAGTTGGACCACGGGCGGCCCTATAAGTACCGAGCCCCCTTCTTTCTCGGCCACTTCTTAACATTATTAGTGACAGTCATATTGCTCTCCGCCAGAGAAGAAGACATGTGAGATTTCTAAGTGTGATTACAATTTAAGGTGGTCACATTTTGAGGCAGCTAGACTATTGTTGGGGGCCATAAATTATAACCGGTCACAATTTACTTTGGTCATATTTCACGGTCTAACAAATCCTCACGATCACAAAGCTGCAGTTACAGCAGGCTGGTTATAGCAGCAAAAATGTTCCCATTTCATTGAATATTTAAGATAGTCAATTGATATAAATTCATAATGTGTTTGAATAGAAATTAATCCTACATCAAGAAAATAGAACATTCGAGGTAAGTACTATCGAGACGGTATTCTATATCAAATATGAAATATGAAAATGCATTTGTGTTGCCAAAATGTGAAGACATTTGGTACTCAATATGAGCTTTAAACCCTCGTCGTGCCACGAAAACTATTACTGACCCCTAAATCACCAACTCCCCTGGGATGGGTACATCTGTAACGTGCGTTACATCCTGATCCTCAAACTCTCGCTGACCCTTGACCTTCTCATATCCCAGCTCTCTCATCACGGCCCCACACACAGACTCCACATCCCTCGTGAGGTCATAGGTCAGGTGTCTCTTCCATGCACTGGCTGTCTTGTTGCTGTTGCGCTTGGTGCTATACGGATTGGAGGAGTGCTGGGACGCCACTGTGTTCCTTTCAATCCATTTCTTCACGGAATTTGGAAGCTCGTGGCCAAGAAAGTCATAAAAAGAATTTGAGCCTTTGTTAGTGGTGAACGTGCCAGATCCTCATAGCGAAAGCACACGTAAAGGACCCACAGTGCAGTTCTTCATCTGCTGCTTGAGGTAGACTAAGTTCTGTGCATGATTACGACATATCTGTGAGGCCTTCTTCATGATGACCTGTTTATATGATTGATAGTACTTGGCCACATCCTGGATGTTTCTCTCTCGCTGCTGGATTTTCAAGATAGAGCTGATCTGACCGCGGGGGTCGCGTACTAAGTAGATCACTTTTGTTCCTTCGTTCGGGTTATGCAGGATGTCCTTGATATTGTGCAGTACTCTACCCCTTATGATCTTCACGGCGCGATGTGGTATCTTGTTGCACTGTGTCTCAAGTTTTTGCAGCAGGGAAATGTCAATGTGCCGCTTGCCATCTATTATCTCTTGTTTTGTAATACCCTGTTTCACTAAGAATTTCTGCAGAAGATCCCACCAGAACTGAAGATAGGAAGGGTTTTCATACAGCTTTTCATGTGGAGAAAGATATTTGCTCAGATGGTAGACGCTGGTCAATCTACACTTGAAACAATTGTCTAATATTTCATGGAGGTTTTTAGATATGAAATCTTTTCTTTCTTCTATAGCAGATGTGTACATGTGTATTTGAAGCAGTCGCAGCGGCTCATATAAGTAAACAAAATTGTCGTTTTGCTTGAACAGTTCACCAAAAAATGAAGAACCGGACCGATAATTTGTGAATATAAGAACTTTTGTGGTGACATTTTCATTTTCCCTATAAATGCTGGTGTTTGTGCATTGAACACCTGGCCATTGTGTATCTAACTTGACTTCATTATCTACATTTTTGTATCCAGTACCAGTGAAATACTGCTGATAGCTATAATTTCCTAAAAATTCTTGTATAACTTTTGGCGGAGGAGGAGTCTGTGATGAATGATCGCCATGAGCTCTAAACACAGATATCCGGTAATCATCATTTAGTAATACACCAATAATCACGATACAACAAACAACTGCCTTGATCAAGCCGTATCGTAACTTCACTGGACTTAACATTGTATTCTTATCTACATGAAATCTTTAATAATAATAAAACCTCAACTATTTTTGCTCACCACAAATTTTTTCCATAAATCTCATAACCTTTTATATAAAAACTGAAAGTAGAGTATCCCAAGAAGGATAGAAGTTTACATTCTGTGATCCCAAGAAGTGTTTCATTCTGTTTTCAACATTATTGAATAAGTTCTTTCATGTCTTCTTTCTATTTTCACGCGTTCTGTCCAATCCTTTGATTCTGACTAAATTTCATTTTCTTGTAATTTATTCCATCTCTGTTGTTAACAATATAAAACATTGTGTGCCTGTATACTTTTCATTTCCCTATATTCAGTCCGTGGCATTACTCATACCATACAATATCGGAGTTACACATGCTTGTTTAGCTTTGTTTGTTTTGCCGACAGCATATTTACTCGCGTGCTGATGTGTCTATTTTATGCCATGATCTGAATATTGATTACTGTGCCAGCTACATGTAAGTTTTGTGTGATATATATTTGGCATTAATGGCAATTAATCATATCTGTACAGCTGACACACGGCATGAGTAAATAAAATTGCAAGCTTATCCAGTTAATAAAGCGAGAAGGGTAAACGAAGCAATGTCCAATTTTAAAACACCAGTCATACCCAGTTTGGTATAGTTTTACGGGCAAACCCACTGATTCGCACGAGTTGTGGCCTGGGCCTATACTAAGTATAAAAATAATAAAGGCACATTGTCACGATTTAGGGACAGAAAATTCCATTCCGCATAGTGCACGATTACTCTTGGACGTCTGATCGTCGAAAATTACTTGTGTAACGTGTCAGCGAGAGAAGGTATTAGTACCGTGTGGATTTCTACGATAGAGCTGGAAAATAGTTTTAGCTGTTGGATGATGAATCTCTGCTACCGTCGCTATCTTATAAAACCACGCTGAAATAGCAGGCCTACCTTCTCTAGTCTCTTACGAGAACGATAGTGATGTATTGTGCAAGATGAATCGAGTTCATAGTCTACGAACTTATGTATCGTGTGTATATCGGACCTTGGGTATAATGTACATATAAATATAAAGATAGAGACAATATGCCAATTTCAAATAAAAATAAGCTTCATCTACTCGCATTTATCTAAGTCGCCGGGCCCTTATTATTTTCATGTTTGATATAAATAAAAAAATAGATAATCTTGATTGCAGGTCACTGCCGACACCTCATATTATCACCACACGGATCGAAACGACAAATGCGTTATAACTTCTTATAGATATCAAATTTAGAGATTTGAAGGCTGGGTTGATCAAGATAATCGTCATTAGATGAATGCTCCTTTTCTTTGCAATAAGTAGATCTATGTAACTTTTGTACAATAACTTTTGTACATAAACTTTGTGCTTTTCGGTTCACAAAAATCACAATTTAGAATACATTTTAAGAAAACAAAATTCTCCACAAATTATTTTTGATTTGTTTACATGGGTACAGTGAGGTATGCTCCAAAGAGATTCTCTGCGAAATAATGATAATTTATTACTAGATTTGACCATGATATTGTAAAGGGTAAGGGTATATTTCAATGTTACAGCCACTTTCAACATCTGTAGACCTTTAATAGATGTCAAGATTCAAACATATCTGGCATCAGTTACAAACCACCAGAAAATAAATCTTTTATACGTATATCACACAGACTATTATTATATATATCTCATGGACCCTATAACTTACTACTTGTTAGCAATTACTGTGCAGTACGAAAAATAGATAAACTAAACAGATTCTCCGTGGTGTTAGGTACTAAACCTCCACCCAAGGCAGTGGTCTGCTGTGGTGACCGTCCTCACCTGTCTGAAGCCTCCACGATGTTGTCTGGCAGCATGTTTCTACGAAATGAAAAAAATATTTTAACACAATTCATTTCCAAAACACTTTAAATCCATCAGTGCCATAGTAAAGTCGTAAGATTGGGGGTCTACACAGAATAGACTGTAGGCCAGTTAGATGCGTTAGGCTGCGGCAGAAACAGGGCGGTCCCTCGTAGCGTGGTAGCCTAGAGGGTAAAGGCCCTATATATCTCCCAACAGCTCACAAACCTTTTTAAACACACCTTCAGCCAGTGCAAGACCGACCCCCACACACACTAGCAACCCCACCCAAGCAGTGTGGTTGCTTGCACACCCACTAAATAAAAGAATATAAAAACTTCATAACACTTTAAAGTGCTTCTGATTTCGAAATGGCCCTGGTGACACAGTTTACATGGACAACATAAACCATATCCAGTTCTTGTTAATCATTATCAATTTGAGAGCAGATGACATCCCGCCTAAACAGGCGCTGTAAAACTGCCACTTGAATATGTGAGGTGCAATAACAAATTGTTCTTACTGCTAACAAAGAAGCCGCCTTTTGTCTATGGAACATCCGTAGTTTCGAATACAGTATACAGTCAAGTCTACACAGAACTTTGCAGTAAATTTAACAAACACCCCCTTTCTGAGACAATCGGTGTGTATCGAGTGAAGACAGTTCAACATACAGTTTTGACCCTCAATCTTTTTGCGGCTCGATATCCCCTCTCTACCATGACAAAAAGCTTGCAGGATATCATTGGTGGGAGAAGTTTTCAATCCACCAACAAGTACCCCGGCACAATGCACATATAAAAGAATGCCATGCTTTCTACGCATTTGGCCACACCTGAAGAGATCAAGGAACGCGTCCGCCACTGTGACGGGTTCAGTGACGTCATCGCCGCCGTCTGCCGCAGTCTGCCCGCACGAGCCCGGCTCGATCGTCGTCACCTGAGGTAGCACCAACATTTGGGCCATCAAACAAAGTATCAAACAAACAAACGTCAATCAATCATTGCTGTATTGGTAATGTATGTGAAATATTGATATCCCAACGTTCTGACCCTTATACAAAAAACTTCGCATGGACAATATTATAGGGCTTGTGATATGGGAAATAACAAATCCCATCAGACCCACATCCACTGGCAGATCCAGGTTTTCAGAAAGGGGATCTCATGGGTTTCACTTGCATAATCGATAGTAAACCTGCCAAAAAAACTACATGAAAATTTTAAAAGTTCGGTTGCAAAGGGGCGCGCCCATGGACCTGCCTATGCTGTTCAAACACACTTTCCTCCTACAGCCATTGTTTTCATTGTTCACTGCCATGGACCAATGGTTCATGCACCACTTGCTTAACGTGCACGTTTGGACAGATAGTGCCTCGGGTACCGGGAAATATACTGGGTCTTTCACTGCGGAATAGTGGCGCGCCTCACCAGCAAGATGCCCAGCAGCACAGCGGAGAAGGTGGTGAGGATGTAGTACGCCACCGTGCGCAGCCCCATCTTGCCAAACGACTTTGCGTCCAGCACGGCGAGGCCCGACACGAGGCTGGACACGATGAGCGGGATGATAACGCAGCGCAGCATCCGCATCAGCAGCTCGCCTGCGGTAGTCGGTGATGATACCAAGGGTAGTGTATTGATAGAAAATGTAGTAGTAACCTTGATGATACGGTGCGTGGGGTGGGGGTGGGATTAATAATATAAGCAGTCGCACGAAACAACGTACAACCTGTATAAATTATATGTTCTGACATTGTTGTAACATTGGCTGGGTAAAATTAGGGCCTGCAACGTACACTGTGCTTCAATTGTCTCACGGTGCAGGACAAATATCTTTTTGTTGCAGCATTTTACTTTCATACTTCCACGGGCAAGCCTGGGGAACTTGTATTTGCCACTTGAATTAATAAAAAGTACGCCTACTTCTGCTGTAAACGTCTGCCTATACCAACAGCTTGAGCGACTCTCCATTTTTGAAGCCGACACAGTCGTAACATAGTTATTGTTGAATACTGCTCATGTTGTACTAGTAGGGGGTAATTTGAAAATAACAGTACCTGTACACACATAGTCATGACTTCAGTGGTTGTCGTTTTTACGGGTCCAGACAGACACTATAAAGATTGCATCGTGTTTTGTTTTTGTTTTTGTTTGTATATTCACACTAGAACTTGACCCTATCATTGATCATTTAAAAGAACTTACTGGAATTTTTATTTTATCGTTGAAAGAACAACCCTGGGGGAATTGAGCAAATAGTGTAGCCTGTTTGGACAATTAGCCAAACATGTCCTTTGCTTGAGATCAAAATCGTTTTCACTTATGCATTTTCACATTGTTAATTGTCGGTTAGTAACATTGTTGGTCTAAACGGACCATCGGGGTAACGTACAGTATCATTTTACAGAGTTCTGGTCAATACTCCAAGTCACATTCTATCTATAAATCATAGTTTTCTCCTGTTTATTCTTAATGTTTTTTTGTTTTTTTTTGTTGTTTTTTTCACATTTTCTTCTTCATTGCGACTTTTTCTATTAATTATAACATGTAGTGTTATTCATAGAAAGGTAGATAACCGAAAAAGGGAATAGCAGGCCTACTCACTCACCGGGAAACATGAAATACAGCAGCGTCCGTTCGTCTTGGCCAAACTCTGGGTCCACTTCTCGGATGAGGATACCCATTCCCACACCAAGAATGATGCTGAGGATAAGCAGCGGCAAAAGCAGGTTCGTCCTCAGACATGACGTCACTTGGCCACACCGGGTCAGTTGCTGAGAAAGTGATGATCTGCTGGAGGAACTAGACGCCCACATAGAGCTCTTTCTTTGTACATCCATTTTATGTGCACAAAAGGTGTGTGAAACCAAATCTAATTCCACTCTCTTAGTTTCATCCACTTATTTAGTCTTTAAGTTCCTCTAAAATATTGCTGGTTGAGAATAGGAACTGCTAAAAACACTTTTGAGTTTTAAAGCACTGATACTTTTAACAGTTTACGATATTTGTGAG
>CM032668.1:42080837-42112514 GCA_019095985.1 Streblospio benedicti | reverse complement strand
ATTTTCCAGTTTCACATTTTTGATTTTTTCCGATTTTAAAAGTAATACTTATTAGAGACACGTGCACCTATTGTGGACAGATAGGGCATGGAACAAAAGCCTCTTTCAAGGTCAGACAAACAGCATGCCCAGAATTCAACCACATTTGCGGAAGATGTAATATAAAAAATCATCTTGAATCGTTGTGCAGAAGCGAACAACGAGCGTAAGGCAAAGAGGAAGCAGCAAATTCAGCTGCCCACGCACCAATCAGCGATTTATGTGGCGTTGAAAACGAGGTACAGTGCAAAGAATTCCCTATCATTGGAGAACATATAGATAAATGACCAAGAATGCAACTATCAACCGCGTCAAAAGCCACCTCCCCGCCCTAAAGCACTCCCATTCCCACCAACTGATGAAAACAGACATAAAATTGAGAAGTGGCTATTGGAGTACTACTCGTCATCAACATTTAACACATGTGAACACACAGAACTACCAATGATGAACGGCCAACCAATACGACTTATGATCAACAAAGACAATGATCCCGTGGCACACCACACACCAATACCAGTACCAATACATTGGCGAGATGAGGTAAAATCAGGTCTCAACAGAGACGTAAATCTTGGTGTTATAGAACCTGTCCCCATTGGTACACCTGTGACCTACTGTCATCAATGGTCATCTGTGCTAAGAAGAATGGAAAGCCAAGACGTACGGTGGACATGCAAGCCCTTAATATAAATGCCACCAGAGAAACTCACCATACTCCATCACCATTTCACATGGCGTCACATGGGCTTGAATGTTAATCTGCTTATTCAGCTCATAGGAAAGATTACGGTGGCTTTGCCTCTATAATAAGATAATTTCTTACGAAGTCAAGTGGGTCGCATGTGACCCTATATTGCAGTATGGATTTTAGTACCTCAGTAAGTATTGTAAGTTTGCAAACGTTGTCAATTATATGTATTGTGTGAGGCCATGATAAAAATGGTGAAAATATTTGAAATAAAATAAAATTCTAAATTCTGATGAAATTCTAAATTCTGATTGATCAATAACACCAGTTAAGAAATGATCTTAAAAGGTGGAACAAGACAAAAACAATTAATATTTTAAAATAAGATAAACACTACACAACAATGACACTTTAATTATCTTAAACTATAACTTTATCCTTGAAGCAAGTCAATGAGTGAAAATCGAAATATATAAGTGTCCAATTCATCCATAACGTCACCATTATGATCGTAAAGTACTGCGCATTCATCAGGGTCGGCACAGTGAACTAAACTAGGGTGTAATAAAAATGCATAGAGATTTTTGAAAAGCTGGCAACTGATTTTTTTCATCTTTGTCGTGCATGTAGAGGTGTTAGCAACTTGGCAAATGCATTGTAAGATTCTGACAGCCACCATTTTAACTCAGTCACGGGGTCGAACCACATGTAGGTAATAAAAGTTAAAATTATTTGTCTTATAGTTGACAGTTGACAAAAACAACACATTTGGCATATTTATAGCTTTTATTTCCTTATTCTCTGACATTAAAATAGTTATGGAATACCCCAAGTTTGGCTTAAACTTAAATTCTACAATATTTACATATCTACAATATTATCACAATGGTTGGAATAACATAACAAACAATGACAATGAAAATGATGATTGAAATTTTCGTAATTTTTAATATACTTTTATGTAACATACATAACAGTGTAAAATTTTACATCAAGTTACAATGAAGTTACGATAAATGGAATATTGGAATGTAATTTTTAAAAAATGACAAAAATGTAAATATATCTGGAGCTCAACTCAGAAAAACACAAAGACAGAATCAAATAACCATATTTGATCATTTATGCAATAAACAACAACTTGCAGACTTGGACACCCAACAAGTCCCCTCCACTGCCTGATCAGAACATTTGATATCAATCAACAAACAAGCATGACAAAAGGCATTTCAATGTTGATCAAATAGATACCACGTTGCTTAAATTTTTTACGAGTTAGGTGATTTTTGGCAAGTTTTTAAGTACACTAGATGCAATAACATATTCCAGGTCACTAAACATACGCATACTTGATCAATCTAAAAAGCATTCTGCCGTTTCTTATGGTGTTTACGCAGATATGTAGTGAATCTAGGGATTTATCAAGTACAAATGCACTGTGGGCATGTTTTTTTGCTTTCTTTTATTGCATATGCATCTTTCTTATTGAGATATGAGATTACAAAGGGATTTCATGAGTGATATTGTGGAGTTTAATGGAGTTTTTTATTTTCACTTTTCTATATTAGCCTGACCACCAAAACAAACTCCATCAGCAAACTAGTAAATTAGTACACATCCAATGTTAGCTAAAAACACCTCTGAAACGAGAAAATGAATTGAACTGAGCGTAATCTACAGGGATCGTTTATAACGTTTGAGAAATTTGTATTTCACTAAAAACGTGACCAAAAAACACAAATCTATACTTTTTTTTTCAAATATTAAGTGATTGTATAGAATACATACTCTTCCTTATATTAGCTATAATAAAAATTGCTAAATATTTCCTAATAATTATGAGTAGGGAAAAGAAAAATAGCCATTTCAACAGAATCACTAAAAACACAAATGTATACTCTATTTAGTCTCTTTCAATCACAGAGGCAAAATAAGAAACTATCACATTAAGTCTATCACAATGACACAGAAGTCTAAATGCTACAAAACAATGATAAGAATGATTACCATTTATTGCACACTTAATTACTTCCAACAACAACACAAGGCGCATTATAACCACCTGTTTCCACATACAAATTATCAGTGCTGTTTATTTTTAATCATTTTACATACAAACATAAACGTGCATATTGAACATTTTCTTAACTTCAAAAATATGCTTAACTTCCAAATAAGTTGACAGGTTACTACAAACAATGCATATGTGGAATTACCTCGGGAATTACACTCAACAATCATCTTATGAACAGGCTTGTCAAATGAATTATGAACAATTTCCATGATGATGCAAGATGAAGACTACACATACTTAAATTATTCTACTACTATGTCAATTCACAATATCAAACCATCATACCGGAATATTCAGAACCCACACATTCATATCATACAGTACATTCACTCACTGTTATATAGTACATTCACTCAATCTATGTAATACATTCACATCCTCTATGTGCTTACACTACTACTGCATAATTAATACCACCTCATCTGCATATACATGTGTAATTAACTGTCAATCAAGTCATTTTTCACAAGAATGTGTTATACCTTTATTTTGTTCACAATGCTCATGCCACAATTCTCAAATTATGCTTGATGAAATCAAAACTCAGTGTGATTCGGGAGTCTCCTGTTAGTAATGTAATTTTCACACAAAATCTGCTATACAAAACGTTCAAAAATTCATACAGTAGTATCATCTGACTTAACCATGATATCATTTTCACTAATACTTTATTGTCGATATGCATACGATTCTATAATATAGTCCAATGGAATAAAGTAAAGTATGCCACATATTATGAACTCAAATTCTCAGCTTAAATCAAACGCTGACAAAATACCTAAGAAACTTAATCATAAATTATTGCACCGTTTTTTTTTTACTAATTCTGTAGCCAATATAATTAATTGCAAATGCAAATAATGTATACATCAAAATCATAATACCAAGCATTTCTAAATTATACACAAAGTCTGGCATCCAGATTTACAAACTATCCAATGACACATTTAGAAATTAAATGTTTCTGATCAAAGTTGTACATAAATTCCTTTGAATTGTATATGCTACTAATATATGACATAAAATAAGGACATTCTGAGGGCAGATTGTGAAATAAGGTCCTACGATCGGAATTACAAATGCCATAGAGTACAACAAGAAACGATTATCAACCAGCTGTTATCAACAGTCATAATTGTAATGGTAAAAGAAGAAATGGAGCTAAATTAAATTGTGACCAAGTGAGTCAACAATCTCCATAGATATGAAATAAACATTCATTAAATGCTAGAGCAAATGTGATAAATTCAAAACCGTAACAATAGAAAGCATTTTTTAAAGGGGAGGATGATGAGGAACATGCATTATAAATATTGCACAAGTTCATACATAGACAAATTATGTGAAGACTTTTAGGCAAAGTTTTTTACAATGCCACCTGAATAAACGGTGTAGCTTAGTTCTGAAGTTTGTCAATAAGCTACATGGAATGTTACATTCTGCAGTACAGATTTAAAACAAAAGTAGTTTTGATTGTACAAATAATTGTACAAAGATTGTATAAATGTTATAAAAAAAATTCAGCTTAGAAAATGAGCATGCAAAAACAGATGAATATGAAACAGTGATGATGGTTAACGTAAAATAAAATAAACGTGTCTACAATGTGACACTTGCTAAGGAGAAAATCTGCATTATGTAATCAATAAATAATTATTCATACAATTAATAAGATTCATAGAGAATGACAAACTATATTTAAATAGTTGCTTTAATCAATACAAGCAAAAACCTGATATATGACGGAATCATAATGGCTAGCATTTGCATATAATTAACCCACTGTGAAATGCCACACAAGTTCAAGTATTTGCATGTGGAATGGATGTCATGATGATGTGTGCACATGTCCTAAAATATTTTCTGTTATGACAGATCAAAGTGCAAATTCTGTGTGCTTCCCAAAAAACCATGACAAATTGTGAACTGTATCATTCTCTCTCAAACATAAATATGCTAGCAAGTTCTCAACATTAGTTTCCACGTTTCACATACATATGTATCTGAACTTTTTGGCCTCAATTCCAGCATCAACCATAGCAATAATGCTATCTTACAGCTAAAAACTAACCGCAAAATGGTTGACAATAAAAATAAACCTCACCTTTATAAGTCTACACTGTATTCATTTATTGCCCCCTTCCCCATTTCATACTCATTACCTCTTTGAACCACTATTTTTAAGGCATCTGGAAATCATTTCATGATGTGACACTGGTGTTTGAAGAGAAAATGATGCCTTGAAGGCAAGATTGAACAAATTTTCGCACAATACTATACGCTGCCTTGAAGACAGCACCTATAAACTTCCATCCACCAAGCAGACAGTGGAAAACGATGACTGCGACTGGTGAACAGATGATTTTTGGCCAGCACGAGCATGATTGTCAATCATCACAATAACAACAACGCAGTCCCTGTAGTTGCAGCTCACAATGGCATCAGTATACGACACTGTAAATGCACACAACGAGACACACGCAATGCCTGACCTCGCCACTCTCCACGTATAACAAGACTAGAATCACGCCAAATAGCACAGTTTCTCCGCTTCGTCCCCTTCACCTTCCCTGACGACCAGTCACTGTGGCCTGGTTCACACCAGAAGTTCACTCGATCACCATCACGTGGCTGCTCCCTGCTGCTCGAGCTGGATCTTCCGGTTTTCTTGCGAGAGCCGCGCGATCTCCTTTCCCAGGGTGTCCATGTTCTCCTACAGCAGCAGCAACATTGAAACACACATGTGAAACACAATACTAGGTGTACAGTGAAAAATATCACGTTGATTTCAATGTTTTCAAAACATAGCGCATAAAATATCCACTATTACTCTAATATTACCAAGTATATCGAGGCTGCCACTAACCTTGAGCGTGATGTTTTTCAGCAGGGTATCCTCGAGCAGCGCCTGCAGTTTGTGGTTGATCTCCAGTGAGAGTTCGAGCGTCATGGTTGACGCGTCATGGCTGTGCTGGGTGTACATTGCAGCCATGATCCCCACACCTTTCTTGGCCAACTGAGCCTGAAAAACATAGCGATAAGTCTGATATAGAGTTTTGATAAGCAAGTAACAAATGAGACTGATGAAAACAAATTCGATATTGAACGCAAATTTTGTAAATATGTTTTTACCAAAACACATTTTTGAAGCATCATAGAGAGTTTGAAATTCTATAAAGCAAACATTCAATGATCTTTGATCGTTAGATTTTAACCAAATTATCGAGAATGTTGTTCAATATTGAAGTATGGTGAACATTGACATACACGTAATGTTCATAGAGCCGTTTGGAACTCCAGGACTTAATTGACCAATGTACGTGTACTTCAATCGTACATAATGACTTTCCTTTATTATATTTTTGCCTTTCTTGTGTGTAATTTTTTTTCTGGTTCACTAAGAATCAAGAACTCCCCGCAACACATTATGAAGTTTTTTACAATTTTCATTTTACATTGTTCTGAAGCTTTACTTAATATTTCAAAACAATAAGAAAGTAGTATGGTTCAATTAATGCTTACACCTAACCTCTTTTGAATTCATAATTGTTAAGTTTATAAAAATGGTGCCATCAAAAATAGATGAACTGTATACTTTTTAAACAAACAATTTAGAAAAAAACAATACTTAGAAATAATCTTGTACCAAATTTTCTTAACATTGTTTGAAGAAAACAAACAAAAAAGCCTAATGAACATAATTCTGAACACACAGAACATAAAAACTTAACACGGCTCTATTACCTTCCATCTGTGTATCATAGAAATGAGATCACTGTCCTGATGAAAAATATACTTGATAATAAAGGATACATAAAACTAACTTTCAACATGTTCAGAAAATTTGGGTATAAGTTTTCTTCTAGTACTGACTTAGTTTTAATGAATAAAGCAACACCAAACTTAAACTTTGTGAGCAGTTCATCTTATGAACTCACCTATAGGGTTATAAAGATATTTTAACCCATAGGTATGACTTAAAGTATATAATAATACACGTGATTAGAATGACATATCATTTTTAACTGAACTTATAAGCTGATGCATCAACCTGATATTTAGGTAGACACAAACTTCTGAGAAGCAGAAAACCACAGGCTGGAAGCAAGTGTTTATGATTTGTTGACATTCTATGAGAAAAACAATAATCATGCAATTTTCAATTGGTAATAAAATCTACACGACAAATGGCTGACAAACAGAAAGTTAATCAAAACCTTGTGCATCCAGCTCAATCAGTCCATTATTTCTACATCAATGTTTATTGACTTATCCACACTTTTTGATTGGAAACAGTTTCAGCTGAAATGCATGCAAAGTTATATGAATATTTACGTCTGTCCCATAGAAGAAAGTTCTTCTCAACGAAAACAAACAGGTAACATTTGGACAATTGCATGATTCCCCAATGGCCATTACAAGTATGTTATGGAAGAGCATACTCAAGTCTTGCTTCTATGATCAGAATTCTCTGTATAAATAATGAAAACCTCTGTTTACAGTTATAAATTGAAGGGCAAGATTTAAAGAAAATGTTGGTGTGTGACAATGAATATATTAACAGTTCTATTACACGTGAATGAATGATATGAAAAGCATTAGGAATGATGGTAAAACAGACAAACTTTTGTGCCCGAATTCCTGCGTGTGATTTCAAATCATTTACACCAAATCTATTGGCACATGAGTCTTGAATTCTTTATTAAGTTTTCTCTCGACATATATTTAGTTAAGGAAACTAGGCATTCACAATATCTTTTTTAATGTTTTAGTTGGTGGTTTGAGCGCGGGTGTGAGAAAGTGGAGTTGTAGAAACAGGGTACTTTTTAATTATGGTACTTTGATCTTTTTCTCGACTAATTTAGAATAAAGCTCTAATTCACCGTGCAAACTTGGGTACTTCCATTTGAGGCAAGATGATTGCAAATCACTAGCCATAAAACTGAAGGAAGGTGAATTACAAATTCAAAATAATCGCCATTTTGTATTAATCAGTCCATGTTATATGTACATAAAATCATGTAAGGGGGGAGGGGGTAGGAGATGGCATGAAGGGGCGAGACAAAAGAATTTGCACAATATTATGGTATCTAAATTCAGCATAAGAATGTTATATTGCTCCATACGAATGCAGAATATATACAACAGACAGAACAATATCTAGGACTACACTACACTAGACTAGACAGGAGAGCGAGTTTACCTGCACATCTTTCCGCACATGTTGGCGCTAGCAATAGGATGGAAACGCCAGATGTAGTAAAAGTGATTTTATGGACATTTGGTTGAGAATAAAAGGTACATGTAAGGTGACAACTCCCACATAGCGACACAGGATGAACATAAAACATTGGAACAAATATATTGACAGAATGAAACCTGTAGCTCTTCTCTAGTAGACACAATCATAGCATATTTGAAACACGTTTTATTAAACACACAATGCTTTATGAAGTGATCACATTATTTCTTCATATTTCAAGTCAATAGTGGAAGTGATTTCAAGAAGGTTGCAATATATTTGAGCATCATTTTACTAGATTTTGTGTACTAGATGAGAAATACAAACTATTTTATTTGTAATCATTGTCCCGGGGGATAATACATATGCTGTTGTGTAAACACGAACCTTTGCTACATTTCTAGCCAACTAATTAATGTGCACGTCTTGCAGCATATCAATTATCAGCACACTAACATAATTAGTCATCACTATGAAAGCTTAAAAATATTAATTGAAAAAAGAGAAAGAACATAAAAGAAAGACAGATTAACAGAAACACAAGCTGGTTAGGAGCAAAAAAAAACTATAAAACAAATAGACAAGAAATGTAAATTATGAAAATGAATGAGCGGAAAACGCAACCATTTCATTTTTTCCATTTCAATATTCTAACTTATGAAAATAAATTCAATTCAAAATACAAAGGACAAGTTTTCAACAAAATATATTGTTTAGGATATCTGATGTTCATAAATAATTAGACTTAATGTATATAACATTTACAAAATAAAAAACAAACAAACCAGTGATTATTAAATACTCAAAATGTGTTGCTGGGAGTAAAAACTAAGTATATTATAACAACATAATAACCAAATAAACCAACAAAATAAACTTTATTCAAACATCTGTTTATACATGTATGTATGTCAATGAGTTCATATTGTAAAATTGAACGAATAAATTTATATTGGCTAGATTCAATTTTGAAAGATAGTCTACCATCAATCTTCACAGTTCTATTTATCAACATTGGCATATGACTAACCGACCTTAAACTTAGAACTTTCCATCTGTTATAATTCTACACATATTTTGAAATTACATTTAAATCTAAAAGCCACTAGGTGGCAAAAAATAACAATATAATTCAAAGTACCTGATAAGCCTTTCCAAAACATTCAAGTTAAAGATTTTCAGCGAGGTCCATTTTAAAGGAGAGGTCGACCTTTTTTTTATATGAGCGAACATTTACGATACTTTCAAAAGAACCAATATTAGAAGTAATACGCACCACTTGAAGACCAGGCTTACTTTAGTACTTGATCTGAAATTTTGGTATGACTTTCAAGTATAAAACTGACTGTTTTAGTAGGGCGTTTGTGTTGCGTCGTCTCACCTTGTTATAGTCCATGGTGTTGGGGGCGAGAGCTCCCGCCTCGTCACGCATCGCGTAGTTCTGGATGATACTGGAAATAAACACACCCTCAATCAGCGCCTGTGTCTCAAATGAAAAATACTGAAGTCATTATTAGGATTTCTATTTTCAATTGCGCACAGCTGTTTGCTTCCAGCATTCCATAAAGTGCGCACCATAACGTAATGTGTCAATTAATGCAAATGACAAAACACTGCAACTTTTTGCGTTCGTACTATAGACGTTTTTTCAAAGACTGCCCATAATGCCCGCCCCCCCCCCCATATTTTGCAGCGGATCATAACGCACCGTGTCTTCTTGCGGACCTCCTTCAGCAGCTGCTGGATGTGGTCCTCCATGAACTCGAGCTTCTCGTTTTTGCGAGCGTGCGCCTTCTGCAGGCGAACGATCTTCTCCATGAGCATCTGCTTGTCGATCTCCACCACCTGCACGATCGGATGCTCCTCCTCCTGCAGAACATTGTCAAATGTCGTTTGGCCAATTGACACCTAATGCAGATCAATCTCAGTTGACGATGTTACGCACGATATTTGGAATGCAGCCATAAACAGTCAGAGGTTTGTATGGCTTTTTTGAACCAGTAAACATAGTGCAAACAAATACCACTCGGGATTTTACTAATTGTTAATAAGATGCTTATAATGGAATATGGGGCTTGGGCCTCTAGGGCTGGAGAACGTGGCCTTTAAGGTCAGTACACGTAACTTGTCAAAATCTTATAAGAATTTGCAATGAATGGAAGAATTACTTTAAAACACAAATCACTGAAGTGCTTCATAACTGTAAAGTACATGTATGTGCTGTGTGAAATATCAAAACATGGATTCATTTATGAATGAATATTAGAAAATTACCGCAATCATCCATATAAAAGCCTAAATGATTTAAGCGTCTTAAAAATAACTTGAGAAATTATCTCACATCAAATTATCATATTAAAGTAGAACAAAAAATAACAGATTTTCTATCAACTACATGGAACAGAGCATCCAGTAAACACAATGCAACCTCGGCAACCATAGTGCTCAATAAAGCATTTTGCTTGCAACAGACAAAAAAAACTTCCATTTCTCTGTACAAAATGTATTCTCCAACAATCATCTTAAATGCTCAGTCATTTTTTGATACCCTCTAAAACTGCTTCAGCTTAAAAAACAACAACACAGCTTAAATTTTGAAAAACAAAAGAAAAAGTTTGCTTTGATAAACAATCTGAGCTGCAGTTCCTCTCATATTCAATAACAACTAAGCCCAAATCCAAACCTAATCGAAACCCTAGTCCATCCTTAGTAGCATCACCACCTACCTGTGGAGACATGCCTCCCGCCGCCCGGTGCCCGTTGTGAGCTGCCCCTGCCCCCGTGGTCCGCCACCAGGAGCCCTGGGAGCTGGTGCGGGAGCCCATGGAGCCCTGGCTGACGGTCTCCCCGCTGCCAGCCCCCGGGCCCCCGCGGTCCAGGGCCTCCAGGCGACGCTTCGCCTGCTGCAGCTGCCGAGACATGTCCTGTGGGCGGGCAGATTACGACAGTCAACATGGGGAGCATTTTTTAACAGCAATATAACACAGACGGTTGAACATCAGGACCACTGTTTAAAATCAGAGATACAATTTACTTCATTACATACATAGAAATTTAGAATGGGGATATCATAGGGATGTTAGTAAGTTGACGTTGCTACTGTTCCTTTACCATGAAGTCATTGTGTGTTTAGTGTAACATTAAGTAACATCGATGACACAATAGCGTAACCACGCTGGACGTCCGAGTGACCTCACTGACTTTGTTCAGGCAGCAGACCACGATCCATCCTGGTAAGTTCTAGGTCAATTTAGCCTTTACTCTACACTGCAATAGAAGGCACCAATGACATGGGTGGCTCTGTAACCTTGACGTTGTTGGCGTGTCGGCGTTTGAGCGTGCGTATCTCGTCCTGTCCGTCGTCCACCTGCTGTGTGAGCTCCGCGATGCGCGCGTTCTTGTCGGACACGGCCGCGGTGAGCGATCCCGTCTCCTCCGCTCGCCGACGCTTCTCCTCACTCAGCTCACCCTCCTGCAGACAGACAGCAGCAGGCGTTATACTTGAATGTGTTCATCGTGTTGGAATCCATATATATTTACAAAGTTCATCTTGACAGAACACAATAAAATCTTACATTGATTGACAGTTTCAACAACTACTGTTGCCATTTTCAAAATGGCAACAGTAGTTGTTGAAACTGTCAATCAATGTAAGATTTTATTGTGTTCTGTCAAGATGAACTTTGTAAATATAGCAGGCGTTATAGTCCGTCTCTTTACTATTTACACCATAAAAATAGCTGTAAAATTGAATGTACCTGGTATGCACCATAAGGTCTCCTTTTATACTATATTCTCTTTGAAAAGGAGACTGAAGATCTCGAAACTAGTAGAATATTGTATTAATTTGATTTGATTTGATGTATAAAGCAGCGAAAAAAAGAATATAGTATGAAATATAAAAATAGCAGCTTTCAAGAACATGTGAACTTGTACTCCGTGGGCCAAGACATACTTGATATATGACACTATGCACTTTGAGCCCTTTAGAAAATATTGCATAAACGAGATACGTCTGTAATATACGTATGATGTAACACTATGACACGTAATGTACTGTACTCTGTAAAGGTTACCGAAAATACACTAACGCTTCAGTATGTTGCAATGTATACAACCATTTGCGTTATTTTGCCATGAATTTTATTTAGCATCGCCAATTCTGTACCAAATGGTGTTACTTTTATAGAAATCTGTTTTGGTTAAAGGAAGTTATTAGACAAAAGGTGGGTATGGATATTAAAATCTTTAGTATATCCCAACTACTCAAAACATCTATACAAGCAGCTGCGTAATTTAGAGCCCACCACCACAGATTTAAGAAACAAATCGTGTAGATCTAACTACAGTTCAAATTATTGATGACCTGTTAATATGAATAAATAACTGCTCATATGAAAACCCAAAACCTAGATTTCAGCCAAGTTCAATCAAAAGTTTTTATGAACATTTAATATGCATGGCAACTCATAAATCACTGATTACCGATAGTTCGTTCAGCCCGCATACATTGAGTGTTGATTAATCGAGATTTGAAATTCAATACATTAAAACCGATGATATAGACAAGCTGTCAAACGGTTAATTGTTGAATCAATACTTGTTTCACTAGGTAACTAAAACACTCTATAACACTCTTGTTTTAGAATGTGTTTGTATGATATACAGACAGAAAAAGTAACATACATTGCGCTCTTTACGATATCAAATCACTTTAAATAAACCAACGCATCAACATTGAACAAGACAGCAAATTTTATGGGTTGTTTGATAAAAAATCAATGCGCGAAAGCGTCAGCTGGTAACACAAAACCTGCAAGTTCTTAATAAAGTTAACTTGTTAACGAGAATTGACAGAGAAAATAGATAGATCACGAGTTATTTGGCAACATAGTCATTTTGCAAACCCTTTGCACAACATAATTTCCCCGACAAAATCACATTTATTGACAATTAAAAAAAAAACACGTCTACTACTATAACATCAGTCAAAAAATATTACTTAACTGTGGTCAATGAATGACTTTTTAAGCTCCCAAATTATTAACCTATCATTCACTACACATTTTTTCTGGGCATCCATTCTTACACGCAGAGCTAGATCCTATAACACATGTTGCTGACATTGTGCACATTGCTTTCAGATACATGTTATCATATCCTGCATGTACATTGTATCGTGTATGTAAGAGTGACTATGTGAGGGTGGCTGTGATATTCTGAGAATATTTGTTTCTCTATGACGAGCATGTTTTTATACACAAGTATGTTTCTTTTGATGGAAATTCATTTATCCTGGATATGAAATATACAAGTTCAACAATAGTTTCTAAACAAGGATAATAATCAGGTCATACACTGAGCTTTCGACAGCATCCGCCATCTTGATCACAGTGGCGGATGCTGTCGAAAGCTCAGTGTATGACCTGATTATTATCCTTGTTTAGAAACTATTGTTGAACTTGTACACCAGTATGTTTGTCGCCGCGCGTGCACGTGTACTCACAATGCGCGTGAGCCGCTCCTCGAGCGCCGTGACCTTCTCAGCGGCGACCTCCCACTGCGCGGTGACCCCCGCCAGCCGCGCGGTCAGCGTCGAGTTCTCGGCCGTGAGACGCGCGTTCTTGTCCGACAGCGTCTGCTGCAAAGCCATGTGCTCAGCCTCCCGCGCCGACACACCTGGTGATAGAGGATAGAGTGCAAACGAGATGAAGCGATTCTAGAAGCTGATACATTTCAAATAGTTCCCACCATCTGCTCACGTTCATTTCCAGTGGTTATGATGAGTGTGAATGCATGAACTAGTAATTTATACTGCATGTACCTCACCATACGTGACATTGGAAAGGGCAGTTCGTGAGGACTATTTTATATGAGAACTACTACATATAAACCCGTCATTGCCCCCCAGCCCCATACCACAGCGGATGAACCAAATCATCATGTTCCGGGATTGATCGCCATTAAAAGCTCACTACCGTAAAAAGACGCTCTCCCATCTTCAAGGGAATATGCTCCTAGACATTACGATGTTCATGTAACAAAATAAACAGAATAATATCGTGGGTTATTTTGCACACCTTCCATATCCTGCTGCATGTCTGCGTTGGCCTGCCTGACCTCCGTGACCTCAGCTTCCATCGCAGCAACACGCTCCCTCTGACTGCAACACAAAACCGCCCAACCATAGTATCTTGTACTGTTCAAGCAGTCTCCCAGTTAAGGCCTCAAAAGTTGCTCTTCAGCAGGACTAGTAACTTTAAAAGGTCCTAGTCCTGCCCAAAAGTTACTTGTCCTGACAAGTTTCCCAGCATGTTTTGACTCAGCAGCTACTCATATGCAGGATGAGTGCATTAAATTGAGCACTAGACCTCCTCAATTTCTACTAGTCAGGACGAGCGGACTAGTGACTAAATGGGAGACTGTGTTTGTTATAGATCTGAATATCAAGTCCAAATGGGATTGCACTGAGCACATTATCATTGGAAGAATATCGTTATTGAATTATGGTGGGCATAATCTGAATGCTCATAAAATCCATCACAGCAATGGTATTTAAACCCCAATGCTGACGTAAGATTTTATTAGAATTGCAAAATATTAAATCCCCTTCCTTTTAGTATTGCTGTTTCCTTAGAGCGTAAAGTACTTAATAGTTGTCAAACGTGCACGACTTATTAAAATGAAGAAGAGTTTAATAGCCTGCAATCCTTTACAAAAATAAGCACATTCAGAAGAAACTAAAAAAAAGTCAATTAGGCTATGTCCAACATCAGAACTATTGAGATGTCCATGTAAAACAGAACAGTGTAAGGTTAAAAAGTATTAAAGTTTTATTAAAACACAAATTTTCGCATCATCGATGCTTTATCAAGTGTAAAATTTATTTTACACTTCAGAAAGCATCGATAAGAAAATTTGTGTTTTGTGTTTTGATATGCTTTATAGTGCCTTTAGAACCTTATTTTATACTAGTACATGCTAATCTCCCAGAACGTTTGAAACTAGTACATGTAAGCGGCCCGGTGACTCACGCAATGACGTCTGCCTCGATGTCCCGCAGCCGGTCGGCCTCGTCCTTGAGCCCGCGGATCTCCGCCTTCTGCCGCTGCAGCGTGTCGCGGTATTTCTCCAGAGACGCCTCCTGGTGCTGCCGCTCCAACTCCAGAGACTTCACCTGCAGGAGAACGCGGTGTGTAGGTTAATCATTCTTTTTCATGTAATTTCATTGGTTATCATGACCCAGAAGTATCCAATAACCCATAGAGATTTATCACCCCTTTTCAAACAGGGCTGATACTATGGTTATCATGCTTGTACTCAGCCAGACTACTTATTCACATTTTTAAAAACAATGTTGTCTTGTTGAGATTGTTTCGAAAAGAACGATAAATACAAAACCAGGTTTGTTTTGTACCATGAATTATTTTATCAGGATTCGTTCTTGTGGCGCATCAGGCTCGCCCTTCAGGCTCGCCGTGATACGCAACAAGAACTCACCTGATAAAATCATTCATGGTACAAATTCACCTGGTTTTGTCTATATGTTCATGGTCAGGATTAGGTGGAAAAGTGCTACTGGTCAACAGGACAAGTAGCCCTAAAATAACTACTTTCCCTGCAAAAAAAAGTACTCGTCCTCCTTGCACAAACTCTATACCTGTATGCCAAATTGACCAGAATTGTTACTGGTCGAAAGGACGAGTTGCAAAAACTTTTTACTCGTCCTCCACAAGTTTTTACTTGCCAATACGAGCGGACGAGTGGCGAATCCTGAGCGTGGGTGTTTACACCATTCCCAGTACTTAGACTGCAGATCAGAGTGCAGAAGGAGGGTGTGTTTGTCTATGTAAGCAAATCTTTCTGGCACTGACGATTCTGCTCTAACAGTCTTGTCTGAGAGGATGCTGCTATATTGGCGTGTCTATCTGGACATTTGAGCTTCCCTATATCTTACATGTGTGTATGTGTGAGTGAGTACACTACTACTACTACTACTACTACTAGCTACTGCTAGGCATGTCTGTCTGTAAGCTCGTCGGTCTTTTGAGGAATTGCGTACTGATCAAATTCATCAAGCACATCCTTGTGAATATGTGTGATTCCTTGTTTGGACATTTGAGCTTCTCTATCACCTTACATGTGTACGTGTGAGTGAGTACATGCTCTCACCTTGTCCCTGTAGGTCTTGAGCTCCTCGATGATCTCCTTGTGCTTGCGCTTGAGGTTGTCGAGCTGGCCGCGCATCATCTTGTGCACCTCCTCCTTGTCGCCCTGCTCCGCCCGCGTGTGCTCCAGCTCCAGAGCCTTCACCTGAGGGGGCAGAAAAAATCGCGGTGATTTGCCCTAAATCTTGATGGTGAATTGTGAACTGCCTGTATTTAATGGTTGAACTGTGATGCAACCTGTTCCATTACAAATCCTGATTATTGGTGCAAGACAATGAAATGTATTGGTGACTGGTGATTTTGGAAAAACATGTTGGTGAATGGATTTTCACCTCTCACCTAGCACAATCACACACAAATGTACGCGCTATTTCATGGTATTGACTTTTGAGAGTTGGGAATATATCATTGCATGTAATTGAGTCATTAGACCTATGACTCCAAGCCAGGATGAGGCTATATCACGTAGTCTCTAGTCATGGGGTTGAATCTGACTAGTGACTAAGTGATATACATTCAAGGAAATAATATCATGTTCGTCAATTCCATAACTTTATCTGACTGAACTCTTTACCGGCGAGCTAGTCTGTTTATTGGTCAAAGAAGGTCGGCTTTTTTTAAATAATACATACAAATGTATAAATGAAATCCTTAGTCAATGGATTAATGATGGTATGTTTTATCATGCCAAAAATATTTCATTCATTGTAACATGAAAGGAAAGAACAATTAATTACAAACTAAAGTGAATATCTCTTACAATATTAAAATTATCCAAATTGCACATTTACACCTCAACACTTTATCAAAATGTTTAGCTAAGTGAATAAAAAAATGACAAATTGGATTATTCAAATAATATTGGATAAAAATTAGTATATTAACTAATTTGCAAACCAAAGTACCCAATAACTACCTTGGGCTTTCATGTTATACATGAAATAATTTCAAAATTTGAATTATAACTGCCATAAAAACTACAATTAGTGACTTGAGGGAAATTAACTGCCATCACCCAAGTCACTAAATCCTAGTTACTTTGATTGACACTCAAGTTACTTCAGAGGCTTGGACCTGTAAACTTTAGGCCTTTGATCCCCAATTGTCATGGAGCAAGTTATGTGGCTGCCCTGTCTTGTTGGTGATTGGCTTTTGCTGGTTTCCTGGCCTCTGATTGGCCAGACCCAGTGTAGGTGCTCTGTGACCCAGGGACTGTGTAGGTGACAGATACAGGGTGGCATCTTCATATTGCTCTTAGCAAGTGAACACACAACAACTACAGTGCAGATTTCTAAACACATTCCCATATATTTCATTGATCCAAAATAACCTTGGACATCAATATGGCAGAGAGGTTCATCAACAGTCAGAGGAAGTTTGAGAGAGAGATGGTGACAAAGTACAATGGGGGAGCCAGGTGGGTGCATTTTCTTCATAACTTTAAATCTTTAAAAGATTTGGATGAAAACTCTGTCAATTTCACAGATACCAAGATCACTTTTGAAAATTGAACTGGCAATTCCAAATTTACAATTTCTACATTTAAACTGCATTTTACAAGTTTACAGTTAATGCAATGCATAAATAAAAGTTCTCTTTTCATTGCATCTCCAAAATAATAGATTTTATATTTATAGAAATTTATATTATGCTATTATCTTGGCCTGTATTACGTTGTCCCACGAGCTTCCTGCTCCAAATCCACATACAACCACCTGCTGTCTTTGCCAAATTCAAACACAAATTTCACATATTTATCACCATCGTTCCTCCTCTTGTAGAGGGGTGAAGCGTTTCCGTGGAGACAGCCCCCGCCCCACAAGAGAGGTGGTGCGTGCGGGCCTCACAAAGCTGGCAGCGCTGCGTCCCCAGCGCCCCACCCCGGGCCGGAGGAGGGTGAGGAGGAGAGGGGAGAGCGGGCTGAGGGAAGCCGTGCTCAATGTGCAGACACTGAAGGCCATCAGCACAGGTACGTGCTCACTTGGAGCAAGATGTTTTTTAATCAAAAATTTGATTCTTATGTATGTCAAATATAGAAAACCGCCAACATGAAAGGAGTTCATACCCAAAGTTTAATACAATCATCTACTTTTTACAGGCTTCGTGTATCCCAGAGATGCTCAAGAGGAGCTTGACTCCTCCTCATCATCATCAGAAGAGGAGGACTCGGATAACGATGACACGCAGATGGAAAATGTCACTAATTTGAGCCTTGATGAAAGGCTCACAAAATTCTCACTGCCACCTCACCTCTCCATGATGGTGCATGAGGAAACAAGCCAAGATGAAGATGATACAGCGGATGCACCTGTGAGTCTGGATGAGAGGCTGGCAAACTTTACTTTACCAGTACACGTCTCAAAATTAATGCACGAAGAAAAAAGTGATGCAAAAGAAGAAGCAGATCAGGATGCAGCTTTGAGCCTGGATGAGAGGTTAAAAAGCTTTATTTTGCCAGAGCACATGTCCAAATTGATGCAGGAAGAAGATGACAGCAATGAAGATGAAGAGGAACAGGATTTCAAGTGTCCACCGTGCAAAAAAAGACGCCACATCAGTGGCTGAGAAGAATCAGTGGCCAGAACACTACATCACATGAACATACACAAACACAGCATTGAGAAAATCTCCACATCAAACATGACACACGTTTTTTACACCTGTGAAACACATGAAATAGAAGGTACAATACGTATCTCAAAGAAAAGTGTCAATGCATCATTACAACACAGTAAAGACAAAAAAACAAAAAAATTCAGACATGAAAATCACATGTAGAACACTTACATACTATAGGTGAAAACAAACAGAAAATTCAGACCAGAAGCAGACAACATTCTCTGGCTAACGTCAGCATTTTAGAAGTTTTCAACATCAACCAATAAGCATCATAAAAATGACTCTTTCTGTGAGGGTTGAGAAATGAAAAATAAATTAACTGAAAAGATCAGTTAAAATTTGGTGGTTCTCAAAGCCACTACAAGATGTGAAAATTACATCTAAAAATGGTATTACATTAAAAAAAGCATAATCAAATGAGTTATGCATAAATTAATACCAGATTTGATGTGATCATGAATACAATACATTTATGTAATTTGTTCATAAACTAAATAAAGAAATAAAAAACTAATTGTTGTACTGGTTTTGTTATTTATTTTTAATATTTTTACATATTTAAGCCCTCTTCATAACATCCTGCACTTTTTATTGAAATGTTAGGGAAAGAAACACTTGCAACACAGAAATGAATTATTTTCTTATCATCTCCCATGAACATTATACACTATTCGCATTTAAATATCAACACTTACTAATATAAGTAAATATCTTTTAATAAGAATTAGTATTTTCAAGCTTTAATGACATTAAACTACCCTGGATCTTTCATGTTTTTTTTTATTTAAGCAACCTTTGATAAGAGGTAAGAATTTTTCAGAACTATTACATATTTCTACATGAAATACTTTCAAAATTTGAATTTTAACTGCCATAAAAACTACAATTAGTGACTTGAGGGAAATTAACTGCCATCACCCAAGTCACTAAATCCCAGTTACTTTGATTGACACTCAAGTTACTTCTGAGGCTTGGATCTGTAAACTTTAGGCCTTTGATCCCCAATTGTCATGGAGCAAGTTATGTGGCTGCCCTGTCTTGTTGGTGATTGGCTTTTGCTGGTTTCCTGGCCTCTGATTGGCCAGACCCAGTGTAGGTGCTCTGTGACCCAGGGACTGTGTAGGTGACAGATACAGGGTGGGATCTTCATATTGCTCTTAGCAAGTGAACACACAACAACTACAGAGTAGATTTCTCAACACATTGGCATATATTTCATTGATTCAAAATAACCTTGGACATCAATATGGCAGAGAGGTTCATCAACAGTCAGAGGAAGTTTGAGAGAGAGATGGTGACAAAGTACAATGGGGGAGCCAGGTGGGTGCATTTTCTTCATAACTTTAAATCTTTAGAAGATTTGGATGAAAACTCTGTCAATTTCACAGATACCACGATCACTTTTTAAAATTGAACTGGCAATTCCAAATTTACAATTTCTACATTTAAACTGCATTTTACAAGTTCACAGTTAATGCAATGCATAAATAAAAGTTCTCTTTTCATTGCATCTCCAAAATAATTTATATTATGCTATCATCTTGGCCTGTATTACGTTGTCCGACGAGCTTCCTGCTCCAAATCCACATACAACCACCTGCTGTCTTTGCCAAATTCAAACACAAATTTCACATATTTATCACCATCGTTTCTTCTCTTGTAGAGGGGTGAAGCGTTTCCGTGGAGACAGCCCCCGCCCCACAAGAGAGGTGGTGCGTGCGGGCCTCACAAAGCTGGCTGCGCTGCGTCCCCAGCGCCCCATCCCGGGCCGGAGGAGGGTGAGGAGGAGAGGGGAGAGCGGGCTGAGGGAAGCCGTGCTCAATGTGCAGACACTGAAGGCCATCAGCACAGGTACGTGCTCACATGGAGCAAGATTTACAACTCTACTGGGTTGGAAAGAAAATAGTGACGCTTTCTTGCATGTCTAAACATCATATAGGCTCATTATAACTTGTAGAAGCTTGCATAGATTGTATCAAAGATTTATGAAAAGTCCATTTAAATTGCAACACCAATGTCGAAGAAACTGAATACTGTACAACCTAATATGAGAATTATGATTCACTAAAATGTTTTAGTTTAATCTCAAAATCATCCAATGACAAAAGTTTGTCAAAGTAATATGTCAAATAGAGAAAACCACAGACATGAAAGGAGTTCATACCCAAAGTTTAATACAATCATCTACTTTTTACAGGCTTCGTGTATCCCAGAGATGCTCAAGAGGAGCTTGACTCCTCATCATCATCAGAGGAGGAGGACGAGGATAACGATGAAACCCAGATGGAAAATGGCACTAATTTGAGCCTTGACGAAAGGCTCACAAAATTCTCGCTGCCACCTCACCTCTCCATGATGGTGCATGAGGAAACAAGCCAAGATAAAGATGATACAGCGGATGCAGCTGTGAGTCTGGATGAGAGACTAGCAAGCTTTACTTTACCACTTCACGTCTCGAAATTAATGCAGGAAGAAGAAAGTGATGCAGAAGAACCAAATCAGGATGCAGCTTTGAGCCTGGATGAGAGGTTGAAAAGCTTTATTTTGCCAGAGCACGTGTCCAAGTTGATGCAGGAAGAAGATGACAGCGATGAAGATGAAGAGGAACAGGATTTCAAGTGTCCACCGTGCAAAAAAAGACGCCACATCAGTGGCTGAGAAGAATCAGTGGCCAGAACACAACATCACATGAACATACACAAACACAGCATTGAGAAAATCGCCACATCAAACATGACACACACTTTTACACCTGTGAAACACATGAAATAGAAGTTGCAATACATATCTCCGAGAAAAGTGTCAATGCATCATTACCACACAGAAGACGATAAAACAAAATTATCAGACAGGAATATAACATGTACAACACTTAACATACTATAGGGGAAAACAAATAGAAATTCAGAACAGAAACAGAAGACATTCTCTAACATCAGCGTTTTAGAAGTTTTCAACATGAACCAAAAATCATCATAAAAATGACTCTTTCTGTGAGAGTTAAGAAATGAAAATAAATTAACTGAAATATTCAGTTAAAAATGGTACTTAGGTGTTCAAAGAAATTATGAGATGTGAGAATTCCATCTAAAAAATGCTATTGTATCACAAAAAGCAAAATAATGAAAGTTATGCACAAATAATATCAGATTTGATGTTATCATGAGTACAATTCATGTATGTAATTTGTTCATGAACCAAATAAACAAGTAAAAGAATATATGTTGTAATGGCTTTGTTATTTATTTTGAATATTTTCATGTTCTTCTGAAGTTTTTTTTATTGAAATGATTTGACATATAGAAATGAATTGTGTAATTTTTCTCTTCATCGCCCACTCACATTAAACACTTTTCGCAATTAAGTATCAAAACATATTCAAAACAAATATTTATTGCTCAATTATCACCAATTACCAGAAATATGTCTTTCCGTACTTCTGCAAATACTTATGAAAACTTTAACTAATGGAGATCAATAGTTTTTTGGATGCTGAGAAAATGGCGTATGATAAACATTTATCATTGTTAAAATAGCTTTTTGAGGATGGGCACCCATATTCGGTTTTGGAAACATCAGATGTTGATCAATAGTAACCCAAATTCATATTAGAAATGTTCTGATTTACCAAGATGGGTGCCTGACTTATCCAAATACAGTGTGCTTGGGTGAATCAGACATCTATTGTGGTAAATTAAATGTTAATTTGAGCTTTACAATAGACTGCAATAGTAGAATTATTTACTACTTTAGCCAATAATACAGTTTTCACCACATCAGATCTATGGAATTTACAAGGATAGAGCAAGTCTACGTCTTCGGCAGACTGTATGTTTTTGACCAATAGATCTCCGTGATGGTGTTTGTTTGTGTGTGACTGACAAGGTGCCTAGAGGTGTTTGGGCGGCAGTGACTCACTACAGTTAGGACCAGCAGACTAAAACTACCAGAGTATGGGGTATGGGACCATCAAGCACCACGTGGGTGATATCATCCTACTCTATAATCGTAAGCATCATTTTGTATGAAAACATACCTTGAGTTCTTCTTCTAGCGTGATGGATTTCATGTCTTCGGACTCCTGAAACAAGCATAATAATAAATCAACGGTCATTTGAACAGAAACATGAACAGAGGCAGCTTTTGAAGCAATGACGAAGGCAACATTTAGCTCAACAAAAATAAGAAAAACTAAGACTGTTAGACGTTGTGATGGGGCCTCACAATATGGTAAATACTATCAAAAATTAAATGTATTACAGACTTATGACAAAGGAGACTTCGTGTCGAGGCTTTACTTATGTTTTGTGGTAAAATTATTGTTGAAAAATCTCATTTGAAAACATTTTCAGCTGTGTTAAATTCATAATCTTTACAAAAAAAGGAATGGCTTACATTATATCATGATATCTAGGATAATACTCGTTTTAACCGTTAAACAGCAGTCCAGATATTAATGAAAGGCAATAAGCAATGAAAACCACAGCATGTAGATGGCAGAATCTGTACTAAACTATGGCCGAAAAACAACTTATTTAAAAGTAACATCTATGATAACCAGTGTAATACAAAAGGGAAAAAGCCAAATTAAACTGCCTCACTTGTTATACAATGTGACTCGTTTACCTTTATCAGGAAAATCTAGACAAAACAGAGAATTTCATCTTATGTAATTATGCAAAATGGTCTTCTGTGCAATTTACAATTTAAAAAACTACAAACATTCAAATGTAATATAGAGATATTGGGTATTACATGTACATGTAAATCATTACACGACAATGATGTTTTCTGGGGCCACTGACCTGGTAGGTCCGGATCATGGCCTGACAGTCGCGCCTCACTTGCTCCGCCTCCTCTCGAGCCTGCTTCAGCTGGTGGTTCAGTTTCTCTCCCTTTTCTCGCGTCTCCTGAAAACAACAACGTCACGCTTGATGCTTGGAGACAGTGGCTGACGTCGCATGATAACAGTCGAACATTTATGTTAGAAGTTTGCACTAGCTAAAGTTGCCTGTAGTGAAGATGTCAAATCCAGAGATAAGTCAATGAAGCATGGCCTCCCACCCTGAGGGCATGGTCTCTATCTTAAGGGCGTGGTCTCTCACTTTAAGGGCGTGGTCTCTACTTTAAGGGCGTGGTCTCTAACCTTGTGGGCGTCGGTTTCCTCCTTGAGTTTGTTTTCAAGCCATTTCACCCTCATAGTCGCTGAGGAGCAGGTGTTTTTTTGCTGCTCCAATTCCTTCTTCAGACGTGAAATCTCAGTCGTCTGCAAGGGTTTATTATATGACAGTTCATTAATAAAAATTCAAATTGTTTGTAAAAGTTAATACAAATTTAAAATTTGTAGTTAAGGCTCAAGATGCCAAATATTGCTAAAATGGATGGAAATAGTATTTTAGGATGGTGCATCACTTGCGTGTAAACATTGACTGGAACTGTTTATTAGGTTTACATTATGAGAATATTACGCTGTTCCACTTTTCATTAACCGCTCAACATCTTTTTCCTCAGTCATGAGATGTTGTATTTTTCCATTACATTAATGTAAGCCAGAACTTGAACAAAAAAACATAAATGAAGTCTAAATTGAACAAAAAATTGAAGTCAATAAACAAAAATAAATGAAGTAGAACTCTGACATATTTTCCGGTGTACCTTGGCCTGGAAGTCCTCATCGACCTTGACCTTCTCTGTCTTGGTGTAGTGATACTTCTTGATCATGAGCTCCCGTTCTCGGACCATCTCACGCATTCGCGCCTCCATCTGCATTTAGATAGAAAATAGGCCCAGTCAAACAACTCACAGACTCATAAGTTATGCTTTTTTGTGAGACTATGCTATTGAGAGTATGATCAAAAATGTAGCATGGTCTAAAATAAAAGCGACAAATTTGTTGAACATAAGAATATGGCTATGTTCGTTACAACAACAGGAAGTCCATTTCAAAAGCTTATCAGTGTTCTGCCATGATTTCAAAACTGTTGTGTATATGAATCATGATTTGATAAAGAAGCACTGTGAGCTGGGTGGACGGCGGATTACCTTCTGCATTTCTTCCTGCACCTTGATGTTCTTCTGCTCGGCCATGGCGTACTTGATCACCATGCCCTCCTTGTCCTTCTTGCTGTCCTCATACAGACGAGTCACCTGCAAGCAACGATATGTTGTAATATCTTTAAACAACCGATCGATTTTGATTGTGTCTACTTAAGTCTATCGATGTTCTTTATCAAGTAAAGTCATCTCATTACAAGTGCCTATCTCATATGTGCTTTCAAAGACTATGATAATTTCACATCGTCCCATCGATTGAAAAGCCTAAACTGCCAATTTTTCAACCTAAAAGTATTTGCAGGCATGGCTGTTATTGATGTTCTCGGTAAATTCCATACTATTTGACAAATTCATTTCACAAAATAGAAGTTTGGACTATTGATATTTCAGCTCAGATGTACTCACCATGCATAACAATCATATTACTTCATATTACTTTCATGAAAATAAGCGTTACTCGTCCTCCTGATCACCTATTCACCACCTAATCCTGACCCACAAGTGAACCCACGCTGGAGGTTACCTGAGCGACGCGTGTCTGCAGCTCGCCCTGTAGCCGGGCGACGGCCTGCTTGGCGGCCGCGTCGTGATTGGCCAGTTTCTGCCGCGCCTCCTCCAGGTCAGCTGCCAGCTGCCGTACACGACGCTCAGCCTGGCGGGGGCAGAACACAGCTCAGCAAAACACACATGGTAGCAGGACTAACCTGGACAATTGTCAACTAAGAGGGTCAACAAGTTATGATCCTTAAAACTTTCATACAACAATTATTGACTTCATTTGCAACCATGGTGTGACTATCACCGGCCAAACGAGAATTTCCGAAGCAGCAAAATGTCATTAATTTGACTCATGAATAACTATATTGGCCTCATATGGACATTGGAACTACACTTGGCACTGTGGACTACTAAAACCTTGACCCAGTGACCTACCTCTGCGACCTTGGCCTGCTGCACCTTGCCATCATTGCTGGCAGTGAGCTCCTCGACCTTGCCCCTGTAGAAGTCTTTCTCCTGCTCTGCCTTGCTGCGAAGACGCTTCTCCGTCTCACCCGCCTCACGCAACCTGCAGTAACATTGGTGAGGTTCAAGCATGATCAAGGCTGATACTGTGCACAGCTCACCAGATGTACCATAAAGCTTGTCTGCATTACAAGCTACATGTATATCATAATTTACAACGCTTGTCAATCAGAGATGATTGTACGTCCACAACATCCACTAAGTAAGAATTGTGCATCAGTCACAAACAAAACCCCACAGTAAATATCACCTTATATAAAACTCAGAGGAATTAGACACTAAAACACCAGCTGCCTGGTCTCACCTTGAGATCTCCAGCTCCTTCTCCACAAACACACTCTGCAGAGTCTCGTAGCGAGACTTAAGCGCCGTGTATTCTGGGATGTCTGCCAGACACACTTTCTGCGACAATCCATTTGGCGTCTTCAATGTTGTCATCTCCTCTTTACCCCTAGCTGAGCGGGATGGAGAGAGTTCAGAGTCCAACTCTTTGAGCAGGTCTGAGTCATCCATTTCCTCATCATCCTCGTTTTGATCACGCTCGCTATGATCATCCTCGTTCTCATCATCCTCCTCCTCATCCTCATCATAGTCCACAGCACTGCTGCTTTCCACTTCAGTGCTTTCAAAACTCACATTTTCACTTTGTGATTCACTCTCCCTGCCACTCTCACTTTTTATCTCACTCCCTATTTCACTTTCCACGCCACTCTCACTTTTAGTACTGCTGTTCAAATTAGAGCTATCCTCATCACCACTCACTTCACTGTGTGGCGATTGTGCATCACTTTCAACTGACTTTATAGGGGATCCTTGAGGTGTAGCTTCCTTTGAAGGTCCACTGCTCTGGTCACTCTCTAAAAATCCCGTTTCAACTGACTTTTTAGGCGATCCTTGAGGTGTAACTTCCTTTGAAGGTCCACTACTTTGGTCGCTCTCTAAAAATCCTGAGGTCTGATGTATTGCAGATGCGATATCACCTTGGATTTGCTCCAGAACTTCCCTGTTCTCTATATCCTGGTGAGTTTCTGTATAGGACGGTTTTTGTGGACTTTCACATTGACTAGATGTTTCATCAGTGGGACCTGAAGACAACATGTTTGACATTTTATTGTATGGTAATAAAAGAAATATTTAAATAAAATTTTCAATGAACGTAGATACAACAAGATATAAACATATTGCACAATTCATATGCATTCATTTACAAGAAAAAATTATCACCTGCATTATCTACTTGGATTGCTGGCAATGTGGCTTCGGAATTGGAGTTGAGACTCGCATCTGACAGAGCAGGAGTCATGTGGTGTGTGGGCGAGCCGGTCGTCTCAACATTCTTCTCATTTGACACATCTTTCACTTTATGGTCATCAACTTCAGTTCCATTTGCATTTTCAATAAATCCTTCACTATCAACAACATTTGTAGAATTTTCTTCAAGACTGACAGCTTTTCCAGTGGACTCCTCTTCAACAGCAGGTTGAGGACATGGATCTTCAACATCCGCAGTACCTTCTTCTTCGCCAGCAGTTTCAACTTTTGCACTTGCTGCTTCTGTTATGCCCGGTGGATTTTCAGGCTCTCTTTTCACATTGTCCTCAATTTGTGTTGGCAGAGGTTGAGTATCCCTGCCATCTAACGCTGACTTGTCAATTTCGACATCCATTTTTCTTTCTAATATCCTACAAATTAAATCAGCATAAGATATAATGGCAATATTAGTTGTTTGTTTTTTTATTAAAACTTAACTTGTTTTCTTTAGATTTTTTTCGATTTTGGGGTGAGTTACATTGAGTTGATATCAATGACCATTTGATAGGTTCTAAAAGAACATATTGGGGTGCCAATTCAATGATTTAATAACACCAACGTTCATATTGAAATGAGTCTTGACTTTGAACATGTCTTCCAGCTACAACCTCTTTTCTCAAATGTTAATAACATAATATAACCTTAATCTTAATTACCTAAATCTATATATATAATTATGCTTAAGTAGGCGTGTACAGTTGGTTGTTTTGTTCTAGTTTGTCTACCCTTCCCAAAATTTTCAAACATTATTCCCATAGCTTCCTACTAGCATTTTATCAATTGAAACCTAGCTGATGCATCACCACGCCCTCCTCTCGAATATCTTTTTGACTTTGTATTAATGAGAAAGATTAGACACGATTTGACCATAGAAGAGACTGGTGCTAAAGGTTACCCTGTCATAAAATTGTGAATGTGTCCATGAATAAAAAATCAAATATGGTTACCATTGATGGAAACAAAGCATAGATCTGCAATCTTTCAATATTACGAACTGTACTGTGCCAATTCAATAATAGCTTTTGAAAACTTAAGTCTATGTACTGCTGCTACAATATTATTGCATTTTGTTTAGTGTTTATTTTATTTAATGAAATTTATTTATCGTCAATTACACACATTAAATATACAATGTATTCTTTACATGTACAAAATGTTGTTATGAAAGTGAATGAGATGAAAGTTAATCATTTATTTATATTGAATTCAATAAAAGCCTTTGAGTATTATTGATGATGTCAAATATATGTTTGAACAAAATTTTTTCAACTTCATTATTTTTTGTTCCATTTATTACGATATTAATGAATGATTGCCGTTTCCAGGTGCCTACGTCATCACATTTGGCCCACCAGCACACTGGGAGCATAACATGACAGTGCGCTTGGAGGTCACATAACTTCTTGTACAATCGACCTCATTAATGAACTTTGTGTAAAACTGTGACGCATATGAGACCTTCTGTACCCGGTGGATGACACTGGCATGCGATGACACTCCTGACTCCCATACCAAAATACACCATATTTGATTAGGCACTTCTTGCTTCCAGCTCAACAATTACATTGTTACAATTGATTTTCATTGTAATTTCTGTAAGACTACACCATAGCACACTGAGAAAAACCACTATTGTGAGTTACTATTAATTTCAATTCATTAGCTCTAGCTCTGTCACACGTTACAATATCATATGAGATAGGGGTAGATGCACTCGCCAGCACTCCTTCACACATTAGCAGTCCGTCACCCGTACATTTTAGTGACGTGACGATCTGCTATTATTAAACATCTGACGGAGAGCTGACGAGCGCATCTAATTAATTGTAGAGCACTTCTGTCAAGCAGGTTGGCAATCTGGCTAGCAAGTGTTCTGTGAAATTTGTTTTTTTCACACAGATCCTGTTGGCAATATTTTTCTTGGGCGTCACTATAGCACATGAGTGTCAGCTCATGTGATAAAACAGGGAATAAGATTATTTAGAGGGATCTACTTAAATACACCCTGATCACTTGTCAGCCTTTATCATAAACTGAAGCTTATAAAGTAAAAAAAATATTTCTTTGAGCGAATATTGGCGAGGAAATTGGGCCTGCTAGAATCATGTATGGCGTAAAAAGTAATCTAAGTTGCTATTAGAAATGAAAGCTTTTTAGGCCATTAAGTTTTTAATAGCCCTTCATAAAAAGTAATAATTTGTGGTAAATTATGTGACATACCAAATTAAATAATGTTCCACAAATACAATTGCTTCGTCAACAACATTTTAACAAAAAAGCAAAACGTATGATGGCTAAATATCGGTATTCAGCCTAACAGCCATGAAATAATTGGCAATTTTGTAAAACTTGTTGATATTTTGACATCTGCCAGCAAAACAAACATGGCCTCTCGAAGTCACGTGACTTCCGCAGTCTTTCTATTTCCTTCCCAGCTAGTTTTCTAGGAAGTACCATTCCCCGAAATATTGATACACCCAATATTTGTATCTATTGCATAGACTGATATATTTTCTATCTATATAATGAGACGTAATACATGTATGATTAATAGGATTAGAGAAAATTAGAAAAAAGCAATATCACAAAAAATGAGAACTATAAAATGTTATAAACGAAACGGTATAAAATATTCTTTGTATAATTAGTGGTATGGGTGAATAAGCATAAGGGAAAAATAGTAAGCTAAAACAATAATTAGGTCCTGCTTCATAAATATACTCAAGCTTAGCAAGGCCTGATTGACAAACTTCAAGGTTGTTGCACACTCGAGGGATGTCATTACGACGCATAATTTAAAGATAGAGGGATCTACATGCACAGCAAATGCCTCCTTAAGTTATTAGATAGATCTGGGATAGGGAATGTTTATGGTGCGTTCGTGTGTACGTCCCACCTCGTAAGGATATGAGCTTCCCATGTCGAAAGTACACGCGAACGTACGTTCCCAGTTTGTAAGCTCGTAATGACGAGTCATGCGCTCGGTGTGCACAAATAGTTACAAGTTTACGACTGTTAATTACGAGCTTACAAACTGGGAATGTATGTTCGACATGGGAAGTTCATGTCCTTACGAGGTGGGAAGTACACACGAACGCACCATTAATCCTAGGATAGATTGAATTGATTTTGTACACACAACATTTTGCTCCTAATGTTCAAGGAAACCCCTGCGTCACACGTTATGTGATCACACACCCATGAGGGGAAAACATTCACATGTAACCATATAAATGCACGGGAAGTGTCCGTTTTTGACGTGATATTTTTGTACTTAAAGTTGCTATATTTCATTGGTTGTGAATTCAAATTCATTGCTTGTGTATCATTATAAAACATAGTGGACAGTATTTAGAGCAGAGGCTTCTAATGAAAGTTTCCTGGGCCTTTAACATTGGCGACGTTAATAATAGCAAATATCGGTTCCTGGCCAAACAATCACATAGCACACATGAAACACTGTATGCCAAACGCTGCTTTTCCATTGTAAGGAAATACGCTGCACATTCCAGACCTTTTCTTGTTAATGTTAAATACTGCACAGGTGCGTTGATTATCACCTTATGAACAGGAAAAGGAACCGAGGGTTTTCTTGACAATAACTTATGATTTTACAATTATATGTTAGTACATGTTTTGATACCTATGAAAACTTGAACTGCCAGATTGATTGTCACTTCCATATCTCCCCTGGAAAAAAAGAGGACTGCATGAAATTGTAGCCTCTGTCACCCGTACGCCATCGAGACGGCCAAAAATTAGCCGGTCAAAAATATTTATTAAAGGTTGATAAGGGACCATTCAGTACTTATGACAGGGGGTAAGAGGATTTTCTAAAAATACTGCGAAAAATTTAATACCCCTCCCCCCCATCTCAAATCTCTTTGAAAAAAAATGGTAACCCTCGGTTATCAATAATATAAAAAAAGTAAGTTTTAGTAAAGAATCTCTAAAAGAAATAAAGGTAAATTTTCTGTGAAAGAAATGATAGCCCCCCCCCCAACCCACCCATCCCCCCTCAATAGTGTGTGAAAAAAATGTTAGCCTCCCTCCAAACATTGTGACAAAAGTTCATGGCCCGCCCTAAAATCCTCCTACCCCACCATGTCATAAATACTGAATGGTGACTGGTCGTCTAAGATGCATATGTCAATGTTTACAAATATGATTTTTGGGTACATATCATGAAACCAATTTAGATCATTGGTTAATTATGAAGAAACTGGACACTGCACATAGATAAAAATGTATATCCCCTCCCACCCATCCCCGCCTAACAACGATGCGGTATCATCATTGAAGAAGAAATTAAAAACTGCTGTCAAAGCTATAACAATCATTTCATTATTCATAATCAGCTAAGTGTTTCAACAAAAGCAGCGTATCTAAACGAACGTGATTAAGGCTATATGTTGTCAACATCTGATATGCGATCGGCGGCTTGATATTTGTCCTA
>CM032668.1:42047653-42080737 GCA_019095985.1 Streblospio benedicti | reverse complement strand
CTTTTTTCGGATTTTGGGGGGATGTAGTGATATGGGTTATTATTGTAATATAGAAACAAAGTTACAGAATGTTTCAGAGTATAAACCAGTAGATGCAATTATGCAAGTTTTTAGATTTTTGGGGGGAAATTAATTAGGTACTGTAATACTGTTGAATTGCTTTAATGGTCTTTTGGGATTTATATCACACATATACAATCATTCTCCATTCTTATATTTTGTAAGTATTTTATCCTTTTGATTTTTATTTCTATTTATCAACAGATTGTATGTAGTTAGTATTAAAATAGTTTAACATGGTATCAATAACTACGTATTATGTATTATTTCGGGGAAAATTAAATGATCTTGAAATAAATAGTCAATACAAAGAGGAGTCTTCTTCAGGAAGTTCAAAAATCCTACGTAGGTTGGAAGTACACACTTTAATGCACCATTAACTTAGTATAGATTGAATTGATATTTTTTTTTTTGTACACACAACATTTTGCTCCTAATGTTCAAGGAAACCCCCTATACACACGTTATGTGATCACACACCCATGAGGGGAAAACATTCACATGTAACCATATAAATGCAAGGGGAAGTGTCCATTTTTGACGTGATATTTTTGTACTTAAAGTTGCTATATTTCATTGGTTGTGAATTCAAATTCACTGCTTGTGTATCATTATAAAACATAGTGGACAGTATTTAGAGCAGAGGCTTCTAATGAAAGTTTCCTGGGCCTTTAACATTGGCGATGTTAATAATAGTAAAAATATTGTTCCTGGCCAAACAATCACATAGCACACATGAAACACTGTATGCCAAACGCTGCTTTTCCATTGTAAGGAAATACACTGCACATTCCAGACCTTTTCTTGTTAATGTTAAATACTGCACAGGTGCGTTGATTATAAAACAGGAAAAGGAACCGAGGGTTTTCTTGACAATAACTTATGATTTTACAATTATGTTAGTACATGTTTTGATACCTATGAAAACTTGAACTGCCAGATTGATTGTCACTTCCATATCTCCCCTGGAAAAAAAGAGGACTGCATGAAATTGTAGCCTCTGTTACCCGTACGCCAATCGAGACGGCCAAAATTAGCCGGTCAGAAATGTTTATTAAGGTTGATAAGGGACCATTCGAGTACTTTATGACAGGCTAAGAGGATTTTCTAAAAATACTGCAAAAAATTTAATACCCCACCCCCCCATCTCAAATCTCATTGAAAAATGGTAACCCTCGGTTATCAATAATATAAAAAAGTAAGTTTTAGTAAAGAATCTCTAAAAGAAATAAAGGTAAATTTTCTGTGAAAGAAATGATAGCCCCCCCTCCCCCCAACCCACCCATCCCCCCCTCAATAGTGTGTGAAAAAAATGTTAGCCTCCCCCTCCAAACATTGTGACAAAAGTTCATGGCCCGCCCTAAAATCCTCCTACCCCACCATGTCATAAATACTGAATGGTGACTGGTCGTCTAAGATGCATATGTCAATGTTTACAAACGTGATTTTTGGGTACATTTCATGAAACCAATTTAGATCATTGGTTAATTATGAAGAAACTGGACACTGCACATAGATAAAAATGTATATCCCCTCCCACCCATCCCGCCTAACAACGATGCGGTATCATCATTGTAGAAGAAATTAAAAACTGCTGTCAAAGCCATAACAATCATTTTATTATTCATAATCAGCTAAGTGTTTCAACAAAGGCAGCGTATCTAAACGAACGTGATTAAGGCTATATGTTGTCAACATCTGATATGCGATCGGCGGCTTGATATTTGTCCTAGTTACATGTAAACAAAGATGGCCGACTTTGGCAAGAAAATAATTGTTTCTATGAATAATTAATACTTTCACCGCATGATAACATGTACCGGTAATTTAAAGCATAGCTTGAACTGAAAATTATATACTTGACATATTTATCAGTTATTGTTAACATTTGCTGAATAGAATTAAGATAAATCAACAATAACCATTGTCAACATAGATCTACCAGTGACACTGGCAGTGTCACAATATATTTGTCTTGATTTTCCAAAGTTTTTGGGCTTTTAAAAGCTGTTCTACATTTTCATTTCCTTTACGACAAAAAGAAATATTTTTAAGTAACCTATATTTTTATGAAATAATGATTATTGTCCTGATTGTTAAATTGCAACCACATCACGCCATTTTTATTCAACTTAAGCTTAATGCGATAATGGCCAATGCTACTAGCCAAGGCCAATGCTCTTCCAACCTCATAAAGTTACAAGCTACCCATTAGGCAAATTAACTCGAATGGACGTTCCCAGCCGTAAATCATGACATTTTCCAGTCGAAAGGTCGGTCCTCTTAAAAAACTTCAAGTTCACGACTGGAAAATACGACTGGGAGTGCCCATTTGAGTGAATTTACCATATATATATATGGGAAGCTCGTATTTTTGAGTTGGGAAAAAGCATGCAAACGCACCATAGGTGTACATGGTAGATGCTGTCGCCGCCATTTCAACATGTTTTCAAACTGAAACCTATATATGTACCCTAATTTTGTGACATTTGTTGGCTTTAAACCCATATCTGAATGACGTCGCTTGCATGTTGATGATCACTTTACTGACCAGTAGCTTGAAATTCAATGCACCCAGCAAATGATCATAGGTCATGATGATTATTAATGCCATTTTTTTTTTTTTTTCATTAGATGCTGCTGTAATAGGCGATGATGATTAAAGTATCTAAGAGCAAAAAGAAAAGGATTTTTTGTAAGAAATATTAAAGGAAATAATAATGGCAACGTTGACAGAGAAAATGAAAGGCCCCGGCATGTTTCCTTGCTCCAACAGAATCAAAATGGTTCAGGTGGGAACTGATGATCGTGATATCAAGCACAATATACCACGACCACCAAGTGCAGCCCGCAATGTTCGGGGAAAGGGAACTACTGATGCTGTTAGTCATGAATATGTTAAGAAAATAAGTGCAGATATGAAATTTGCTGATGATGTAGTGGAAGACAGGTGTATGCACATGATGCCTTATAGCGACAAATATTTTTACCAAGCTATAGATTTCACAAATATTATTGATCCACGTCACAAATCAAATCATCCAATTGGCCGCCACAATAAGCGTGGTGCAGATACGAGGCATCAATCGTGTCATTTCAAGAAGAAAGTACCATACAAACTCAAGCCGATGAAACGCAAGATTTTAGAAAAAGCTGCTGAGATGCACAAACAGGTACAAGTTACTTTGTTTTACAGTCTATGCACATGCCAAAGCTTGTACATGTATGTCATGAATCTAAATAGTATTACTAGTATTTGGATTTATTTCTAGCTACAACATCTTCCAAATTATATTTACAATTGTATTCAATTTAGATATGGTTTATTACTTTAATTAATCATCATAATTGCAATAATGATAATTATCATTTTTAATCCTTTGAAATGACAAACATATTTTGTAGTTTTAGTTTTTCTTAAATCATTTTAAGTTTTGATTGTATTTTTAATGTTATTGCTAAGATAGGTTGTTGAGCATTTAATAGTGTCAGCTTTATTTAGAAGCTATGAACATTCACATGAATTCATGATCATTCATATATTAAAGGTATTCAATTACTTTCCTTTGCAGGCTCTACAACAAGAGTTTTTGGAATATCTCAAGCAGAAAGAAGAAGAAGCATTAAACAAAACCAGTTCAGATTCCATATTCTTAACAGAATCATCTGAAAGTTCTGAGAAAACAGCTGAAACAGAATCAGTGGCAACTACTAATAAGGTGAATATGATAATAAAAACCTTGATTGTCTTTCCAAATACACATTGTATTTTCATGCATAATTTTTCCTCCAACAATGGTAGCATAATGAGAATAAATGGAATACTGTAAAACTAGAAATGTTTATATACAATTTGATTTGTGAATTTAGTGGGTAGGTGCAAAAACGCAAACATTAAAAGCCTATCGCAACATTAAATAGTCACAAAATATTTTATAGATAAAAATCGCAAAATTTAATAGCCATGAAATATTCTAGTTTTACAGTATATTAATTTGGTTTCTTCCTTAATAATCTAAACACTGATTTATAATTCTGTCATCCTGTGTGATGTCAGTTTGAGAACGACTGTTTGACATGACAGGTCAAAAATATTTGCAAGGTGAGAATAAGTATGGTTTTAGTGATAAATTAGTGTATAAATTGAAAATGAGTCATAATAATAGTCGATACACTACCACCCATTTTACTTGAGATCACATAAGTTGAAAGTTGAGCACCCCTAGAGCTTGAGGAGAAATTGATCTCCCTTCAAAATTTCTATTACATACATGTATATATGAAAATGACCCGCTTATTTTTAACCTGTTAACTCGATGAACCCTCATACACTTATGTGTTCTTTGTTCTATCAAATTGTCACAACACAGGTTTGTAGTGAGACGTGAATAACATTCACATTCACATTCCTGCATCATAGATCATTAGACATGCGTTACTAATATCGGTTAGTAATAATTTCTGGATAGGTCAAAGTTCTATTAAATCGAGGTCATCAATCAATTTCCTTCAACTCAAGCCCACAGTAGTAATTGATCATTATTTATTAATTATCATTCAGCTGTTAATAGGTTTATAAAAAAGATTATATGATTGTTTCATTTTAGGATGAGTGGGACAAGTTCCTGATGACGTTGATATCAGATTCGACAGCTCGCTGGATTGTCAACAAGCAAACAGAGGGCGGCCGGCAGGTAATATACATTTATCATAACTCTGTCAAATCCAATTATGAAAGTGCTGTAACTGATGAATTCAACATCATTCTGTTACGCTTGGCAATTGATATTTGATGGTCTAGTCTTAATAGAAAATATTCTGAAAACTCAGCACATTTTTCACCTCAGATGTACATGTATGCCGCGTTGTTTGTACCATGGTATCATATTATTTTCAAATGTATGACGAAAAATATAGTTATTTGTTTCATGTGTTGTGTCAGTATGTTTCAAGAATCCATTTAATAAGCATGCCATCCACTCTATACATACGTTTATGTGCCATGTTCAATCACTGTATCATGCAAATTGAATGTCAGGTCCTACATTTCTATATTTCATATATTATTTCAGTTTCTTACCATATATTAATTTAACTTTTCAGGCTGCGTTGAATGCGTTTCTGCGTGAACGCTATGGCGATGACTCTGACTCAGGGGAAGAACTTCTAAAAGAAAACAGCGGCGACGGAGAAGAGGATGATGATTCATTGCTCTCCGCCAACAATCGTGGCCCCTCTAAGTGGAAAAAACCTAATGAAAAGTAAGTGGAAAGTTGCAACCAGTAAAATGTGAATGATGTCGATACTCGTAAGTCTAAAAATATTGTGAGTGGCAATTTATACCAAAAGGTAAAATGAGACAATTCATTTGAGTAGAACAGGTTAAAAGTTGTTTGGAAATAGATGGAATTTATTTTTTGAAAATGTGTCACTGTTTCTCAGGAATAATTAAGGTAAGACTATATTTTGCAAAATGCAGATGCAATACATATCAGTCATTAGAATATTACAAACCTTGGCCACCAGCTGTCAAATCAACAATGTTCTGTCCTGTGCACCTACGTTTAAACACAAACACCCCCGTGCACGCTTCAGCCTGTTGGACAAGGTGCGCGAGTTGGTTCTCCAGCAAGGGCTTGCCCACAGACCCGTACTCAGAGACGCACCAGGCCGCCTTCTACCGACTACCAGCCGGGCAGCGCCGAGCCAAGAAGTCGAAGGCTAAGGAGGAAGAGGGTGAGTAAATAAACTATGAACTATATCTAGGCATTGAAACTAGATTGTCTACTAAAAAAATATTTGTGTTTAGCGGCATTTCTGTTAGACAAAGTCAGTCGCTGATTTTTTTTTTATTAACTTTAGATCTATGCCATATTCTATGACTAATGTGTGTTTTCCAAAGCTTAAATATATTGGTAGAAAATTGTACCGGATAGTTGAACATTCTATAATGTTTGTGATCAATGTTCATGACCAATTACCAATATTGTTTTGTTTTTAGAATCATTTTATAGCTTGCATCATCAGACATTATTCATCTAAATATAATTTTACTAAGTTTCTATCATCTTTTAATATTACATCATTTTTCTACTCTTTTTTGAAGCTTGCCTTGTAAATAATTGCATTCTCAACTTTTTGTATATGTTTGTAATTAGTTTACTAACTTTTACCTCTAAATACCAAGTGATTATGCTATTTTTATGTTAATCTATTCTATTTTTTTTTTCGCAATATCTTGTTTAATATAAATTACTTCCCACCTCAAATAGCTAATATTATATCTATCATTGTCCATGTTTATTTTATTTTAGAAGCCAATAGATTTGAATATGAACTTAGCCAACAAAAAGGTACAATGCTCTGCGGAGTGATATTTTTTTATTTATTCTTTATTTTCAAATTAGCTTTTTTTCATCTGTTCATTTTTCTTTTTTTTTTTTAAATCTTGAAAAGAATTTTCTGTGGTGTACAGATTTTTAACGCAGCAATGCTGTATTGTGAAATAGCATGAGCCTTATATGAATATTATTCTTTAGTACCATGCATGCTAAAAAAAAGCCCTTATAAATGTCATGGTATTACTAGTATTTTTGTTGCTTAAATATTGTAAAAAATAGTGGATAAACAGTTGTGCTATGACCCTTCCCATTTTTGAGACATTTTTTTATGACACTTGTTTGTTGGTTAGTTTGTTTTCACTGTGACATAACCATAACGTGATACCTCCTGTGAATGCATGAATGTGAATATATGTATGGGTACCTAACTATGATGTTTTGTAAACCACAAGAAAGCCAGTGTACCACAATAAACATAGTGTTTTATGATAGTTTATTTTGTGTTTGGAGACACCAACTTTATGAATATGTTATAAACAAATAAATGTGTTATTGCCTGGACACAGAATAAGTACATTAAAACAACAATGAGTTTTGTCGTCTAAAATTAAACAAATTGCAAAGATATGTTTACTGCATTTAGTGTCCTACTCATGGACCACACAGGGAATGTCTCAAACATACAACTTGATACTTTCTTCTGTCCTATATCTGTTCTATTCTCGAAAGCCCTCACTATTAGGCAGATCAATAGTAGGTGGAGGGGAAAATGTCTACATAAATGAAGTGTCCTCCTCATAATAGGTGAAACTGCTAACATTATTTATATCAACCAGGACTTTTCAAAGAAAGAAATGTTCCCAATTGCCAGGTTTCCCCTCCGTCCATCACTAGAGTGTCCCAATCACGCCGAGGTCTCACTGTACTTAATCTATTATTTTCATCTTTCACAACACTAAAGTTTATTATAAATGACAGTTTCCTCTGCTCATGTCACATTTGAAAAACATGCTAACATTAAAATATCAACCAGGTAGTTTTTTGTCAAAATGTTCCCCAAAAGAGAATTTAGTGTTTGCCCTCCGTAATCACTATTTAATTACCAACACGATGAGCTCATTAAAGTCTCACTGTACTGTGTTCACTGTGTAGGAGCGATCAATAAGACGGCGAAGAACCTGGTTATCGAGCCGTACAACCCGCCCCCGCTGCCCACCATGAGGGACTTCATGAACCCTGCGGCCGGCAGCACCATGTATGACACCGACAACGCCTTCACCCAGGAGCAGCTCCAGGGTGAGGCACGCAACCTCCAAGTGGGACCACCTCCATATTGGGACCCCCTCCATAATGAGACCACTTTTTAAATCACGGTCCCAATCCTTCATACCTACCTAGTACCTAGTGGGTTCCGTGTCCTCCCGACTTTGGATGTCATAAGGCTACCAAAATAAACCTCTGTATGGAGACCACCTCTCTATTGAGACCAACTAACACTGGTCCCAAAGGTGGTCATAATAGAGAGGTTTCTACGGTAATATGGTATGGTAAAACCTCTCTATTGTGACCACCTGGGGGCTGGTGACCTGTGGTTGTCTCAATGGAGAAGTGATCGTTTGATGGAGGTTATGTTTGGCCATTTATGATTTTCCAAAGGCTTGGGACTGCAAGAAATTGTCTTGTTATGGAGGTGATCTTAATAGATGGTCATACTCAGAGGTTCTACTTTACACATGCACACAGACAGACACCTACAAGAATCTCTATGGTGATGTGCACATTGTTTCACATGACGGGAGAAGCTACGGGGTTTGTCAAGGAGACCACAGCCACATGTACACTTGCAATGAGAAGAAAACTTTATCGTGAATAGTGCGGTCATGTACATTTTGTAGCAGGGCAAGAGATTATGTGACGCCCTTATTACACTTAATATTGCAGCCATGCAACTAACTGCAAGTTGAAACAATGCAAAGACATGTTGTGTAGTAGCAGAAAACAAAGGTCAATATTTATATGCCACCTAATAAACCGTTCATTTGAAGACAAGCATTGAGAACTCTTACAATTTGAGCAAGAGGAGGATAAAAAAAGCGTGATCATTGTCCATTGTTGCAGGCATCCAAGTGGTTCACCAGAAAAACAGCGGAGACAACGTGATTGTGATGGAGAACAACAACCGGTACCAGGTGGAGTTCCAGGAGGAGCAGCCGGCCCACCCAGACGCATGGGAGGCCAAGGTCAGGGGTCACAGGGGTTATAGGGGTCATAGGGGGCATAGGTCTTGTCATACTTCCAGACTTTGCTTTCAATAGAAATAGAGTCATAGTAACCGTGGAAGACAGCAAGTTTATTTAAAAGTGCTGTTTCAATGAATCAGCACTGCTCAGCAGGAGCGGCCTTCAGTCAAACACTGTTCTGAAAATACGATGTTAAATTGTTAGCGTTGTAAAGTTGGTTGACCTGGTACTGTTTTGAAAGATGCTTTTTATGAACAGCATGAGTAATATCAATATGGCCCTCAACTGTTGAGGTTGAAATGCGTTTATGCCAGGCAAAAATAATGCAATGAAATGGTACATTGCTCATCAGTTGTTAATAGATTACACGTTGTTCTGTGCGGCAGCCGAAAAAAAAGCAGGCAGCAGCCAAGGCAGCCAAGGAGGAGAAACTGTCCATGGTGACTCGGGGGCCGCGACGCTGGAAGGCCCTGCCCCAGCCAATAGACGTAAGTGACAATACATTTCCTGCAAACTTTGTCTCACTAAATCTTGACGTTACGTCAAATAGTTTTCTCGTATAATATATGCTAAATGAATTACGCATTTGTTGTTGCTTTTATTCTACAGACATAATTCTGTCAGCTTTATACTTTTACAATAGATTTGCGTTAACTTTATCCGGTTCTTGGTTGACATTGCTCACTCTTATTCCCGCTTCTATCTGGCTTAATGGCTTCTTATGTCTTTGCGTTTGGTCTGTACCATGTGTAGAATATGCCGGACGCGGCTCTGCTGGACCAAAACGAATGGCAGGAGGTAATCACCACCACGCACCACTGTCCAGCTCAAACACAATGTCCGCATGCATTTTTTATCGCATTTCACAGGAAAATTTGACTGTAAACTGAATTGACAGATTGTGACAATATGTCCTGTGGCTGTACAATCTACAGCCCACCAAAAACCAAATAAGATTTTTTTTTAATCAATTGCTAGTTTGGTCATGTTTTCCTGAAGAACTGTGTTTTTTTCCCCCTATAGTGAGATGTTTCTAAACTTTTTTTTCCATCACATTTTGTTGCAAAATTTCTTATTTCAATGTGCTAGTCATGTGCCTGTACATATGATGTTATATTTACAGTTTTATGGTGATAGCAGCCAGGTCAAATGCTGTAAAAAAAGTTTTTCTAATTTTTTATATTGAAGGACATTTTTCTTATTTTTGCTTATTTTATAGTTTTCAGCAAAGCTGACTCCAATGTACTAATTTTCAGATATTGTTTCCTAAGTCGTCTGCCATCCTGCTTTGCTATATTGTTTTACCCAATTGTAAAAAAATAACCTCAAACCTCTTTGATGAAATAATTAGTATTTGCCTTTTTTCTTCTCTTCTGTGTCTTAACCAATGATTTTTATTTTTCATTTTCTTTATTCTTATTTATTTCTTTAAATTTTTTTTAACCTCTAGGATGACGTTCAGAGTTCTTCTGACTCACAGGTGTGTTCTTTTTTTGCAATTCTGTGCATCAGATTTTTTTTTGGCCACAATTTTTTTTTCTTTTTTTTTCTCCTACTTTGTAGTCTTTTATTCATTTATCAGCATTTACCAGCAATTCTGTGAATGAGATTTTTTGCCCACAATTTTTTTTCTTTTTTTTTCTCCTAATTTGTAGTTTTTTTTATTCATTTTCCTTTTTTTATTTCAGTAATTTTTTATCAGGGGTATTTTTATACAATCTTTATTTAATACTTGAGTTTGTTTGTTTTTTATTGTTTGTTTTTTAAAACTTTTCTATTCCTCTTATTTACTTTGTACCACACTGTATAAAACAAAAAAATATTTGTCATCACAAAGTAATAATGTACACAAAGTAATAATGAGTCTGCATAACTTATATTTGTTAACAATGTTGTAAGCAGTCTTACTAGGGATATTATAACTTGACCTTCTAAACATGGTAATTTTTCAATTTTTAGTTTTGCAAAATTAAAAGTAATAGAAAAGCCTACATTTTAAAAACAATTTAAAATGATATATATTTTAAACAGTGTACTTCACAGTAGCTGAAGACTTAGCTTGGAATTCCTCGTTCCAGTGATGTTTAAACATTTCATTTCCTGTTTATGCTACAAAATGTACAATCCAGATTTCCAAGCTTAGATGAAACATTTTTGTAACACTGAGAAGTGGGTGACGTTGCTGACTGTATTGTTGCTGTTTCCTATCTAGGCCATGCAAACCAGTGAGATCACAGACAAGGAAAATATCAAGATACGACCAAACAGCCGCAAGGAGCAACGCAACAACAGCACGCTTGTCAAGATAGGTGGGTAGCAGGGATAATGGTGGAGAACGGGTTGAGGAATAAATGAGAATTGGACAATTTTTAACAGGGGGATTGGAGATTAAGAGGTTATAGAGGTTCTACTGTAAATCAAAACACAGTATAAGGTTAAAAAGGTACGAAAGTTTTATTCAATCACAAATTTTCTCATCATCGATGCTTTCTCGAGTGAAAAATGTTTATTTTGGTGGAACGTATATATACATATACTAGCCATAATGTACGTCATTAGACATATGACGTAAAAATATACCACTGTGCCTGTCGACGTTGTAGCCAACGACTGGCGGAGCAAGTGGCACCTGGACATGCGCTACGCGGACGCGACGGTGGACGACCTGATCCGTGACATGGCCGACATCCACACCCACATCCGCCTCAAGGCCATCACCACGTGCGCCCGAGCCGCAGAGTACCGCCCCCCGCCGGAGCCGGGCATACAGCTCGACGACGAGAAAAAAAGGTAAGGACAGTAGAACCTCTCTCTTTGTCTGACCACCTTTGGCACCAGTTTTAGGTGGTCTCAATAGCAGAGAGGTGGTCTTTACATGGAGGTTTGTTTTGTACCGACCCCTGCGTAAACCAGGCATACAGCATGACGATGAGAAAAAGGTACGTATGACGTCGTGGTGACGTGTGTCACTCAGCTGCGGCTATGTTGAATCATCCAAAATCCTGGGAGTCTTTACGACTGAAATAATGATAAACTTGGCGCCCAATGCACATTTAAGTAAACAGCCCATGCACTACTAAATTGACTACCTTTTCAACGTAAAAGCCCATGGGCATTTGGATGGTAGAATACAGAGGGGGAAATATGCAATTTTTTTGAGATGTGAGAATGGTCCTTGATCTTTTTTATAAAAAATGAGAATAGGGGTCAATTTCCTCTGAGAATTGTGAGGAATTGTGAAATGCGAATGGTTAGAAAATCAGTGAGAATTGCCCTGGATTTTTGCTGAGAGTTGAGAATGGGGTAGAGTATATTCCCCCTCAAAACGCTATCCATTTATCACATCATAATACATTGCGTGTACAACCATCTAAAAGCCCATGCTCATGGAAAGACCCACTTCAAATTTTGTACCATGTCAAAATCTCTACTATTGATTTTCAATTCAAATGCACATTAATTGACACATTTTCAAACTAAAGCCCATGGACATTTACATGGTCATATACGGTACTTCCCAATCATTTTTGTGTACTCAGCAATTATTACCGTCTGGTGGCGCGTGTATTTTCAGTATGCAATTATTACCGTCTGGTGGCGCGTGTATTTTCAGTATACAGTAGAATCTCTCTATTAGGACTACCTTTTGGGATCAGTGTTAGGTGGTCTAGTTAGAGTGGTGGTCTCTACACAGAGGTTCATTTTGATCGTTATATGAAGGTTTGGGGCCGTGAAAAGTGGTCCTATTAGAGAGGCGGTCTCAATAGAGAGGTGGTCTCTATATAGGGATTCATTTTGGTAGCTTTATGAAGGTTATTGGTTATTTGGAGGTTATGTCACCACCATGTTTGCGTGTGTTTCAGCTGTCCCCGCTGGAGCTGCTGCCCGAGCAGCTGTTCCTCGCCCTCGAGTGTTGCCTTGACGACGAGCACCATCAGGTGCGCCGCGCCGCCGCCATCGCGCTCTACACGCTCGAAAAACCACTGCCAAAGGTACGCTAGAGGTCGCGGGTTCAATCCCCGACATCTCCACCAATTGTGACAAAAGGTTTAGCAAGGTGTGCGTTCGAAAGTTTAATTATGAGACATTCTCCACAAGAATGTATACAAGCACAGCCTTTTAATATTCCTAGAAACTTGACCGGTTCAAACTAGTTTAAGAAAAGAGCAGATTGATCTAGAATCCTTCATGACAACAAACATGAGACTAGTTTAAACCGGTTACAGAGTACTATGTTTATATGAGGTCAAGAAATCCCACATCCCTTTTGTTTTTTTAACCTATTTTTCCACCTCCCACTTCTTTGGTATCAATCAAGATGATGTTTTTGTGTGTTTCTATAATATGTCATGTTACTGTATGTACGGCTGTCTGTCTCGGTGCTGTGAATCCGTCGCCAAATTATAGTCTGTTTATGGAAGTTTTTCTAATGCATTACCTATCAATAATGTACTAAATTAAGAAGTAAATAATGAATGTTATCCTTGTTTATAAAAAATTAGAAAAAAAAAAAAAAGGCCCTTCTGAAATTGAATTTTTATACTTTGTTGTATGCGACTTGAATTTTGTAAGCTATTTTAACAGTTGGCGGTAACATTGCCAAAATAAAGATAATTTGTAAAAAAGTCATTTTAGTCCCGTATGACTCTTATGTAAAATCCATTCAACTCATCCAGTATTCTGCTGCAAAACATCGGAAGACTATTAAAAAAAAAAAAAAAACATGATTTAAAAAATCTCAATAGATAAATGTTTGAAATATGTTTAAAATCCATTAGCAAAAACTTAAACAATACAGAATTTTTTAACATTTTCCATCTCAATCTTCTGAGACTTCTTTATCTTAAGGTCAAATGGCAGCAAGTGATGTAATCAATCTAAAACTCATGAATGTGTTCATCGTGTTTAATGCCATATATTTAAAGTTCATCTTAGCACAACACTGAGGAAATTCTTACAATGATTGATGTTCCAGCAACTTGTGTCCCAACACAACTTTCATCAATGTTCCAACAGTTCCATTATCTTAAAGAATCTGACCTTTTCAACTGTCCAATTCTGACAATCTCCAAATTAACAAATCAAACTTTAAAACTTTTGTTAAGATGAATTGTAAAATATATACTAATCAATCAATCTATCAAAAGAAATGTACCAAAAAATCTATTTAACATTCACTCCCAACAGGCTTGATAAATACAATGTTAAACAGTTCCTTAGGCGGCGAATGTGCATTCAACTGGCGGCTGCTGCCTGGCGTACCTCTTGATATTGGTGTGGGAATGTCCTATGATGAATGGCCAGTCACTATCCATTAGCCTCTCAGAGACCTGAGAGGTTGCCTGACAATAGAGATCTGATCTCTTGAATTTGTCCTGCTCGCCAATAATGCAGCCTTCCACTTCAGAAACAGGCTTTTTAACAAAAAAAATGGCGGCCATCTTGGATTTCAGCAGCCATTTTGAAAAAATCGTGATGGCCAATCAAATCAGATTGAAGAATGTATATCAAAGAAAACAAATGCAAAATTTCATGCTTTTATCATCATTTGCATGATTTTTCTATTAGCTGCTCCACTGTAATCCTCACGTGTTTACTGATTCTCTGCCCATAGACGCTGGTGCACTCAATGCTCGCTGAGCAGCTCAATAACAGCAGCTGGCGATACCGCGTCCTCTGCTGCAAGATCCTCCCCAAACTCGCGGGCGCCATCAACAAGGTAACATCCAGCAACTTCAAACACTTCTATCAGTAGTTGATGCATGGGTTTGCTATTGAATAGCACACGGACGTTGTAGTGCAAAAGTCGTTCCTTCATATAATCAGTTCATTTTCCAACCCGTTTAATGACTACACATCTTTTTCCAGGTTACTGCAAGGTAAATATTTACAGGTTAAGCAGTTGAGAGATTGCTTTAGTAATTAGAGCACGACATTGAATAATGTTGATTTTGTTTAAAATGATGTATGCTAGATGCAAATGCTGTGTGATCTGCATGAGTTGAGAATGGATGAACACAATACTATCATCGGCCCGCCACACAGTTTTCGAATGTACATGTCCATCATACATGAATTGCCACATGCATAAACACTGTCCAAAACAGCGACAATTACAACTCTAAACTAGCCCATTTCACGGGAGCAATTTATAAAGAAATATATGCAAATCTATATGAAATAGACTTCTACATAGTACATGTAGGAGATTATCATATGCATACCGTCAGTCAAACATGCATAGATTACTCTATAAATTGCTCCTGTGTCTACTTTACGTAACTTGGCATAAGTTGGCATCGCTAACTAGAATTTATGGCATAATAGCCCAAACAAATGTACATGTATACACGTGCACATTCTAAAATAATCAAATATGTGCGTTTTATTCAGTACTATTCACATACTGCAGCACTTTTATGCTGTACTGGTACGCCATACATATGGAGATCATGGAACTCACTTGCGTAATATTTTCTAAAGAGGTCATGGGGCATATTGTCACATACATTGTATATCTTGGCTTACAGAGTACAGTAGAACCTCCAATTAAGACCACCTCTCTATTGAGACCACCTCCACAATAAGACCACTTTTCATGGCTCCAAACCTTCATAAAGTACTACCAGAATGAACCTCCTAACACTGGTCCCAAAGGTGATCCTAATAGAGAGGTTCTACTGTATTAGTACACATGATCGTGGAAACAGCTATTTCTATGGCGTAAATGATAAAGAGACAGACTATAGCCCATTTGTACCAGGACCTGGTGCACAAGCTGACGTGGCTGATGTGGAACGACGCCACGGTGTACTGAGGTGTCAGGCCGCTGCACAGACGCTCGGACGGACAGGCCACGGCAAGGACCACAACCAGCTCATCGTCAAGCTCAGCTCCAGCGTGGAGAAAACAAGGCTTGAGGCTGTCAGCAAGGTCGGATACCTCGTGAGTTTATCACAGAATGTCGGAACCGGTGAAAGTCAATAAGGTCGCAACCTTTTGGTGAGTTTGTGGGTCACAAGGTCGCCGACCTCGGTGAGTGATGGGTCAGGTCATGTCGCGGTGAGCTCGGTTGGGTCGCCAATTCATTACAAGGTCGCAAGGTCGGTGGTGAGTCAGGGTCACCCTAACTGGTCGCGACCAGTGAGTGCACAAGGTGAGTCAGGTTTAAGGTCGGATACAGGTCGGGGTGAGTGAACGCCAAGGTCGGCACCGGGACCTGAGTCGCACAAAACCTCACAAGGTTGTGGCCAGTGTTGTGCTACCCAGGGTCACAAGGCAAAATGCAAGGTCGTGAGTCCTCGGTGAACCTGTCAGGGTCACCAAGCTCATCGTCAACTGCTCCATGAGGTTAGGTGAGTCAGGGTCAGCAAATGCCGAATACCTTGGTGAGTCGTGAGTCACAAGGTCGATACCTTGGTGAGTCGTGGTTCAGGTTGAGTGGATGTTTAATTAGCCATTAAGCCAGATAGAAGCAGGAAAAAAATGTGAGCAATGTCAACCGAGATTCGGATAAAGCTAAAAAGAAGGTTACATTTTTGGTGAGTTGGCGAGGTTGTGGTTGAGAATGAGTTGAAGCAAAGTTGGTAATATATGTCTGTGAGTTGACCTAATAATCAGGTCTGGTGGTGGGTGTTAGCAAACTCATTACCTAAATGGTTGCACACTGCGCCATGAGTCGTGAATAGTAATGTGAGTTGGCCCAGCATGCTGAGAAGAAGATGTCAACATAGTAAATGTGAATAATATTGTAATAGGTCCCCTGAGTGTTAAGAAAGGTAAAAAAATTGAGTGCAAGAGACGCCAATGACCTGGTGTAAATTAATTGACCAAGCAGTACTCCTGGATAGTAGACTATAAATTCAGACATTTACATTTACGTTTTTGAGTGAGTTGAAGCAACGATATTACCTGCTTTTCTCCCCAAAAATAGTTCTAAAGACTACTTTTTGGAAGAAAATCAAGTAATATCGTTAAGTAATTGAATTATGAGGCCGACTGCTTTATACCACATAACACAAAAATTAACTGTACACATCCCATTTCCTCCACATGATCACCACTCTAACTTACCCCGTTCCCGCAGGCATCATGACGGCCAAGCTGCTCACCCCGTTCCTCGCCTGCTTCCAAGACGCGTACGTCTCCGTGCGTGAGGAAGCGTGCATCGCCGCCGGCAACCTGCACATCCGTGACCCCCAGATCATTGGCCGCCTGCCGAGCTCACACAGCTACGACCCGATCTGAAGGTCAAGGCCGCCGCGATTCAGGGTGAGTCACAGTGGCAACATTGTCAGAACATTCTGGTTTCAATGGTTTTGTCCAAACCATTGTGAAACACAAGTCCACTGCATATTTGGCGTCCCCTTCAGCAGCTGAAGCTCTTTGTGTTTGCAATGTATCTATCCATGTAATGTATGTCGGTCAAAACCATTTGTGACAGCAGTGCATGTATTCACAAAGTGGGTGTTTTTGTCCACCTCTGTGCAGCCAAAGAAGGGAGGAGATGATGCTCGAGGTGCTCAGAGCATAAACAGCTCAAACAGATCATCAGTCCTTAGACCTGAAATGATAAACCATCGTCAAAAAACTGAGTACAGTAGAAGCTCCGATGAAGTCCACCTCTCTATTGAGACCATCTATGAAATAATATGACCACTTTTCACGGCCCAAACCTTCATTCATAAAGCTACCAGAATGAACCTCTATATAGAGACCATCTCTCTATTGAGACCACCTAACACTGGTCCCAAAGGTGGTCCTAATAGAGAGGTTCTACTGTATGTCAACTTCCGCCACCTATGATCTGACGTCCTCAGTGGTCTTAATTCCCAATGAGTTAATTGGAGGTTTTACTGTACACTGCTGCAGTGCCGCGTTATTTTCAGTGCTGGGTGAGATCGGGGGAGAAAAGGTGGTCTCTATACAGAGGTAATATGATCATAGTTTTTTGTTTTTTTTTCTTTTGCTGTTCACTATTCCAAAAAACGATGAAACCTTTTCATTTTACATATCTTTATTATAATATAAGCCTTTTTACATATCTTTGTTATACAATATAATAAAGATATATAAATGAAAAGGTTTGATCTTTTTTTGAATAGTGAACAGCAAAAGAATGGTAACATGAATCCATATGCTGTATACCAAGTTACTAGAATACTTTATACATTTTGATCATTTTATGAAGGTTTGGAGCCATGAAAACTGGTCTTATTATAGAAGGATCTCAATAGAGAGGTGGTCTTAATTGGAGGTTTTACTGTATTTTGAATGCTGCAGTGGGATGGGTTTGTAAGGAAGTGAGATGTGAGAAAATAGACCAAAAAAGAGGGATATGGGAAATAAAGGCCCATAAAAATAGAGATATGGGGTTTCTTGACCCCTAATAAACTAGAGATGTCAATTTTCCCCAATGTTGTTATTCAAAGCTTCGGTCGTTTTGAGGGCCGAAGCCCGAATCCTGTTTTACTATTCAAAGCTTCGGCTCTTGCACCGAAGCTTCGAATTGTTTTGACATTTCTGTTATAACCCTCGTTGTTTCCAGTATAATATAAAGTTGATAACACATTAATCCTCTTACAGTACACATCATACATTATCAGTTTCGGTGAAATATTATGTAATTAATGCTTACAATTGATGAAATTACTAGTAATATATTAACAAAATGCTTCATAAGCAGTGCAATACATAATGGAAGTCAAATTCATCTATCAATAACACCAAGTACTAACGAACTAATGATTATTTTGCATTTTTGGTAGTTTACATAAGTTCTGGCGGCCATCTTGAAAAAAACGGCCGCCATCTTGAATTATTTGGTGGCTAGCACATTTCACTGAAAGAGTGACCTCTAACCTAAGTTCACACCAAATTTGCTGCTTGTATCATTAAATGAACGGTTCTAGCAAAAATTCACTTATCTGCTCCACTACAGCGCTGGGTGAGATTGGTGAGGTGACGCCTGCGGTGCGTGAGGCGGTGCTGTGGGCGTTCCGGTTCGAGGAGGAGGCTGCGGTGCGCGCCGAGGCGTGTAACGCGGCACTCAGACTCGGACTCGACGGGGAGGACGTCACCGAGATGCTGCAGAACCGCCACCTGGTGGAGACCAGCGAACTTGTCAAAACGTGAGTGTGGGACGACAGCGACGACGGTAACGTTAGAAGGATACTGTAAAACTAGAATATTTCGTGGCTATTACATTTTGCAATTTTCATCTTTAAACTATTTTGTGACTACTTAATTTTGCGATTTTGGTCCATCCTGGACCTACTTTACATAGCCTGTTAATGTTTGCTGACTATTTAAGTTTGCATTTTTGCACCTATACCTACGAAGTTCGCAAATTAAATCGTGCACAAACATTTCTAGTTTTACAGTATGTGCTGTGTTATATACTTTGAGGAGTATAAACATGTCTTGTATTGGTACTATGTTCTTCTATGATATGCTTATGTAGGTAGTGTAGTCTTTCTCAGTCTTTTCTTGATTCTCATAATGTGAAGAGGCAGCAGCAGCCTAAATGATTCAATATGAGTATAACTCATCAAAACAGGAGGAGAATGATCGAGGATCAAGTAAGAAATTCCAAATTGTGTGCTAAACACGTCAAAAAGTTTTCCTCCGCACTCGTATGAAATACGATGTGGAAATTCAAGAGCGCACACTATGTACTTACTATATTCCCACCATCATGCTCACTTGAAATATTTATTTTGTCCCTTATTATGAACAAACACCAAGTTATCTTAATATCCATGTTGCTCCAAACCGCATCTGGGTCAAGTAGTCTCGATCGCGTGGTTTCAGTGAGATCAGCAAGGCGCTGGAGAAGTACGGCGTCTCGTCGACGGAGGACATGGAGATGGTGACCCAGATCAAGGGCGAGGTGCGCAAGCTTTGCACCAAAAACAACGTGGCCGCCGAGATCACGACCAGCGACCGAGACGCCGAAACCAAACGCAACATCCGCCGCATGATCCACCTCACGCCCAGCGAGCTGGTCAGTGATAGGTTAAAACAGAACAAATTATGAAGTCCAAAAAGGTACTAAATTTTATTAAAATCACAATTTTTTTTTTGCATATTCAATGCTTTAAAGAAAAATGTTTTTTTCACTCAATCCTAAAAAATTTGCCTTTAATGAAATTTAGAACCTTTTTGTTTCTAATTTTTGATGGTATGGTACGAGCAGCTCCAAGAACTTTTTATACTAGGGTTACATGTGTGTGATTTTATTCTTCTCTCTCTCTTTTCTATGCAAGCAAGCAAGCTCCTACCACTGTATTGGCATAGCTAAAGACAGGTTTTACAATCCTAAGCTGCCATTTGACTATATGCTTGGGATGATGGTATCATTCGGGTCTCACAACCTTGGGTTTGTGCGTTCGACTCACGTCAGGGCCACTTGATATGGTCAAATGGAAGCTTGGGGTTATAAAACCCGTCATTAGCTATGTCTATACCGTGGTAGGACCTTGCTTGCTAGCATAGAAAGGAAAGAGAGAAGAATAAAAATTGCATCCTCAAGCAAACTTGGGAAAAACACACTTGAAAACATGTATGTGGGTATGAAAATAGTGACTATTGGGGACTTCTAGGGTGGCAACAGTTTTAAACGAAGTCAGCCCTAGATTATGCGGTGGAGTGGCAGAAAAATAAGGTGACCTGATGGGAACCCGATGGTGACCCGATGGACATTAGGGCTGCCCAAATCAATTTGGTTCTACAATCTATAGTTTTTTTCCCGGCAGTATTACATTTTTGAAAGTGACTTTATCAATCTATCTACTTCAAAAAAATAAAGAAAAATGTAATTTGGTGTGTTGTGTTTCAGGAGGAGTTGTCGCGGTCGCGTCCGGCTCGCCGCAGTCCGCTGCCTCCACCGAGCCGCAAGGCGCGCCGAGAGAGCACCGGGCCGCCCGGAGGCTCGCCAGACGCAGACGACAAGGAACTACAGGTACCTCCCATTAGGACCACCTCTCTATCGAGACCACGTCTATAATAAGGCCACTATTCATGGTCACAAATGTTCATAAAGCTACCAAAATGAACCTCTGAATAGAGACCACCTCTCTACTGAGACCACCTAACACTGGTCCCAAAGGTGGTCCTAATAGAGAGGTTCTACGGTATATAACACATATCATTGCAGCAGTCTAACAGAGCATTGGAAGAACTGTAACAACAATCGTTTAAACCATGAAAAAAAATATGCAAGAACATTCCAGTATCAGTAAGTGGTAACCATGTTAATACTACATGTACGTGGTTTCAGAACCACCAGAGAGTGTGAAAAACTGCATGTAGTCCCTTCATCTTGACATCATCATAATTATCATCATGATCATGCGTTTAAAGTTATCCTTGTACCCTTAGAAGGTGTTGGACTGGCTAATGGCTGTCTGCAAGTTTTCTCGCCACCAATGTCTGTCATTCGACATCTCAATGTTCAATCCCCCCACTGCCTTTAAGTCATCTTTGATGGTATGCAAAGTTAATCAATGCATGTTTCAGGACCTGTGAAAAACTTCATGTAATCCCTCCATCTTTACAGCAGCATAATATGAATGCGGTGCTATGTATATTGTCTATTGAAACAGAAAAATGAAGAAATACAAACTAATATTATGTAATTACCATTTAATCAAATATAGAAAATTCCACGTCAGCCATTGTGTCTATTGATCGATTATTTTACCAATCGATTAGTAACAGTATTTGGAACGTTTAACATGAGGTTCGAAAACATAACAGCGGCGTCGCTGTGTTTCAGGACCTGTTCCTGGGCGTGCAGGCTGCGCAGGGCCGGGCGGGAAGCTTCCTGCTGTCCCAGGCCTCGCGGTCCTCGTTCGATGGCGAGGAGGAGGACGGAGCCCAGGACGAGGACGGCAGCCAGGAGGACCCCGCTGCAGGCGCCGGAGGCTCCGACGTAAGTGTGTTCGAATACACCAAGGGCGTCATGGCTCTGTACGTGAACACGCCCAAGTACAGCGAGTTTGCTGCTCGCGTCCCACCGGGCGACATTGTGCAGCACAAGTCGAGCGTCTACGTGGAGATGGAGAGTCGCAACGCGAGCCGCGTCGGGTCCGAGATCGAGGTCGGAGTGAGGAGCCGGTCAGGGTCCGACAGTGGCACGCTGTCAACATCGAGTGGTGAGGAGGAGGATGCAAACGCTAGACAGGCGTCAATCTCGCCGCCGTTGATGGGGATGAGAAGTTCAAGAAGTTTTGAAGAGATCAGCCCAGATGCGTTTCCTGAGCCTATCGATTGGAGTCTTGTCGGTTCGAGCGATGACTATAGCCGCACGGATTCGAGTGCGAGTTTTGGGGAGCCTGATACTATTGATACGAGTTTGAGGGAGGCCATGGTGAAGTTTTGGCTCGTTGATGGTCGTAAAGATTCGAGGTCTGAAAGAAATCAAGGAAGTATTGTGTCTGGAGAAAGTCGTCGCATCGGGTCTCAAGGTTTCATAACACCGTCACAAAGTAAAGAAACGTCTGATGTTAGAATTGAATTCACCCCAGATGTTACTCCAAATAATGAGGAAGAGGAGTCTAAAAGTGCAAGTCAAAAAGACTTGGCAAATGAAGATGGTGAAAAAGATGGTGAAAAAGTAAAAGTGAGTAAGAAGCTAAGTAGTCCTAAAAAAACTCGGAGAGCCAGTCACAAACCCAATGTAAGTGCTAGACTTGAACATCTACAAAATCTAGCTCGAAAAGCCAGTGTTAGTCCAATTGCGTCTCACGGAGGGAGTTACGGGTATTCTGATAGCACGGATTTGAGCCGGAAAGTGAGTAGGGATGGTGGTAAACACATACGAATGGGTCACAATTTGAGTGACTATCAAAATATTGATCTAAAACGACAGTATAGTGTAAAATTATCTGGACGTGAATCATTGAGTAAAAAGTTGAGCTCTCTAGACAATGTTCGAAGTGCACCAGCAAGTCCTGATAAACAATTGAGCCAAAGATTGAGTTCTTTGGATGACGTAAACAGATTGAGTCCAGAAAAATGCCATTCAAGTCTAATGGAAGTGAATCGAAGACTGTCTCTAAACAGATTAGGAGTGACACTGGAAGAAATTGAAGAAGTGACGAAAAGTCAAGCTGAAATGACTCGTCAGAAATCAGGCCTTAGAGGTTCACCATCAAGTCTTAAAGGTTCACTTAGAGGTTCACCATCCAGTCTTAAAGGTTCCCTTAGAGATTCACCGTCAAGTCTTAGAGGTTCACCATCAAGTCCCAAAGGTTTACCAAACTAGCCTGCTATTTACAGCTACATGGTTTTTGTTTTGTAAAGAGGTCGCGGTTAATAGATGGTGATGAATGTAGAGTGTGACTGTTCACAAATAAGTAACTGCGTTCCTATAAGGTGTGTGACTATGTGAATATGTGTGTACATGTATGATTCCTGGATTTTTTTTTCCATTATGATGTGAGATAACAACAAGTTTAAGTTTATAAGTGAATGTGAATGATATGAGGTGATGTTTTAAGCTGTCTACACTTTTGGTTTTTAATGAGTTAAATATTCATGGATGTAGCTCATAAATATATTATATTGCTATGAGGATAATTATTTAAGTCTCTCCCAATATTGTAGAGTAGAGATATATTTAAGATATAGTGAGTGAATGCTTTCTTGTGTCATTCTGACATTTATATTTAAAAAAAAACCACTAGACTAATTGAAACTTAATTCTTGGGCATTCAATAAAAGATAATTCATGTAATGCTAACATTCAATTGCCCAAAGTATTTAATGAACTTTTTTCTTTGTTTTGTTTTTAATTTTTATAGATCATGTACAAATGTTTTAGCTTCTATTCTGTTTTCTCAGCAATCTTTTATGTATGTTTATTATGCTTCTTATAAAGAACATGTAATCCTAAACTTTTATATTTATATATTTTTATTTATATTATTTATATTATATTTATATTTATATAGTATAGTTATAATAAATGCAAGTACATTATGCTATTGCACAATTATATAATATATTTAAGGATCTACATGTAAGTACTTATAGGAACACTGTAGAATGTACTGTAATAATAATTGTTTGATTTATGATTCTACATAATATAAAAGGATTTATACCTTTTTTTTTTTTTTTTTTTTTTTTTAATGCCTTTTTACATATTGTTTTTCTTATGTTTCAAGTAATTTGATAAATAGGTTCCCAAAGCTTCGTACACAGAATAACAGAAAGACAAAGTACATTTTTCTACTTACGGCATAGTAATTCATCAACTTAATGAAATTATTCATATAACCTTTATACAAATAAAGCGTATTAGCGTATCAGTGGATTAGACATTTTAACTCATTCATGTTAAATGTAGATTTAAGTAACAAATAATATCACTTGATAATGCAAAAAAAGAGAGAAATATTAACATCATCCATGGCAAAGAGGATGTATTTGAGCAAGCAACATACAACAGTATGTCTTTGAATTAATTATTCTGTGTTTTTTAAGGCCGCGTCCCACTAGTTTCGCCGTATGGTCGACGCATAAATTCTAGGGATTTCCAGGCAAAAAAAATTTATACGTCGAGCATCTGCTGATAGATAACCCCTTTTGGCATTAAATGATATTTTTCTCCCAGCAACTTCACAGCCGCCGCAGGCAAATTAGGGCGAAAAAAGCAGACGGTGAAAGCAAGGTCAGCATAACCCCAACGCACAACCGACGCATAAGATAAAAATCTGGGTGTGACGTGGCGTTTTTCACTGTCTGCTAACCGCTGAACATAGGTCTACAATACGTTGAACACCTGCTGAATGTACGCCATCATACGCTCAAGGTGTGCATCTGCGCCCAATAGCGGCGCATGTTAGGCGCATGTTTGGCGTGTGTTTGACATATGTTTGGCGTATGGTCGACGTCCAAAAATCAATGGATTATCGATTGGCGTTTGCCGTTTACGCTTTCGATGTTTTGAGCAGCCCAAAGTATCAGGAGCTTAAAAGAACTGACCGATCAATAATCTTCCTCAAAAATATTTTGCCGGCATACGGGCAGCGAGCGTCACACGACAGTCACATGCACGTAGAGCGCCAAATGAACGTTGGGTCGGCGTAGGGTTGGCATAGTCGGCAGATGCTTAGCGTAGGTGAAAATAGAGTTGGACGTAAGTTCCCAGTAAGTTCCCAGTGCGCCGGAAGCAGTGGGACGCGGCTTTTAAATCTTATATACCTCTTATTTTGGGCTGTTATATTTGCATTTCAATTTTTTCAAAGACTTGCCAAGTACCTTACAAGTGGTTTGATCCAAACTATTACAAAATGTAGGCCCAATTCGAAATGTACTACAGGACTAAACCCCAACTAAACCAAACTAGTATAAGGACCCAATTTCATTTGAAGTGATTTTTTTTAATCAGTATTATTATTAAGATACACATTCTTATAGTAAGTATGAATTTATTGCTTTACCAAAAATTTTAAATTCAAAATTTGTTTTATTTATATGAATTTTTTTATCTCTTTTTTATCTCATTTTTCAACCCTAGCATTTTTCATTTTTTTTTTTTTTTTAGAATATTTTTTTTTCTCGGGAGTTCATAAGTACCAAATCAACGATGCTATTTTTTGCAAACCATAAGAAATATATTATTGATAAGTAAGATGCTTTTCATGATTCCAGGTAAGATTTTATACACAATATCAAAATAAAGATTGGGGAGGGGGGGCAAGGCAAGTTGTAGTATATACTGAAAGTATTTGTGTAACGAATCTGCAGGAATATATTAGGGTATGAAACTTATAAAAATTTGCTCACGGATCACAGGGTCGGCAACTATAAAATGTAGCCAGCCATGACCAAAATTGTCCGGCCCTAACTTATGTTAATATTGATAAGTCCCAAAAAGTAGGCAACCTATCAGGCCGGACCAGCACAGGTACGCCAGATAAGCCCTATCTTGTACCCTGAATATATTAAGAACTTTTACAGGTCAACCTTCAACTTAACATCCATTACACCAATAGTCAAGTGCACTATGATTATATTCACATCTTAAGTAGATAAACTACTTTAGGCAATGAAAGCACAAGACTCCATTCTCTGCTTGCACCTGACCTTGCCTGACCTTTCTAACCCCATAGATCCGCGCCCGAATTGAGCGCAACACTCACACCACCGGCGGCCGTCGCCGCAGCAGCCTGGTCCACTATTCACGCTTCAGGAAGAGCCTTGCCGCATACCCGGGGGAATCATTGTTGCTACAGCGACCCAGTGAGGCTGAGATGGAAGCCTACTACCAGACCTCCCTGCCCTCCTCCACTGGCAACTCGGCTGCCACCCCGCTGACAGCATCGAGCAGCGAGAGCAACAGCCAGCCCATGCTAGTCGACTACACGAAACTCTCGGCCACGGCGCTCCTCAGCCGGCCCAGCATCGTCGAGAACTGGTTGCCACGGTACAAACGTGGTGTCGAAGCCCCCGGCTCTGCGCCGGACACCGTGCACCAGCACGTGTCTCTGCTGTCTCGCCTGGCGCAGGCCGAGCAGACCGCGACCGCATCCCAGCAGCCCTCGGAGCGCCGGCTGCTGCACGACAGCAGCACCCAGCTGTCCCTGCCACGCTCACTGCTGGGGGCCTCGGTGCCCGGGCGACGCAGCACAGCAATCATACCGTCGGCGGCGGCTACAACACAACATCACATTGCCTCGGCTACTAGACGCAGTTCAGTACCTGTAGCTGTTAAGCCGACTGCTGCCAGCGGCAAACAGCGATCATTATTGCTTGCACAGCCTGCAGGGTCTTTTAGACGACGCAATACAGCATTTATCACTAGAGATGAGAATGTCAAATCTGTTACTGGTGGTGTGGTCCCAATGACTGTAAAAAGAGGCGCGCCAATGGGTGGGTTTATCAAGACTTCAGATTACTTAGATGCACCTACATCCACACGAAGGGGCAGCTTTAGGACTTCAGAAAACTGGGGAATTCGAAGATCTTCTTTCAGAAGAAACAGTCGCAGACAGAGTATTACTAAAGATGAAGGCACAGAAGGTAGTGGTGGTGTTGGTTCTTATGCAGATTACTTAGGTGCACCTACATACACACGAAGGGGCAGTTTTAGGACTTCAGAAAGCTCTGAAATTCGAAGATCTTCTTTCAGAAGAAACAGTCACAGACAGAGTATTACTACAGATGAAGGCACAGAAGGTAGTGGTGGTGTTGGTCCTATCCAGACTATGTTGAGCCCCCATCCACCATTCGCAAGAAAAGATAGAAATAGCATAGCAAGACTAGACAGCACCAGAGCAGGTTTCATGCCAGCTACAAGTAGTGCAGTTCAAAAGCCGGTGCCAGATTTCAGACTGATCAATGCATCCACGAAAACAAATCTACAAGAAAGCAGCAGCAGAGGAGGTTCAATCGAGGCCACGAGTAGCGCTATTCCCACACTTGGGAGAAGCGGAAACCTCGCCGAAACCACCATCGTTGAAGAGGACACGGGACAGAATCTGCAGATTCCTGTGGACCTCTCTCTTCTGCAACGCACTCTCAGCTGCTGAGCTCCCAACCCCTCTTCTATCTTCTTTTCCTGCTTCTAACATGGTACTTCTGCTTGCTTTCTCTCATCTCTTCACTATATTAATATACTTGTTTTGCAAAAACTTTTCCTTTGTGCTTGAAATCATTAATTTTCTAAATCTTTCATTGACACTCACTCCAATGAATGTATTGAAATTAATGTGTTTATTATTTCATCTTCCTGTAAAGTATCTGTAATTTGAGATTTTTCTACATTTATTTATATTTCTTATGAATGTAATGTAACTAAATTCCATGCCATCTTTGTGTGTTATTTTCTTCCAGCGTTACAATCCACACCAGTTTGGCTTTCTAATGTACCACAAAACACCCAGCTTGTATCATTAATTTTAGTAATCAATGATCCCTATTTTCCAGGTGGACTCTATCCGGGCATTTTCAAGGCTGGAGTCCTTACCCGAACATGAGGAAGAGGAGATGGAGGGGGAGGATGAGACAGCAGCAGAACAGCCGTGGGGGGAGGGGGGCAAAAAACAGCAAAGGGGGGAGGATGAAACATTAGAACAGCCTGATGATGAAGAGAATGAGGAAGAGAAGTTGAGCCAGAAACGTCTGTCGGATGCTTATCGGCATTCCATCATCCGCAGGCCATGTACGTGTTTTTCTTTCATTTCCACAGAAAAATCTTCTTACATCAAGACCACATCTTACTATATAGCAGCTAAACGTTACTTTCAATTCAAACATCTTTATTGAAAGATTTTGTGTTTGGATGACTAGGTCATGTCACAAGTTTGAGTGCATTTTCTCCATTATACATTGCGATATACCATAAGCAAATTTGGCGATGCACATTTTTCATGGGAGTGAGCCCTTGGATGGTTGATTACAGTAATTCTATTGTTTCTATATTATTTGAAAATTGTTCAAATTTGTTGAAATTGTTTATTTTTTCTTGCCTTGAAATATGCACGTTTTATTAAAAAATGTGCACAACACGCTACCAAATGGAGTCATCATTCATGTTTTTTTTTACATTTACATTTAATATGTCAGATAATACTTTACTGTGTACATGTATAAAATTTATTGTTGAAAACAAAACGTTAAAAATCTCATTTTGCATTCCAGCGACTAGAAATTCTGAAGTAGGCCTGGAGTCAAAGTCTTCAGAAGACATGAAGTTATTGGACAGTCGTCCAAGGTCGTCTGTTTGTCGATCACGGACGTCTGATGAGGACGGTCATAGGTCAACTTCTCGAGAATCTGGGGGACGAGCGTCCATCATGAAAGATTCATCTCTGGCTGGGTCTCGTGTGTCATCTGCTAATAGGGTCAAATTTGATGTGTAGTGATGTGAGGGATAATGTTCTCAAGGACACTCTAATACAGTATCAGATTTTGGGGATGGTAGTGGTAAAAAACTTTATCAAATAGGTGGATTCCTTTTCATCAGGGGAGTTATTGTTTACGTTGATGAAAAACAATTCATAGTTGCAGTGTGCATAAAATCAGTGGACCACAAATGGAATGTTTTAGCGATCAAATCTGGTTCTTTTTAAATGGCACTGGGTAGGTTAATACAATCAAGATTCAATGTTGCTCGTTTGTGAGGAACAAATATTCATGAATAATTCTATTGATCATGTTGTAATTCACGGGTTATGAGCCTGAATATTCTATTTAGGCATCACTTATTTAAATGCCAAAACTAGGTCTGTGATACAAAACTATCAATCAGGTTAGAAATATTACTTTGATTTATGTACTACATTCCAATTATGTTTATTCAGTTGATATCAGTCAGAATTTAATATTAAGTTGTGTTTAACAATTACTTTGTACAATTATGCCATTATGTTAAAATTAAAACAATGTTTGCCAAAAATGCCACGAAGTATTATTTTTAATGGTTTTTATCAGAAAATTGGTTTGCTTTGATGTTTAGGGACTAGTGTAATGAAAATATGAAGTGCCAAAATAGTTATACTATAGTGTAATATGTTTTTACATACGTTGTATTAGTTTAAGAGTGTATGCATGTCACAAAATATTTCTATGAAATAAAGTTAAAAATATTGTTGCACTATTCTGTAATGAATTTAGTGTACATCAACTTCATCAAGACATTTTTTTTTGTTTTGCTCTAAACTTATTAAAGTTGAATGCAACAGAAAATTTAATATTACATAAAACAATTATTTTTATTAATTTTTTAGTTTTGCTTCTTAAAGTTAAATGCTAGTTAATAACTAAAAGCAAACATGATTCAATGCTCATGTATTTATTAACATAAACATTCACCATATACAAATTTTTCATTTACACTATTTTTGACAATAATTTGTACATACTGAAAGTTAAAATATCAGCACCATAATTATAATAGAAAACCAATTCAAATCAACAATAACTTGGAATATTTTTGTTTCAACAAACATTTTACCTGCTTAGTAATATCTGATTTTCACAACAAACAGTAAGGATAATAATGTACATTAGCATCCTGACTGTTCATGGGTTTTCAGTTGAAACTAACAATAAAATAGAAATTGAAACGTATGTTAAGAATATAGCTATGGTTTTCAATCATACAATTTAAGAGATTGCATTTAAAAAAAAACAAGTACTTATCTTAGGTTATTGGTGGAAAATCTTTTTCAAAATCTTACACTCAGTATGGGCTCCTGAGTACAAAAACACATCAGATTTACATTATATTGATTAAATCGAAGATTTTTGTATTGCATAATAAAAATTGTAAGAGATTAGGCACATTGGTTAGATAACTACTGTTGCAGCCTAAAACAAAACATGACAAAAGTTTAAATTTCCCATATATGACATCTGATTTTTAAACAAAACACAGAGATTGTCCATCAGATATCCATTGTGGTACCTGTAAATTTTAGTTGATGTTGAGCTTCACAATAGGCTGCAACAGTAGCATCATTTACTATTTTACCCATTACAGAGTTTAGAAACAAATTATTCAACATTATTTTCATTGGATTGAAACTTAACTAAACTTTCAAAAATAGACCAATTATTTACAAGAGATTCAAGCGCCCCTTGAATTAACTATAAAACAAAGATTTCAAGATAATATTCTAATATTCCATAATTCTAAATTCTATAATTACCAAATATGAAATCCAATTGCAAGTGCATGTACCTTATAAAAATGTCGAACTAACATAAACTTGGATTTCTTTTAATTATCAATTGTTCCAATGGATAAACAACACTTTAAAGTTGTTGACTCTCTGAAATAACATTTATTACAGCAACAATAAATAAATAAAGTAAATACTGTTTTAAATGTGACAAGATGCACACCAGAAAACCGGTTAATTTTCACCATAATCAAATGCAAAAAAAAAACCAACAAAACACTAAAACTGGGAATTACAAGTTCGTATTCTAAATGCAAGTTTATAAACCGGGTTTAAATGCTCATAAAGCCTTTGTATTGGCCAGGGCGAGCTAAAAACAATTTTTTATAATTATGAAATTTCGAATTTAACATATGTAGTATCCATTTGTTACAAATGTTCACTTTCACGTTTCTATAAACAAACAAGAGAAAGTCACAGGACATTCAAAAGTTTTCATTCTAACCAGATTCACACAAATTTCCTATCCATGATCACATTAGTGCAATGATTTCAATGAAAGAATGCCAAGCATTGTTTTTTGTGGTTTCTTTCAATGGCTTGTATCATATGAATTGTTCATTTTGCACGATTTATTATAACATGATTCATATACTTGTTCAAAACTGAGTTTTCCAAAGTCTTGTTCAAAATAATACATTAGCCACTCATAGATAACTGTTGCTTGAAGTGACCAACAACACACAAATATAGCTAGTTGAGAGTGAGCATTCTATTTTCTCTCTGCCATCAGTTGCGCCAGCATCCGCTTGGTTTCCTCAAGTTCTCGTCTCAATCGCTCGGTCTCAGATTCTGGCTCTGCAACAAGAAAACAGAATAAACGATTCTACATCAGAAATCCTTCAAGAAGAAAATTGTTAGTTAATATGATGGATTACGAAACGAGATATTTATCGACGTGGCTTGTGTGGTGTGAATGTACCAAAAATGTCCAAAGTGAACTTAATGCTTAAAACACTAAATTCATGCGCCTATTCAGTTAAAGCCTTGGTCAGAACCCGTCCTAAGTACGTGGATTCTCTGCAAAATGCAAAAATTTATGGCGTCTTTGTGAGCATTTTGTGAGCTTGTTTTACGAGCTTCGGGTAGCAAACGGCACTTATACATGACTTTTCTTCATGTTATCATAATAATCCCATTCATTTTACATCCACGATCATCTACACCACACCACACCACACCACACCACACATCTTACAAGTCCAATTAGAAAATTCTACTGTAGCCCCATTGTCCTATATCACGGCTATATACTGCGTATATAGCCGTGATATGGAAGTTGTCCTCGAAATCCAACCAATCACAAGGCCCACTGTCGAAAAGTTCAGAGGGGAATTCAAACATCAAACGTACGATCTCACTTGATGAGTAAGATGAAATGGAGTTTTGATTTGATGTTTTACGTAAGTCTAGCCCAAAAAATTATTTTTCCACATAAAATCTATAACTGGCCCCACGGGTTTATATAAACAATGACTTGTAAACGCAGTGCAAGTGATCAAGCCGTGAAATCCGACGATGTTAGAATCGTGTGTACCTGGCGGTGTGACGAGTGCTGCCACCTGTTGGTTGACATCAACACCGTCGCAGGAGACCAGCTGGACGACGGACAAACAGCCGTCTGCTGACCGCTCCACCACGCGGCAGGTCACCATCTGACCGATGGTCAGCTCTTTGAGCCGAGCCAGCGCTTTGTCGGCTACACCGTCTTTCACACCTGCAAAACAAACACACTGGGTCAATTTCATAGAGCTGAGTGGGATATAGGAAGTGAGAAGTTCCAAATTGTGGATTAACCCATTACCCCTCATGTTTTATTACAAGACAGCCCTTGTATCCTCGCAAATATTTGCAGTGTAGCACGTATAAAATCTTTCCATTTGTCGGAGCTGCATTGCTAACTATAAACTAACGTAATTTCCTTAAAAATGCTCGTATTCAACCATCTTTTCACCAAAATACAAAGCAACCATTTTGGCTTACCCCATTCCCAAATTCACAAATGTTTTGAAACAAAGCATCACATTTCCAATGGCCATGTTCGGATTGGTTAGGACTGGAGTATAATATCCGTATTTGCAGCGTAGCGTCGAAGTAAATAAATCACACTAATTTAGAAAATAATTAAAAATATTTATCGGGTGTTTTTGGAGCTCATTTATACATCATAATAAAGCTTAAGTTGTTAGAAACACGAATATGTATTTCTCATCAAGATTGAACCATTATGAGTATGTCTACAACGCGATCAAACATTGGTGTTTTTGCATTTGGTGCGATATGGCAAGCATGGCGCCATTTCGAAGTGCAAATTAATGCTGTCAAATGAAACTTCTGTGTATTCTCTTAAGCTAAACATTAAAATAAATTATACACGACGATTCCTCATACGGTTTTACAAATAGTTATCTAGTTTTAATCACAATGGCACCGCTGCTATAGCCCAAACGAATGACTTGTATGACGAAGCTTTTGACACCCAAACACGTGAAATCAGCCGGTCGGTTTAGGCCGATTTGAGGGGTAAAGGGTTAAAAATTATGCTCAGTGGCCCAACAAATAGGCCTGTTAGAAGCAACATTATATGTTCTGTGTATTCTCAAAGTTTCATTCTTTTAAACAGCATAATAAAGTATCATCTAATAGAGCAATATTAAATAAGCATATTAAAGTATTTAGAGCAATTTAAATACTAAGCAATAAGAGGACCCCATTGAGCCAGGCAACTCACCATGTAGCTTGCAC
>CM032668.1:41962100-42030717 GCA_019095985.1 Streblospio benedicti | reverse complement strand
ATTAATGATCTAAGTAGGGTATATGTCTTGGGGACCCATTACACTCAATAATATAGCCCGTCTTTTACTATTTCTTGCCTGAACTACGGCTGTATTGGATCCATCTCCTAGTCCTACCTCAGCTCCCAAGTCGTTTGCCTCCAAGTATTGTTCTAAACGCTTCTGGTACGCATTCCAATCCGTGGACACTCCCGTAAATTGTTCAATATGTCCATAGGTTGCCATTTCAAATAATCCTCGTCTCCAAATTGTTATGTATCAGGTTAATAAGTGGATGCGCCTGAATTTGTATCACAGAATTTAAAGAACGTCTGCAGGTGGCCGGCCATTAACATCCGGGGACTTTATTTATGACACAACGCAAACAGGTCACAACGTACACGTATAATATATACCAGATTAAAAAGCCAAAATAACAAAAATCCTTGACGAACGTAAAAAAAATGACCCAGCAAGGAGAAATATTGATGAGCGTAATGACAAAAATTGAACCCCGTAATGATTATATTTGAATTGTGTACATAAATAATAAAACTTTCATATTCAGATTTTAAAATTTAAAAAAAAATAACTATATACATGAAATTATATTTTTATTACACACATGTAAATATATTTTATATTGATAAAATAAATATGCAATCAATTAGAGAGATCAAGGTTATAAAAACAAGCGTGAGTTTGTAGATGCATCACAGATATTGTCACCTGCACTTCTCTATAAATATATTGTGTATAATAGTAGTGTGATAACTTAACATTTAAAATTATGTCATGTATTTCTTTAGTTTGTCTTTTAGGGAGGCCTGTAATATTTACATGATCTACTGATAGAACAGTGATACGGGAAGAAAGTTCTTCCTTTTACATGTATGCTAGTTGACCTCTACTTGTATGTTAATTGACTCAAAATTTCATATGCTAATTTACCTAAGGACTAAAGGACAAACTGGGTTAATAGATGTGGCAATTTTACAACACGATGCTTCCAAAAAAGTTGGTCTATTTGGTTTATTTAGTCACCTGCTAAACTTGATCCATAATAAGAATGATAAATAGTTTATCTGATGTATAAATAAAAGTTTTATATTGCAAAAAAAACAACAAAAAAAAAAAAAAAACGCATTTACTATCAAGCTCATTAAGCAACCTCAGTGTAACAGAATTTGGAACCAATACAATATGACACCAAATGAAGACTACTCTGAAATAAGAACAACTTTTGCTGTCAAAAGCCTTGATAAAGAGACCATTATGCACGTCTGCACGGAGACAACACAGCCACCTTCTATTGAGACCTCTCCTGTATCATTGCTGTATGGCCTTAATAAAAAAGGTTCTACTAAACATAAATTGACCGTTTGTGGATCCATGCTTCAAAATACAATGAAAACATGAAAATTATAAGTTCTGTGTAAGTGTATGATTTTCAATACCAATGAACCATAACAATAATATTTTGTACAACTGTTATGTTATCAGAAAACTACATAGAAAATGGGGGGGGGGGGGATGTTTTCTTTGTGACACCATTAAAGTTTTATTAACGTGCTTATTTTCTATTTTATGCAGCACTAAAGTATATCATGCAAAGTTACTTTTTGATGTACCAATGTCTACAAATGGATGCCACATCAATAGAATTGGGCAATATATAGAAAGTGATAAAGACGGTTCCCTAAAACGTTCTGATGCACGAATGTCTCCCGCTTTTCAGCAAGTGTCGTCTGTGTTTTGTGATTGTAGTCATTATATCACTATCTTAAACCATTTCTATTTCAACAGTCAGAAGCCAAATGGAGATTTAAATTCAAAATTGTGATGCACAAACACCCCCACAGCATGTGCCATGCGGGGGAGAGCTGGTGACATATCCTCCTCTGCTAAAACAACATTATCACACGGGGAGCGGTATGCGATTGTGCGCCCGTCACCGCCATAGCGCACAAACCCACGCCGGCGCAGCAACAGTGACGATAAAAGCAATCGCGTTACGTCACAGCCAGTGCGCGGGCGGGTCGGGGTTTGTCTTTTGTTTGGGCGTTTGGAGATGGGGAAAAGCTGTCCATTCATAATACCGAGCTGTGGACGGACTTAATGGGTTTAGCGTTCATCAGCAATGAAAAGGAGAAACATTACACACGAAGCAGAGACCATGAGGTGTGGCAGGGCCCGGGGTAGAGCCATTTTCAGAGTTTTCTGAAACCGCTACTGGTGGTGGCTTTAGAACTGTACTGTATAACATTGAGTTGGGTTAAAGGATTTTCTGCCCCAACGTCAGGTGATACGCCAAATTCCATACATCACATGTTGCATATATTCAATTTATGATAGAAGATAGATGTTCGTTTTAAACTTAATTTGACTTAAATCAATGGAGATGTTTTCCCGAATTTTCTATGACTTTCTAATGTATCTAGGGGATCAGACATTTAAAATTACAACTGCAAACTATTCAAAAGCACTGACTGGCTAATATACCTCTTCCAATGAAGAAAATCCTCTCCCAGAATAAGAAGAGATATAATCGTGTTATATGAGATCTCTTTTCAGTCGTTTGATCAGTTCAATGGCAAATGATCACAACCATCAAACACATAAAACCAACAAATAAACTGATGCTAAACGAGTATTCACTCATCCCGCACTTTAACAATCCCGTCTGTTCGTAAACCACCCTCCAAACCACCTGCCCACACCCCCAAATGATCAAGATTAATCCTCCAATCCATCAAAACTCGTTCCCGTTTTGCTTTCATCAGCCCCGCCCGCGGTGTTCAGCAAAGTCCGTCAGTTTCCGATCGCGATTCCCGCCAAAATCAAAATGGCGACAAAATCGAAAAAACCAACAGCCGATTACGCGTAATCCTGGCTGAAGTGGCCGTTATCGCATCAGGCGGAGAGTCAACATGGCGTCCAGGCTGTAATTGCGGCCGGGGGGCGCAGGCCTTTGAGGTCGAGGGAGAGAAGTTACGCAAACACCAAAACTGACCACGCCGCCGGACAAAAAAGACGCGTGCGCTCCAAATGTGTTTTACTTTCCGCTTAATCTTGAGTAATCTCACAGAAACAGTTAATTCTCGACTTCTGGGGGTTTACTGGTCAGTGGCTTTGGTCAGCGAATCGGGCGGTTGTTTGAGAATGGGTCAGTGCTATGTGTGGGCGGGGGCTTACTAAGTATATGAGTTGGTCAACTAGGAAACCTGAAACAGTTTTATTCGTTTTGTTTTATCTCAAGTTCACGACATTAATTTAACAACTTTATGACTTACTGTATCGTTACTTATCACCATGGTTTATCACACTGAACGGATTTTGCAGGAGAAAGGTAATTGTCTTATATTGTAAGCATTGAATGAGCATGAGAATTAGATATGAAGATCCAAAGCGCTGGCTTCATTCCTTGCACACGTATGTATGTACATATACGTTTTAATTTCATTCCCATCATTGAGGACAAGATCGAAAGCTAGATCTTATTATCCTGTGTAAAATTAAAATGTATATATTTGCTTTTAAGATCCATGATAAATGAACTTCCATCGCACTTATAAACGCGTATGTTGAATAGAAGATTATGAACAGATATTCAATGATTGAATGGATAACTTCGTTCTTTTTAATTTTTCGTGTCTGTTCAATAGTTCATTTGGTGTCTTCACGAATTGACTATGACAGAGGTGTATGTGTATCGGCATTTTTAATGGAGAAGTGTTTTTGTCTCACGGACTCTCGCGAACGTTTGATTACCGCCTCCAAGCTGCGGCTGCCGTAACAATAATCCAGTCAGTCTGGGTAAAATACACCCCAAAAGTCAGAAAAAAATGCAAGGAAGCGGTTTATGCTTTTAATCAATAGATATGATCAACCCCTATCCCAGGAAAAAAATTCTGCCCAGATCCGCCAATCGGAAATAGTTTTTTTAGAGTTGTTTTCAAAATGACCACTTCACATTGTGTAAAAATTTGGGCATTTTATTTGAAGCTATATTGATGTGCACTACTTAATGTTAGGGTTTAAAGTATATAAAATTATACTGGTATATAATTTATTTGTAGATTAATATATTATTTAGTAGCTATTGTATGGAAAGTTTCTAAATGTGCTTTAAATATCAACACAACGCATTGAAAATCAATGAAAGTAATGTAGCACATAATTGAAGATAGTTACTTATCATGCATAATCAAAGTGAGTCAGTATGTAAAATTAGATGCGTAAAGAGATGCTCATGAAATCTTTTTTTACGTCCTTAAGCAATGATCACATATAATGAAGAGGTTACTCTTTATGGGTTCTTTTATAATTCTGGGCGCGAGGGCCAGCCCAGATGGAATTACGTTGAGAAAAATAGAAGAAAAATAGACTTGATCAGTTGTTAGTTTAAGTGCTGCTTCATAGTTTTAAATTGATAACTGTTTATTCATGTGCTTAACAGAAATTCATCCATTTGTTTTTTTAACAAATGAATATGCATCACACCAATAATCGTTATTATGTCAGAGCTGTAGCAAACGTTCTGCTGTGTGGTTTATTCAGGTAAAATATACTTCTTATATTGTAATATATTTCTAATAGTTTGAAAATTATTGATTGAATATTCTAATGGTCTGTACCCCTACAGCACAGTACATTTGAATTAATGTAGCTAAATGACAGGTAAAATATCATGCTGTACATATAGGAATAACCAAATGGTTGCTATGGAGATGATAGAGTTGATTACATTTTATCCGTAAAGAATATTCTATGTTGTATCTAATTCAGCCTGGTCGTCGCCTCCTACCAACAATAGCGGTCAGATCCAGCTGTGGCAGTTTCTGCTTGAGCTCCTTTGCCCCACAGTTACACGATCACCGAACACAGACACTACACGATCACCCAACACAGACACTACACAATCACCCAACAGTGACACTACACAATCACCCAACACTACACAGTCACCAACAATCCCCCAAACTCCACCAGCACTCGCATCAGTCAGCACGGAGCTGGAGTCGCCCGCCGGCGGGTGCGGGACGCCGGACGTACAGACCACCCCGTGCCGCGTGACGCCACCGAGCCGCGGAGGCCGCCACTCGCCGGACCTGTCGGTGCTGCAGGTCAGTATCACGTGGACTGTCCTGATGACGGGGGACGTTGTGACGCTGCTTGGAGGTTGCATTTTTTGTAAACTTCCCACTTCACTCTTCAAGGAACGTGCAGTGCAAATACCTAAAAAAATATAAAGTGTTTAATAATCTTGGTTATTGACACACTTTACGTAGGGATGATAACGGCGAGAACATTTGCAGTTATAATATATATTTGAAATAAATAACAAATATTTAAGAAAAAAAAGCATCCCCCATCAAAATGAGGATGCTTTTGCTGCAAGCCAATTTCATTTCTTGCTATGAAAAAGCAACCCTGTTTAAAGTCTCCTTCACAGAATTCCATAATTTTTCGTGGTGTGATGAGTTTACAGCTCTTATGAGCCTTTGTCAGCCAAGCAGAACTTGTAAAATCGTGTAGTAATAAATATAGGTTGATATATTGATATATCTAAAAATAAGACTGTTCTTGTTCACGTTTGTTTATTTACAATTAAAATTTTGTCCCCAAATAAGAAACTAGTCACACACAAAATGTTTATTACAAAATGTACAAATGAATGATTGAATATGAATAGAAATATACATAATTAAATGACTAATTGTGCTCCATTTATGTGGTATAAAAGGTATTGGAGACATAAAATTCAGCGATGCATGTCCCTTTAAAAAGCACTGCCATGTTTCCTCGTGAACATTTTGTGAAACCAGACAGGATTCTGCATTCTATTATACTTAACTCAAACACATTTAATTGTATAATCATACTTGAAATACAGAATATAAAATAAATGCTAATACCCATGTAGTTCAGTGTTAAATATTCAGAATATTATTATGATTAAAACATACTAGATTCTACACATTTAAGACCTTTTCGGATACCCTAAGAATCTTTGAGGAAAAGTTTGAAAAATAGTTCCCGTGTGTGTTCTACTCATCACCACATAACAACACAAGAGCACAATCTCTGCTATGTAAAAAAATAATTCTTGATACTCATAGGCAATGTAACAAAATGTAACTTCATGGAGAAAATTATAGGCTGGACAGTGAAAAGTAAAGTATTTAACAGATTCCAAACTATTACTTGTCCAACCCTTCCATCAGGCGTGTATGTTTCAGTGGGAGGTTAAACATCCTATAGAAATAAATCTTCAGCATTGTTAGAAATATAACAAAATATAACTTCAAGGAGAAAATTATAGTCTGGACAGTAAAAAAGAAAATGTTTAACAGATTCCAAACTATTGTCCGTGTTTCAGTGGGAGGGCTGCGGGGGTGAGTTCCGCGTGGTGGACCCGGACCGCCTGGCCCGGCTGTGGGGACAGCGCAAGCGGAAGCCCAACATGAACTACGACAAGCTGACCAGGGCCATCAGGTCGGCACCATTTCTCACCGTTCTACTTCGTTCTCATGTGTGCTCCCAGTTAAGAGGTTCTACTGCCTCATGTGGCCACCTTCGAGAGAAAATGCAAATGTCCACTGATAGTTTACGGAGGAAATTACAAGAGCTTCATATGTATTTCAATAATGATTCTTGACCCATGTATCCGTATATGTTGTTGTTGTTGTTGCTGCTGCTGCTGCTGCTGCTGCTGCTGCTGCTGCTGCTGCTGCTGCTGCTGCTGCTGCTGCTGCTGCTGCTGCTATTGTTCTTGTTGGTATTGTTTTTGTTGCTATAATGACTAACAACGTCCCCTTCTCTGGCAGGTACTACTATGAGAAGAACATCATCACCAAGGTGCCGGGCAAGCGCTACTCGTACCGCTTCTGCCTGCTGTCGCTGCTGGGCGAGGGCTACACGGTACCCGCCCACATCCACGTGCCCGCCTGGCTGCTGGCCGCGGCCCAGCACCACTACCACGGCACAGGTACCTCACACTACCACGACACTCAAGAAGCTTCCGGAACTTCTCCTGAAAACACAAAAAACACAAACACAGTTATAAAAGTGTCACGTTTAATTATTTTATGCTAATTGATAATCTTCACACAAATCACCCGTCCTTACTTGTACAAAAAAGAGAGCACGGTTTCTGAGGTAATAAATTCCATCATAATAAATAGACTCTTACCCAAAATGTCTCCTGGCCAACTTCTGAGAAGAGAACGAACACCATGTAGATTCCAATGGAGACATGCTAGAATTTAAGACATTTTAAAATCCCGTAACATTACCCGGCGTATGGTGTCATCTTCTGTTCCCTTATGCATTTGTCCACACATAGTTTTCCCTATGAAATTTCTTATATTTATAAACATCAAGTTATTTACGTTGTCCTCCCACTGGTACCTTAAATGAGGTTGCACTGTGGATATTAGCGATCATGTAAACATCAAACTCTCCAGTGTGTCAACAAGTGTGTAAACAAACGCCCGTCGTTGCGCCAGCCAGTGTAAGCACCATAAACACATCACAGCCAAAACAGTTTGAGACTTCTACATTAAAGGCTGTTTTCAAAGCATTTAAACAGATCACATTTCTGTACGTTCATTTTTTATTTTTTGATGAAAGAGAAAGCACAGATTTAACACTTAAACTGTTTAAGTAATCTGTGGAGAAAGTCTATATACCATATATTCCTAAAAGCACTTACAGTCTGGAATAATAACTACCCCAGACTTGTAAATTTAGATGATTGTTATTAATAGATCTAAGTATGTGAGTTTATGTGAGCACGAAAATAGTTCAATTCCTCATTCCATCAAAAAGCCTTGTTTGAGATTTGAGATCTACAGTATCCAGGAATGTTAATGCAAAATGATACAGTGTACCTTTAAGTGGATAGTCGAGTTAGTCGTTTAATATACTATAATCACTGTTTTTCCATTATATCATCTCTCAGTATGTATGACTTTGTTTGTACTGATACGTTCATATTTGTCTTTTGTTGTCACTGCACTCTCAGTGCATGCAGTGAGCTGACACTCCATCCCCCCCACAGCCACATGCAGCACGTCGCCCTCACATACACACACACTGTATACTCTGTTCTCCTCCTCCCCCAGCTCGGCCACCTGCCTGAGGTCCACTCTCTCCACCTCCTTCCCGTCCCACGCGTGCACGTGCAGGACGGTGGTGTAATCCTCACTGACCACCAGGTGGGCGGCCGTGCTGGTGATGGCGTCATACCAACCAGGCCTATAGCCCAGCCGAGCGTGGTGCTGGACCTGCCCCGCTCTGTCGAACACGGTGAGGGTGGCGGTGTTATAGCCGGAGTCTGCCACGGCCATCCAGCCGGACGCGGGGTGCTGACAGATGGAGAGGTCACGACCCCACCGTTTGCCCGCAGGTGGCCGGAGGGTGCAGACTCGCCGGTCGCCGTCACACAGCACCAGCTGCCATACACCATCTACCTCCTCACTATAGACGAGTCTGTGGTCCGGCAGCACGGCTCCCAGCCACCGGAGACCACCCACCGTGTGTGTGTGGAGCGGGGCAAACTCGCGGCTCCACCACCGCGTCGGGTCTCTGCCATAGTACTGACGGGTGATGAGTGACTCGTCACCCGCCACACACTTCTTGTCATCATAACTCACACCCTGGGGACAGTCTTTCTGCCACAGCTGCTTGTAGCCGTCACCCTGCAGCTGGAGCAGGCGCAGTGTGTGGGGACAGCCCAGCAGGATGAGGTGGCGGCCGCCGATACCAACATTCCAGTGAGCTTGATAACCCAGACGGTGTGAGGTCTGCAGCACGAGACGGGAGCGGTGGACACTGTTGGGGGCTCCAGACGGGGAGCGGTGGATGCGTTGGGGGCTCCAGACGGGGAGCGGTGGACGGGGGTGTAACATGTGATTAGAAGAATAGACAAACTTGCTCCATCGACGGTCGATCTTCTGCATTCACACTCAACATCTTCTGTAACAGCGGTGTGACGATCTGCCTTAGTCTGTCACTGCTCCACTGACCGTGAAAGTAGCCAAGCACACCTTTGCCACATTTCACATCAAGTCCGAGGTTATACTTTCTACACATAGCTTTCCTGCCTTCCTTCGTGAGACACGTGTACAGAACAATCAGTGCAAAGCTGAAGACATCAATCTTCTGTAGACGTGACCCTGTGAACCTGACACGTTCAGCTTTGTAACCCTCATCATCGAACATCTCCGGCGCTATCCAGTGGCTGTTCCCGTGGATTGTTGTACTCTGACTTTCTTCTTCAATACCTTCAATATCTTTGGAAAGTGAGAAATCCGTCACTTTCATAATATTGCTAGAATTTTCTAGCTTTATCAATATATTATCAATTTTAATGTCCCTGTGAACAAGGTGATTTTCGTGCAAAAAAGGAAAGACCTTTTGCACATTGCCAGAGGACATCAAGAATTTGTGGATCATCTAAGCTGTTGTTTTCTAGATAAGATTCGAGGCTCTCTTTGCACAACTCCATGGCAATCCACACCTCTGGCATCGGTGGATATTTGTCCTCATATTTAAGTATTTCAATAATATTTGGATGTCTCAGGTTTTTGACCAATAAGATTTGCTCATTCTTCAGTTTATTCCAGTATTTTTGGTTCTTGTGTCTATTTATAACCTTGACGGCCACATCACGCCCTGCAAGCCGTGCCTTGTAAACTACCCCAAAACTACCATCTCCTATTTTGTTCTCATACAGTCTCTCCAACTCTATTCCACTTTCCCCAGAGGCTGCCATGGTGATGACACAGAGTAAAGCACAAAGAACTACCATATGTTATATCACACTTCATTAATTTGTTTGTTGAATGTTGTTCTGTAAAAATCTAGATGCTCGCGCCAGCAGGTCAACATACGTTAACCGTTAGTAACTGACGTTGTTCTGTGGTTGAATCCTCATAAAAGTTTCTGATATACAAATCGTTTTTGCTTACATTTCTAACGGGTGTTTTAACAAGTAGGTAAACACCTACCAACAAAACTCAAATATTTAATACAACCACAGAATAACGTAAGTGACAAACTGCTAACGTATGTCACAGTGCTAGCGCAGGTATCTAATCTATTTCAGTCAAAATATGAAATCCTATACAAGTCAAACATCATTGCTTGCTTGATTTATGCAATTATTTCATATATGCATTTTTATCAGTGATCAAAATAGCAGTATTAGAACTTTTTGTAAACAAATATAGCTAACAAAATTCCAATTAATTTTCCTTTGCCAATTCTGATTACCTTTATTTCACAAAATTTTAATCACCTAACCATCGAAAAACGTCAAAGCTTTTAACAATTTTAATTTGTCTTTTGTATGAACGGATGTTGTCAGTAAGAAATGGATCTCCACTTTAGGTAGATATCCATTATTTTAAAGCTTTTAGAGTGAATGAAATATGGATATATGTGTTTATAACTTTATTCTTTTCTTTAAATCCATTTTGCACATGAGATTCAAGAATATTTGCATCATATGAGAATATGATGTCACAAGAGATGATTGCAGCTTTTATCAGGACTAACTGAACTATCATCTCTGGTCTCCAGTCATGGCGCTAGCTAGTAGTTGCCTAGCAACTGGTCATGTGGTCGGGAACACACAATATAACTCAATATTTCGGCAACACATCTGTTTGCCTTTCCCAAGAGTGTGAAGTCATAATGCAAACACTATGACTCCAGGATTGCAAGTGTGTCAGTGCCCCCCCCCCCCCCTCTATTTTCTTCCCTCCTCAGCATAGAGAAGTACATATCAGGTAACTGGTACCCATATGTCCTATTCATAGAAGCTTTTCCGAGGTGTATGTATATTGCTTATATGTATATTTCTGGTGATTTTTAGAAGAAAATAGATTATATAAAATATATATTTCGTGCGATTTACGATTTGTAACAATTGAGGGCTCGTCTGAGATATGAACAGTGGTATATCCGTTAATTCACTGCCCCCATTTATATTTCTTTCAATATTCCCCTCACAAGTTCCACCAATATTTCACATATGCGGGCAGTGAATATCAAATATGCCACTTACTGAACATGATATATTTCCTCAATATGCCATTCCGAAGGTGAAAAAATCATGGGCATTCATAGATAGGCAGCCGAGTCTAACAGTCACTGAGAGGCAGATCCGGGATTTCCTTGAATCAGGCTCCCCGTCCAAATGCCCTTCGAATGTAATGTACATGTGACCCATATATTCTGGCAATGATGACACGTTTAGCTAAGGCATGGGCTCAGTCTCTGTTTACACAAGGAATATTTATGTTTCAGCACACCTGCCCCTGGTGCCCCCTGGCGGGATGATGTGGCTGCAGACGCCGCCCGCGTCCCCGCGCACGCACCACGCACCCGACCCGCGCACGCACCACGCACGGTAGGCACGGTCATTGATGCCTATTACTGTGTCCAAACATTTGGTGCTTTTAATAGTCCGCCTGGTAACGATATTTTCACTAAGCCACCTGATTAACATGGACAACTGTAAACATAAACAGAGTACAGGTGCGTTTTTGTCGCTCTGAGCATCCAGTTCAGTGAATAGATGGACTGCCGCGTCATGTGTGTATGTTGTTGTTTTCCTGTCACATCCACAAGTCTGTATATAGCCCCCCCCATGAGTTCACCAGTCCCGCTATTTCCTGTTGCAGCTTCTACTCGCCGTCCGCAGCGCCGTGGGCGACAAACAACAACAACAACAACCTGGCCGTGATGATGACGTCACCAAACTGCAGGTGCGCTCGCTGGTTCATGTCCCGCGTTTGTCTGCGGTACTAGCAGAATAAGCTGAAGGCTTGCTTGTGTATTCAATTTACTCCCCAGTTTGCCGTTCATTCTCGATTCTGATTGGTTAAAAGAGCTCTAGGAGATCAGGTTATCTCCCTACTTTGTTAACGACAAACATGATTAAGTTAAATAATTCTGTTAAAATGGGGCGATAAAAACAATCATCTGTTTTATTATGGAGATAACACTGACTATGCACGTGTGGTGTCTAGGCCTGCTCGAGTGAGTGTCGGCGACACTCGAGCAGGCCTAGACACCACACGTGCAAACTAGTGCGATCTCCACACTAAAACAGACCATATAATATTCATCGCGTGCTTGCTGCGTCCAAAAAATGTTAAGTGAAGACAAAACCAGTAAATCCGCCATATTTCCCCATTGCTCCGTGTTTCCTCAGCCCGGGGGAGTTGAGGTGGCGTCCCCGCATTCCTGCTGTCGCCACCGCACCTCCACTTACCCCGTACAGCACCCTGCCACAACCTGGGGCTCTCGGGGGGGCCAGCCCCGCACACAGTAAACACACACTCACACACACACACACACACACACACACACACACACACACAAACACACACACACACACACACAACACACTGTAGCACACACACACATTCACGTAGGTACAAACCACACACACACACACACACACAACACACACACACACACACACACACACACACACACACACACACACACACACACACACACACACACACACACACACACACACACAACTCGCTTTTGTTGAGCACAGACACACAGCAGCCCGCCCAACTCTTTGTGGTGCCCAGCCCGCTGAAAGTGCGACCTGTAGAAGGGTAACAGGCCAGATGTGCAGCTGGACGGAATCAAAGGGGTGCATGGGTGCCAGCAGTGTTTTAAGACTTTAGTCTACATTGTTAGCTGCTAGTGTAATATAATACAACCAAATTTTCTTCATCTGCATCATATAATTATCAATTTAAAGAGAAAAACCCCAGATCAATGCCACGTTGTTGTTGCAGTGTGACCTTGCGGTGACCCTGGGCGTGACGTACGCGCCGCCTGCCACCTGGATGACGTCACCGCCGCACCGCCATGCGCACGGCGCCGCCCGCTACGCACCCTACTGACGTCATGAGTGATGGACTCTCCAGCCAGCGTGCGACCCACAAACGCTTTAGTGGCGCTCACTTCTTTATCGGGGACATCAGATTGGCACAGATCATGTAGGCTGTGGGGGAGTCACACTGACAGATCCAGGTTTTCTGAAAATGGGGGGATACACCCACAGAGGACTTCATGGGTTTCGAACGTGCAAAGGGCTGTAGAGGTGAAAAAACAGCAATGCATAAGCATGAATTTTTGTTCGGGGGTGAAAAGGGATCTGCCTGTGAAGTAGGTTCGAGGGCTACAGGGCAAACTGCCAGACCCTCGCATTGAGATAAAAGCTGTTGCACCACCAGCAGCTCGAATGAACTCTGAGAGACATTCTTCTTGTGACTTGGGTATCATCTGCGGAACTTGTGCACTTATATACCGAGGTGCAAATCTGTATCCCTTGTGGTATAGGAAAATATATAGATGAAAAAGGCATGTATAATCTGGAAGGAGTGCTGGGGAAAGTAATGAGAGTGGGGCGGGTACAAACTTTGTCAACACTTGCAGACTTGCTAGTGACACGTTTGTCCCTCAACAGTGGCTGGGTTACCCTCGATTTATAGATGATATTAAAAATGAATTCATTGAGTACTGGACAAGTGAAACAGTACTAAATAATGACCATAAACTTCATTCATATAATTTGTATAAAAAGATTTTTGTTTTGAAAATTATCTAGATTTACCTATTGATAACAAGAAGCTATTTTGTTTGAGCAAATTTAGACTAAACAATCACAAACTGAGAGTAGAAACATCACACTTGCTTGAGTTGGTCGGCCTCCCCTGCGTTCGTGTCGAGTTCCTCAACCACGATGCTCGATGAAGACCTGTTGGGTGCTGCCTCTATCTCATCAGCCGGACTAATACCTGGCACTCAACCCGATTCACTTCTTTTTGCTCGCAAGCGGTAATTCTTGGCGCCAAGTCACTTTGAGCGGGCTTGCTCTCTTGCCGCCTTGAGCAACATTGAGCAACTCACGTCTGTGAAGGGTAAAAACCTTATTCCCACTCGACCTCTTTTACTACTACTGATGATTGAAAGATGTGAAAAATGTAAGTCTCCCTTGACTGTTGGCAAAACAGGAATAAAGATTTTTGCATTGCTTTTTGGGGCCAATCATACAGAAACTTTGATAGAGCTAAGATTCCTGAAATATCCATCGATGATAGCTCGATCACATGTTCTAGAACCACAAAGAATGCCACCTGCTGAACGTGCAGCCTATTTCCATGCTTTACATTTATACCAGCGTTCTGCGCGGTCAGCTTTTGGCACAGTTTATCCGCCCCGCGACCGCCTCATTCCGACAGCATCCGCCCAGCGACCGCACCAAATTACACTTCTGTGTCCGCATCCGCCCCGCGACTGCAAGATTTTGACCGCATCCGCCCCGCGACCGCATTGCCATAAGAGAAAATTACCCCAATTTGACTGCACTATTGTAGATCATCCGCAATATATCCACAACACGATCCGCTATCAGAATCATTATCATTTTCTGTGGTGAAACTTGCAAGAAAATGATAAACCAAAACTAATATTAAAATGAATGCAGTTATCTTTATTTTTTGCAAGCCACATATTCCAAATCTGATTTCTCCTCATTAATAATTATACCAAAATGTGTCCAAACATCAGATTTTCCTTTGCAATCCCGGAGGCTAAATTGTCCTTCTGATAGTTTTTTTTGATACATCACTTAATTCCATTTTGAAAATTGAATATTGATTATACAACACAGCATATCAGATATAACTCCAAAGTGAACTGATACTGATTTCCTAATTACATTTTTATTTATAGGGAAATGCAAGGGCAATAAGACAAAGAGATTTCTGCTTAACTAAGATCAAAGTAGTCAAAAGGAAATCATATTGGAATCTATGTTTATTTCATTACAACATGTATGTTTACCCACATTTAGAACTAAATATTTTATATGATAAGAGATAAAAATGGATGCATCCCTTTAACTTAGAACAAATGGATATCACATTGTTGGAACAATGATTTACTCCCAATTAAGATTTAACTTGCATGGTCATAAAAGACTCCTTAAGGTTAAGGAAACATCTTCATAGAGGTCATGCTTATTGGCTAACTAGCTAACTGCTACTTATCAATGAATTCAAAAGGAACCATACTGTGCATAGGGGTTAACTCTAATTAAGGACAGTAATGGTATGAAATTGACTCCAACACCTATGGTGATTACAAGTATGAGGTGTTTCTAATAAAATGTAATACAACATTATAAAATGAAGTGTTTAAGATACACTTCATATGTTTTTCTAACATGTCTCTGATAACTGCAATATGGCAGTTTATCAAATCAAAAAGTAACATGCTTGCATGTTCTTTCAAAAACAAAGTAAAAGATGACGATCAAAGAGAATCTTATAATGATCTGGTGTAGACGCGCATCAAAGAATGATCCGAGGTCATTCAAATGTTTCTGACCGCAAAGCGTCCACAAAGTAATTGCATTGATCCGCAAAGTGTCCGCAACACATATTTCTGACCACATCTGCCCCGCGACTGCAAGAATTTGACCGCATCCGCCCCGCGACCACAACAGCAATGATGCGGATACCCGCGGACTGTCCGCGGATGATGACCACGGTCGACTCGCGGATGTCCGCGCGACCACGCAGAACGCTGATGTATACATTCAAGTCAGTCAGTGGTCTGACCTAAATACAGAATCACTTGATCATTGTTTTGGGGGCTGGCAACGTGGTGAAAAGACACTCGAGCCAATTCCAACAGATAAGCTCCGACCAATGTTTTGCAGTTCATCAGGTGCAAGTGTAAGGCTCAAAATACTAACCAGTGCAAAACAAATTTATGTTCTTGTCACAAACATGGACTCAAGTGTGTTGATTCTTGTGGTGGCTACCATGGTGTGAAATGCAAGAACACTCAAGGGTTTGACTTTGATGAATAGAAGTTTGATGAAGTTTGATGAACTGCTAATACAGCTTGGAACTACCGAGTTTGTCTTGAATAGTGTAGCTAATGAAAGAAATGCTATTTGATGTGGTGAGTGTGATAAAAAGTTTTTATAGTATTGAATCTGTCTTGAATTGTAAGAGTAGTTAATGAAGGAAATGTTACTAAAGTATTTAATGCGTTGAATGCCATGAAAAGATTTTATGCTATTGATTTAAATGTAATCAACCATAAAGATGCCTTGAAACTTGTGAAGAGTATAGTAAAGTTCGAAAGAAAGATGAAATATGCAGCCAAATGATCTCGTGTAAATTTCCCAATTTGTTCAGAAGAATGTCAAATTACTTTAACATATTTTACATGATGATGGTTAATTTATATTATTACAGTTTTTATAAATTGGACCAAAATTAGACATATACCTAAATTTCAAGGTTTTTCTTTTAGGTTGGGGGTTCTATAATAAGCAAAAATAGTTGTAAAGATTTATTTGATCCAGGATTCTGGAGTTTCCACAATAAACAAGAATACACTATGTCTAAATAAGATTACTAAATAAGATTACTAGTATACTAAATCAGCTGCTCTAACCTGTCAGAACATCCCCCTTTGTGTATCCAAATTACACCTACCCCTAAATTTTGTCCGGTTTTGGTATAAAAATTTCAAGTTGCTATAAAAAAAATTTGCCCAAGGTGGATTGATGGGGATTTTTTTTCTGAACCACTATATGGTGTATAGATATGAAGAACAAAAAGAAATGGAATACCCATTACTTTTGTCCTGCTAAATTCCTAATTTGACTGGACTATATGTTTTTTTTATTAAAAGATGGAATCATGTTATTTAAACGAAAGTCAGTGAGATACATCTTTTGAATACCTAGTAAAGGTATTGGAGAATCGTGGAGTCGAACTCACGACCTTCCAACCATGATTCAGACTGGTCATATGTCATAGTTGAATGTGCCAACCGTTACACCATTACACCAATTCCCCTAGACGACTGAGACAAGTTTCTTAACTTGCCTATATGCTTTCAGACACACATGTCTGTGACACCTGACGCTATATTTAGCCTGTAGCCTCGGCCTAGCCTTGATCGACTGTTGATCCGACATGCACCCACTAACCTTGTACCGAGTACGTTGTAATCAATGTAGGATGCATTGTGCTTGTTTCCAGGTCAGTTTTGTTACATTATATTTTGTAATTTCTGTTTTGTTTTACACATTTTATGCTACTTTATTTTCCCTATACAAGAAGTATAGGAAGGGATTTGAAAGGTATTGATGTGTACATGGATATGTTTTTTATTACATCTCCAAATTATTTTCTTAATTTTTGTTAATTAAGATTCACATTGGTTATCATGTGTTTGTTGTTTGTGCCATTCTGGTAGTGAACAGAACCTCTTGAAAAATTGTGCTAAGATAGTTATATTGGGTTGAATATATTCTACTTGGATAAAAATAGCTGTTGCACGAATAAGAAATTGCATATTCACATAATAGTTCAGTTAGCTTTACACATTGTTGCAACACTGATTTTTTTTTCTAGTTCAATGTCATCTATAGAGATTTAAAGGCCGCGTCCCTCTAGTTTCTGCGTATGGTTGACACATAAAATCTAGGGATTTCTGGGCAAATTTTTGTATACGTCGAGCATCTGCTGAGAGGTAACCCCTTTTGGCATTAAATGATTTTTTTCCGCTAGCGCAGTCAACTCACGGCCGGCGCAAGACTGGCATAAAACCCGGCATAAGAAAAGCAGACAGTGAAAGCAAGGTCAGCGTAACCCCGAAGCACAACCAACACACAAAAAAAAGTCAGCCAGATTCATCTCTGGCTGGGTCTCGTGTGTCATCTGCTAATAGGGTCAAATTTGATGTGTAGTGATGCGAGGGATAATGTTCTCAAGGACACTCTAATACAATATCAGATTTTGGGGATGGTGGTGGTAAAAAACTTTATCAAATAGGTGGATTCCTTTTCATCAGGGGAGTTATTGTTTACGTTGATGAAAAACAATTCATAGTTGCAGTGTGCATAAAATCAGTGGACCACAAACGGAATGTTTTCGATATCAAATCGGATTCTTTTTAAATGGCACTGGGTAGGTTAATACAATCAAGATTCAATGTTGCTCGTTTGTGAGGAACAAGTATTCATAATTCTATTGATCATGTAATTCACGGGTTATGAGCCTGAATATTCTATTTAGGCATCACTTATTTAAATGCCAAAACTAGGTCTGTGATACAAAACTATCAATCAGATTAGAAAATATTACTTTGATTTATGTACTACATTCCAATTATGTTTATTCAGTTGATATCAGTCAGAATTTAATATTAAGCTGTGTTTAACAATTACTTTGTAGAATTATCCCACTATGTTAAAACTAAAACAATGTTTGCCAAAAATGCCACGATGGTTTGCTCTGATGTTTAGGGACTAGTGTAATGAAAATATGAAGTGCCAAAATACTTATACTATAGTGTGATATGTTTTTACATACATTGTATTAGTTTAAGAATGTATGCATGTCACAATATATTTCTATGAAATTCTAGCCCAGTTCTAGTTTAAGACCGGCAGAGAGCAAGAGCTCATTGCGCCAGGTGAAAAAATAGTGAAAAATATTGTTGCACTATTCTGTAATGAATTTTAGTGTACATGAAGAAATTTTTGTTTGTTTTGCTCTAAATTTATATTATTAAAGTTGAATGCAACAGAAAATTTAATATTATATAAAACAATTATTCTTATATATTTTTTAGTTTTGCTTCTTAAAGTTAAATGCTAGTTAATAACTAAAAGCTAACATGATTCAATGCCCATGTATTTATTAACATAAACATTCTATTTCACCATATACAAAATTTTTCATTTACACTATTTTTAACAATAATTTGTATATACTGAAAGTTAAAATATCAGCACCATAATTGCAATAGAAAACCAATTCAAATCAACAATAATTTTGAATACTTTTGTTTCAACAAACATTGTACCTGCTTAGTAATGTCTGATTTTCACAACAAACAGTTGCATCCAGTTGAAACGAAGAATAAAATAGAAATTGAAATGTATGTTAAGAATATAGCTATGGTTTTCAATCATACAATTTAAGAGATTGCATTTTAAAAAAAAACAAGTACTTATCTTAGGTTATTGGTGGAAAATCTTATTTTTTTTCAAAATCTTACACTCAGTAAGGGCTCCCGAGTACAAAAATACATCAGATTTACATTATATTGATTAAATGTAGGATTTTCATATTGCATAATAAAAATTGTAGGAGATTAGGCACATTGGTTAGATAATTACTGTTGCAGCCTAAAACAAAACGTGACAAAAGTTTAAATTTCCCATATATGACATCTGATTTTTAAACAAGACACAGAGATTGTCCATCGGATATCCATTGTGGTACCTGTAAATTTTAGTTGATGTTGAGCTTTACAATAGGCTGCAACAGTAGCATCATTTACTATTTTACCCAATACAGAGTTTAGAAACAAATTATTCAACATTATTTAGATTGGGTTGAAACTTAACTAAACTTTCAAAAATAGACCAATTATTTACAAGAGATTCAAGCGCCCCTTGAATTAACTATAAAACAAAGATTTCAAGATAATATTCTAATATTCCATAATTCTAAATTCTATAATTACCAAATATGAGATCCAATTGCAAGTGCATGTCCCTTATAAAAATGTCTAACATAAACTTGGATTTTTTTTTAATTATCAATTGTTCCAATGGATAAACAACATTTTATAGTTGTAGACTCTCTGAAATAACATTTATTACAGCAACAACAAATAAATAAAGTAAATACTGTTTTAAATGTGACAAGATGCACACCAGAAAACCGGTTAATTTTCACCATAATCAAATGCGAAAAAAACACAAAAAAAAAGCTAAAACTGGGAATTACAAGTTCGTGTTCTAAATGCAAGTTTATAAACCGGGTATAAATGCTCACAAAGCTTTTGTATTGTCCACGGTGAGCTAAAAACAATTTTTTTCAAATTATGAAATTTCGAATTTAACATATGTAGTATCCATTTGTTACAAATGTTCACTTTCACGATTCTATAAACAAACAAGAGAAAGTCACAAAACATTTGAAAAGTTTTCATTCTAATCAGATTCACACAAATTTCCTATCCATGATCACATTAGTGCAATGATTTCAAATGAAAGAACGCCAAGCATTGTTTTTTGTGGTTTCTTTCAATGGCTTGTATCATATGAATTGTTCATTTTGCACGATTTATTATAACATGATTCATATACTTGTTCAAAACTGAGTTTTTCAAAGTCTTGTTCAAAATAATACATAAGCCACTCATAGATAACTGTTGCTTGAAGTGACCAACAACACACAAATATAGCTAGTTGAGAGTGAGCATTCTATTTTCTCTCTGCCATCAGTTGCGCCAGCATCCGCTTGGTTTCCTCAAGTTCTCGTCTCAATCGCTCGGTCTCAGATTCTGGCTCTGCAACAAGAAAACAGAATAAACGATTCTACATCAGAAATCCTTCAAGAAGAAAATTGTTAGTTAATATGATGGATTACGAAAAGAGATATTTATCTACGTGGCATGTGTGGTGTGAATGTACCAAAAATGTTCAAAGTGAACTTATTGCTTAAAACACTTAATTCATGCGTCTATTCAGTTAAAGCCTTGGTCAGAACCCATCCTTAGTGCGTGGATTCTCTGCAAAATGAAAAAATTTATGGTGTCTTTGTGAGCATTTTGTGAGCTTGTTTCACGAGCTTCGGGTGGTAAAGGCACTTATACATGACCTTTCTTCATGTTATCATAATAATCCCATTCACTTTACATCCACGATCATCTACACCACACCACACCACACGTCTTACAAGTCCAATTTGAAAATTCTACTGTAGCCCCATCGTCCTATCTCATACTGTGTATATAGCCGTGATATGGAAGTTGTCCTCAAAATCCAACCAATCACAAGGCCCACAGAGGGGAATTCAAACGTCAAACGTACAATCTCACTTGCTATGTAAGATGAAATGGAGTTTTGATCTGATCTTTTACGCAGTCTAACCAAAAAATTATTTTTTCACATAAAAGCTATAACTGGGACCATGGATTTATATAAACAAGGACTTGTAAACGCAGTATGAGTGATCAAGCCATGAAAACCGACGATGTTAGAATCGTGTGTACCTGGCGGTGTGACGAGTGCTGCCACCTGTTGGTTGACATCAACACCGTCGCAGGAGACCAGCTGGACGACGGACAAACAGCCGTCTGCTGACCGCTCCACCACGCGGCAGGTCACCATCTGACCGATGGTCAGCTCTTTGAGCCGAGCCAGCGCTTTGTCGGCTACACCGTCTTTCACACCTGTAAAACAACCACAAACTGGGTCAATTCCATAGAGCTTATATAGGAAGTGAAAAGTTCGGAATTGTGGATTAAGAAGAATAAAGAAACTGTAGGAAATAGTCATTTTACGTGTAATTGTCTTTCCTAACCACATTTGATTTCTACTGTATAAAATATATTTTTTATTGCACAAAAGCATACATTAGAAATCAAATGTGGTAAGGAAAGACATTCATACGTAAAATGAGACCTACTGCCACGTACATAATACACAGAATAACTTTAATACATTCGTAGGAAATAGTGGGAAAGATCATAAAAAAATATACCATATATAGATTCTGAGAGCCCAATCCCCCATTGAGCCAGGCAACTCACCATGTAGCTTGCACTTGAATGCCTGTGGCGGAGGGAGTAGAAAGCCATCAAGGAACGGCCTGAGCCGGCTGTTGCTCACAGTGTCGCTACTCCCCCAGTCGAGCATGAACACTCCCGTCGTGCCGCCGTTTTCACCGACAGACGTCACCACGGCGCGGTACCACACATCGTCACCTACAATCAAATCATGATAAAACAGGATTTCCAATGAACATTGTTTCAAATGAGCTGAATGGATCAAGAGTGTCACACAAAAACCCTCCGTTTCAACAGGCTAGTAAAAAAAAAGATGCTCCTCTTCTATTCACACACACATAAACTACATAACAAATCGTAAGACTACCACCACAAGTCAACTCCTATCCACTTGAAGACCCTCAATACCTAAATCTACATGATCATTGGTGTAGCATTAACTGGACTGAGCAAAGAACATAACAGATCTATCGAAAAACCTACTTGCAGTCAAAGTCTCACCTGAGAACTGGGCACAGCAGAGTTCGCCGACTTGTGGCCTGTAGTTTGGCGAGGCCGGGGTCGCCATGCAGTACTTGTTCAGCTCTTGCTCCATGGGGGCCAGCTGGGTCAGACCTGATAGAACATGGCAGGTGAGTTAGCTCAAAATGTCTCAACACAATGGGAGTATACTATAAGTTTAAGAATTGATAAAAAAAGCAATGCAAATGCATATTCATAAAAAAGTCCACCCCTAAATGGATACTGTTTACACAACAGCCCATGGGTGGTATTTCAATACGGTCATATACGGGATAATTGGTAGCATAGTAATATGGTTCTTCAGGGTCCGGATTAGGTGGAAAAGTGGTACTCGTCAGCAGGACTAGTAACCCTCAAATATCCACTCGCCCCGCAATAAATGTACTCATCCTCCTTGCACAAACTCTCTACCTGTATGCCAAATTGACCAGTATTGCTACTAGTCAAAAGGACGAGTTGCTAAAAACTTCTAACTAGTCCTCCACAAGATTTTATTAACCAATACGAGCGGACGAGTGGCTAATCCTGACCCTGGGTCTTAAGACGTGCAAAATGTTATTTTTCACACACAATGGATCCCTGCATGGGTGGTATTTCAATGTTGTCATTATAGGGGATAATTGGTAGCATAACATGGTTCCCAAGACGTGCTTAAAATCATAAATTATCATGCAGCTGTACGTACCTTGAGTGACGGCCTGCAGATAGACCTCCTCCAGGCCGGCCGCCTCCACCACCTGGGCGTTCCCCTCCTCGGGCAGAGCCTCCTCCCCCAGCTGGGACCGGGTGAAGGCTGGAGGTGGCGGGGGCACACGCTGGGGGGCCGGCGGCGACACCTACAGTCAGCATAGAGGAACCACAATTCTTACCCCATATTTATGCATGCCACTGGCCCTTTTAATAACTACAGTAGAACCTCCAAATAAAACCACCTCTCTATGGAGACCACCTCTATAACAAGACCACTTTTCACAGTCCGTAACCTTCATAAAGATACCAAAATGAACCTTTGTATAGAGACCAACTTTCTATTGAGACCACCTAACACTGGTCCCAAATGTGGTTCTAATAGGGGTTGAATATTGTATGCGTTTTACATAAAAGTAATAAAGTTAAGCATAGATTCTTGATTGTTTCACAAATAATATTAAGTCATTCTACGGTAATAGGCATTAAGGTGAACAGTACTGCATGGATGTTAACTACTACTCATTCATAAAAGTAGTACATTTACAAAGCATTATGTCGTGTAAAAAATAAAGTGAGCTTACAAGTGCGGCCCGGGGTACTGCTGCTGCTGTTGAGGGAGACGTCGTGCTGATACTGATGGGTTGTGTGCTAGGCGGCCTGGCAGGTGCTGCGACAGGTGCTCTGGCAGGTGCCCGGACAGGTGGCTGCTGTTGCTGTGAGGGTGCCGTCGTCTGTGCCGCTGCTGCACACTCGTCGTTGATGAGTTTCTCGGAGAGCTTCGTTTTGGTCTGCGCATTGAGCAGATCTACGGAGTGGGCGCCTGTGGCATCTGAAAGCACAGTGAGGACATAAGAATGTGCTTTATGATATTTGCCCTGCCCAATCAAACAGCGTACAATGTGGCGGAGAGGTTTGTGAAAGAGTACGCCACGACTGATGTAAATTACATGATTTTATGATCTTCATCAGCAATCCCAAACCGGCAATGCACGGACAGGTGCTTGTTGGTGCAGGTGCTAGAATGTTCGGACGCTAAATAAGATTTCAGGAATAAAGTTATGATAAAATTGGACTGTAGTGATTACTACATTCAACGAAGACAATTAAGAGCTTCACACCCTGATAGCATGTGCCAAACATGGAAAAATATTTATTTCAAAATTTATTTTTTCAAGACATACAACAAAATGTGCTGAGCAACCATTGAGTGGTAACATAAAACAAAAATGTGTGGAAGTTAATGATTTTGCCAGTGATAATAATGATGATTTTACAACCCCAATAATCCATAAGTTCATTGAGGCAAGATGAAATTGGTGAAGTAGCAGCATCAGATGAAATAATTATAGTCATAGGAAAAATTCTTTTTCTCAAAAAGGAAAAAGAAAAGTAGATAAGAAGATGACCACAAACAAAAACTATAAGATCCAATATGAGATATCTTGCTAAGTTATTGATTGAAGTCAGAACTAGATCCCAAAAAGGATGGAGACAACAAAGAGGTTGGTGAAGATTTGTTCAATAGGGAGGAAAATTTGTCTTTTTGATACAGGCAATTGATGCCATTACTGTAGATCAAGAAACAGATACGTTACATCACGGTGCCAAACACAATATTTTGTATTTGTTGAAAAAGTCCTCAACTTGTTAAAAGGACATTACCTGATGAATTCTCAGGATGAAAAAGCCGATCTTGTAGAAAAATTCATGCACGTGTTAAATCTCAAAAGTAACTCAATATTTTTGGACAGCGCATACCAAATTAATGAGAGACGCCAAAGAGACCTTCGTGCACCGGAAAAGGTAGCTTCTGATGAAGATGTCAGCAAGCTTAAATCACGTATTGATCAGTGTATTAAAGATAATTAGATATATTCTATTGACACAAATTTCACTCTTCAAAATCATATCCTACTCCGTGATGCTATATGTGCACGTCTAACACTCTTTAATGCTCGCAGAGGAGGAGAAACCCTGTAGAATGTCGCTAGAAACTTTTAAAGATGCTTTGTCAGATAGGTGGTTATCAAGTGAAGCTGTACATAAAGTGGATCCAGAAGACAGAAAATTGTTTGAAGATTATAAAATAGCCTACCAAAATGGAAAGGGAAACCACCTAGTACCGGTACTTTTTCCAACAGACACAATCAAAGGTCTCAAAATTATTACAAACAAAACAGTTCAAGATAATATTGGTATTATGGCCGATAACAAATACATTTTTGCGAACACAGGTTTGTCAGTCTTTCATGTAGGAGGGTGGGCAGCTATCAATAAAATGCTGCTGGTGTGAAAAATAAATTGATTGCATGCTGTGGAATGGTTTGCCATCAGCTCTTAGAAATTGTACTGATTCAAAAACCTCATTTGTTTAATATTTCAATTTCATTGCAACTTAATGTACTGTGTAGCGGTAATTTTTCTCAATATTTGTATTCTTAATGTTAATGTTTCAATTTTATGGTAAAGTGTCAATGAGCGTATGAATATTGGCACTATAAATACCTCTATATTATTATTATTATTGGCGTCAGAGAAGCGTGGAAAAGGAGACGGAACACAAATAACATTATTGTTGCATTGTGCAGGTGAAAAGGCATTAGATGTGTTTGAGAACTTACCCTCAAAGTGAGGAAAATAAGAAAAAATACAAGAGTGTGAAGGATGCATTTACGGCACACATGATGGACAAGAGCAAAATTTTGGGAACGTAATAACAGACCACTGTTAAAGGAAGCATATATCCTTATTCAGTCTATTTCTTTAAAACAAATATTTCTGTATATTTTAGTATCAGTGTAGACAATTTATTATTTCTGACCTATACAAACACCATTTATATTTTAGATAATGTATTTTGTGAAGAAAAAAGCATTGATTAAAAAATGTGACGTCACTTGAGGGGTATTTCCTGGTCTTATCAAAACATCAATATCACACACAGAAAGTAGACTTCTTATTTTTATTTAAAATGCCCCAAATTTGTGTGGCAGGCTATTGTTCTAATACTGGTGAGGATTGAGTCCAGCTTTTCATCTTTCCAAAGTATCCAGCTATTGCCAGGAAATGGCTTGGTTTTGTCGCTGTTCACAGGGCAGTAATTAGATCTATCAACGTGACAATTTGAGTAGGGCAGTGCACTTGTTATCAGTATCAAGTAGATATATTTCACTAATCGTAGATATAAAATCTCTTTCAAGCAATATTTTGTTTAGCTATTTTAATATCTAGATCCTATACAATCTGGCTATGCAATTGTTGAGAGCAGTTTAGGCCCAGCAGAAACAAGCACCTAATCAACTGGACCTCTGCATAAATATTTGCCAAAAACAAAACCTTAAGTACCCATGTTTTTTTTCTAATTTAGAGATATGAAAATGTAACTCTAATGCACAAATTAAGAATGTAATGTGCATGATAAATTAGGCAATAGATCTGCATGAACTAATTTAAATGAGGCAAATTCAATGTTATAAAAATTCTCCATCCATAAACATGAAGACTGACATTGCTGAATCTATTGCAGGATTACGTGTACCAAAGGAGACACATCATTTGAGGGCAATCTATGCCAGAACCAGATCCAGAACTAGAAATAAATTCTAAGTTGGTAGGTAAGAAAATTAAGTAAGGGGTAATGAAACTTGGCAAATTTAGGATAAAAACTATTCTGAACTGGACCTTTCTGTACGAGAATCATGTAAACTTCTGGGTGAAATAGTGAAATAGGGGTGAGTGCTTGATAAGATAATGGATGGATAACTTTCCATAGAGCCCAGCAAAAAAAAAAAAAAAAAAAAACACAGTAAGGAATAATCTTGGGGTCATAAACTTAATTCCAACCCTCCTCTTTTCAATTTTAGATGATAGAAGGTCAACTTGATTACTATGGGCTGCGGGGGAATGCAGGCTCCCAGCCCTTCCTCAAGCGACAGTTTTTTTGAGGACCTGCCTCCCCTAGGAGCTCCTCCCTGGAGTGAGTCAAACCACCAGTGCAGCCTGCTGACAAAGCAGTTAAAAGAAAAGGTAAAAGTCTACAGCTATTAATATCTGATAGAAAAAGGTACAAAATGCTGTTCATTTTGTTATTATTTTGGTCAAAAAAGCATTTCAAAGTTTCAAGCAGTTAAAAAAAATGTTTTTTTTTATTGTGTCTATTATGATTTGAAGTATTTTAAATTCCCACAGTATTCTACTGTAAATGTTCCCGGCCAAAAAAAAGCATTGCAGATTATAGTCTGTCTATTACACCGGAACATTTACATATATACTTTGGACATAAAGTTTGCATCACTTTAAATGCAATTATTTAGGAGAGCCAATACAATGTAGGTGCAGCAGACGTTACTGTAGCAGCAGCAGGCACCGTAGGATCTTCATCACTATCGACCTTTGACTGTACAGGTGCCGCAGCACATTGGCATGAATTCAAATGTGAAAAACCGACACAAAGAAATAATAACCAATTGCGAAAACGCAGAATACTATTTGGTTCCACCCGCCCTACAGCGACTCCATGGCCACTAATGTGGGGAGAAAAAATTCCTACAACTGATGGATGAGCAATTCCCCCAAACTAACAAACTTAAGAGCGGAATTAGCACGCTTGAAACATAAAAATGTGAAGTTAGAACAGGAAAAAATTAGCTCTAGGAAGAGAACAAAGGGTTAGAGATTGAGCTGACAGAAACTCAAGCACGTGCAGAAACAACCAGTGTTGGTTTTCATGGAAAATGAAGTATTGAATTACGAGTCCAAACCACCACATTTACATTTGCAATGTTGAATAATCTCATATGCATTGTGATACGATTGGACTTGGTATTTTTTCTATCACTGATTTAGTTCAGTGTCTTACATTTTAATATGGGTTTAATGGAATGGGTGCGCACATGGCAGAAAAATTTGAATTAAAAAACCCAAACAAAAATGTTCATGTGTACAGATCTTTCAAAGGTACGTAGTAATATAAAACTTTTTGTATAAAACATGCCTTGTGGAGAAATCAATTTACAGCTTTTCAATGTTTATTATGCTATAAGCAATTACTGGTAAGAACAAAAACATGCTTTGAAATGAACTGACCATATATAGTTTTCCTATTGTAACATATTTGGTGTAAACCAACCCGTAACAACAAATAGTGACTCAATCCTTGCTGGCCTATGATCACCGTCCAAAAACGGGCGATTACGAGCAACCAGTGTGCATCAGCCACACTACACAGCCACATGTACAATATGGCAGAACGTAGCCGTTACGGGCCACCAGAGTGGGGCATTACCAGTCACATCCGTGTTTGCAGTATGGCTCATAGAAATATGATGTGTTATCAAAGCATTTGATTTAAAGCAAATGACAGTCAATTTCACAAACTTTGTATGTATAACATATAGAAATAGTACAAAATGGCATCTTTTCACTAAAATTCATCAGTAAGTTGTACTGATTAAAGTTGATTGTATGGTGCATGTAAACATTTTTATTTGATAGATGTAAATTGACAAGTCTGTTTAAATGACAAGTGTTGGTTCATGATTTTGAAAAACATTTTCATATTACTAAAATGTTGGTTTGATTTTGGTCTCATTTATTGTGTAGTTAAAATATTGATGAATCTATGTGTTTCTTGAAACCTTTTTATATTTTCTGATTTCTCTTTTGAATTTTCGAAATTGAAATGTTACTAGTATATTTAATTTTATTTATGGTTGCATAAGTTACATCAGATGGAAGCATGTACCATCTGTGTAAGTATAAACACATTTTTCATAAGGATTACATTTTGTTCCCATTGGTTTTCATGTCAGATCACGGTTACTTTTATTTTCAAATAAATCAAATTTCAAATTAAAAAAAAATATAAAAAAAGTAAAACTTTAATATCTTAACTCGATTGAAGTCATATCTACATCAAGTATTGCTGCTCGGTGGTGGTCATAATCTAAATCTGGGCACAAGTAATTAAGCATTATGAATTGTTTGTGCACAAATAGAATTACTTCAGAGCTGGTAAGTTTAGTGAAAAAACAGGATACAATTGACTTAAGAGCAGAAATTGCTCACTTGAAACATAAAAACGTGACGTTGGAACATGAAAAAAATGAGCTCAAGCAAGAGAAGAAAGGGTTTAGAGATTGAACCAAAGAGATAGTGCTCGTAGAAATATTGAACAGCTGCGAGCAGGTGTCCACGAGGGGATGGTTTTTAGTGGGTTTTTAGTGGGTGGTGCCGTTTTTAGCGTGGGTTTGAGACGTGAAAATCTTGGATTGAACTAACATATTCACCTTTATCTTCCATCATTCATTCCCGATATAGACTTTATGGTTAGTACTACATATTCTTTAGCACGCGAATACATGGAAACAAAATATGTAAAGATTAATCGATTAATAATTCATTCAGAACTTTGGCAAAAAATATTTAGACTAGTACCTTATGCAAAAAATGACAGAAGCAAACCAGAGGCAGAACACTGACTTGATTCTCACCAGATCAAAAACAGGTACAAGACAGAGAAAATCGTATGTACTCAATTCCACGAAAGCCATAAAGAATATAACTACAGCCTGCGAAAGACCAGCATTTAAAGTGATAAGAAAAGGTGGAGGAACTGAGCCCCCTAATTGCAGCAGCCAAGAACTGGGCCTACTATGGACTAGGGCGCCCTGAGCCGGGACGCTTCAGACGGATGGGGAACGATATCGATACAGAGATGGCAAAAGCTTGGGAGGAAGCTCGAAGAAAGGGACTGAATGAGCAGGATTATTGTGAGGTGCTGGACCACACCGACGAGCTTCGCATCTTGCGTCAGAGACACCGTGATGAAGTGCTTGCCAGCCATTTGTCCTGCAAAGACATTTATGACTAGCAAGTACAAAGCCCTCGATTCTTAGAAGAGCAGGTGCTCTGTAGATACATTGCCTTTTTCTTCAAGAAAGATCTTAGTCTGTGTTTTTTAACTTAAGTTGAAGAAATTGTAAATGAATTATCAAAATTCCATTTAATTGTCCATCTTCTATCATATTACACCCATATAAACATTAGGAACCATTAGAGACACGATGGAGGGCAACGGCCAGACTACACCGAGCGCGCGGCCACAGAGCTTCCAACACCTGTAGGCTGGGGTGCTGTGGCAAATTCAACTTTAAAGCAAAACTTCATTAGGTGGTAAGAGAGTAAGCTCCAGTCTAATGCCACAAATAGTCATCGTCCCGCCTGATGTCAAAAAAGAAAATTTTAATGGGAAAAGACATCAATCTGGCAATGCTCCTACTGCGGCTACACTCGAGGCCAAATGCTTCCACCATCAATGGAAGCGTCAAATAGGTGTCGACATTTGTCACCATTGCAAAACATATTCATCTACAATAACATCATTGAAATGCCATCTGAGGAAACGTCACTGTGAATTGAATCTTCAGGACTTTAGAGCTGCACATTACCTCGTCAACGGCAAGAAAACAATGGACGTTGCTGAGAATACTCCTGTTGGCCAGGACAACGACAAGAAGAAGATGGATGTTTGTCAGGATACTCCTGTTGGCCAGGACAACGGCAAGGAAAAAATGGATGTTGGTCAGAATACTGCGGCTACACGAGAGGCCGAATGCTTCCACCGTCAATGGAAGCATCAAATAGGTGTCGACACATTCACTGTAAAAGCCAAACGAGACAGCAGACTGAACAGTAACTTGATCATCAGGGATTTTGTGAATGCTTTCACCATCTACAAGAATGTTGCTGTGGAAGAGAATCTCATGCGGCGGGCGGAGTTCAATGCCTACCTATCTAATATGGCCAGGATGTCGAGCCAATTCCCGGGATTCATCTACTATCATTACTATCATGAATAATATGGCAGTGGCCTTAAATTTTCATCTTGCTGATGAGAGCATTACACATGCACGTACATTATACTTACATAATTATTATTGACAGTATATCAAATTTTGCAAAACATATGGAAACCCAAGGTCCAGGACACACAGGATCTACGGGTGAGTGACAACAACCAGCCAGCCGAACATTATCAAAACACTGTCATACGTAAAAAAGTAAGTGATTTTCATTAATGATTATTTTATTTTAAACTAATGTGTCTCATAGGTTTTATAACCGGCTGATGATTTTATTTTGAATTGACGTATTTAATGATTTATTATATCAGGTGACACATAAATAAATAAACATAAATAAATAAACTACTACTTCTACTACGTTAAATCTGTTATTTAACTAACACTGACGTCCAAGTTTTCCTCAGTTACAATTATATACTTCGTTTGAACAGGTTCTGCCAACAACGAACACTTGTTCACGGAGCAAATACAAACCAGACTGTTCAGCATTATGGATACAGAATCAATTCAATAATTCTGGGTCAACAGCTTAACAGTAAAAAAAGAAATGCTGAGGACACTAGCTCAGCCGCTCCATGCAACAAACTGCTCAGAATATAAAGTGGGGTATAGAAAAGAAACATTGCTTTTGCTTCAGCTGGAGCAGCTCGATGATAGTGTTATATTCATTTGTTTATACAATGAAATAGAATTTCCGATATGTTTTGCATATATATTTATACCTAAAGTTTCTGTGATACTTTGTTTAGTTGCATAGATCTGTATTTACATGTATTGACATGTGAAATAAACATTAACAGACTTGTAGTATCTGTTCAACTTCTCAGACAAAGAGAGAATTCATCGGCAGAATGATCAGACAACAGATGCATATGACAAGTATCATCCTTGAGGACATCAAAATTCTGACAGTGCACATGAAAGTGATGTTTGACAAGATATATTGGATAAGTTCATGGATACTTTGAGGACACTATTTGTGACCATCTAATGGTAGAACCTAGAAGAGAAGATCATTTCAATCTTTTAGTCGAATGCCCTCTGATATAATGAACAGATTCGATTGCACCAGAAAGCCAAATTAGCTGAACATGCACCCCGTGTGAATATGCACTACCACGCTGCTTCAACTGTCTTTTGGGATTCAAAACCAAGTTGGGTGATTATGCACAAAACTGTTGGTAGCATAACACCACCTGGGAGCATTCTGAGTGATGTGTCATAACATGTAGAACTAGAATCATTGAAGAATATTATTGTTAACATAGAGCCCTGCTGTTCTTACATGAAATCGTTTTACAAAATTAAAAATACCAGAACTGGATACATTTTCCCAACATAGAAAGACACTTCATGCTCAGACATTGACTAAACGTTGTGAAATATTACATGACACAATTTAATCCATAATTTAAACCACGCAAGATGCTCATCACCCCCAAATAGTAGCATGCAAATGATACGATCATAAAATTAAACAGTTTACTTGGTGATAAACGTAAAATTTTCTCTATGTAAGTTGATTGTCAAATTTCAATATCGGCTCTCAAATTGTTATGGGAAAAGCTCATCACTTTGTTAAACGTATTACTATGTTTGATGCGTTTGATGCAACTTTTAGGTTATTGAATGATGAAGACAAGTTCATTTGTCTGCTTTCTTCCCATAACTGCAGAATAGGAAACTTCGTAAAAAGAGCATGGAAGAAAAGGTCATCCAGATTGTTTAATTAATTGATATACATAAATTTATGTAATAGACTTTGTTTTCAACATATTTGTGTTTTCATTTTATATTTCAATTTTTATCCAATATTCTTATACGTGTACAGTAATAATTAATGAATAATCCAGTATGATAACTGTTATTAAATTATATGATATGTTTAATTGTATCAGTCAATGTTAATACTAACTATTATTATTACGTTCATTTTGTTGGTTTTGTGCTGAATTGATTTTGTGCAATTTTTTAAATGTAGTATATGCATACATCATACATATATATACACATAAAGTTAAAAGTGAACAGGTAAGTTTAACATACAAACTGTAAAATAGTTGCCAAGATATGCCTATAGACTATGGATCATGGTTCAACGGAGCGGTACATTTAAATTAGTTTCGTTATTGTAGGCGCTTCTTCAAGCCAATAAAAGGTCGCCATTAACAAACCGGCCAATCACAGCACGTTGCTACAACAACTATTATTGTTCCTACAACACGCAGTTAACTTCAAAGCAATTATTCACCTGATTTAAACATATACTTCTACGATGTGCTAACATCTACTAACCAATTTCTTTATTCTGTGACCCATTTTTCTCGCTATCGCACGTGGTTTCGTTATGTTGTAACAAACAAACACATAGTCTCGATCATCTAGTTTCTATGGTGGCGTGCATTCACCAATATGCACTAAAATGCAGTTTAGCGAGGCTAACAACAATCCATTAAGTATGCCCATGCGCTGTAAAACGGAATCGCCATATTGAAAAAATAAAGGGAAAATTTAACAGTAATTTTGAATTTATGGACAACATGCTAAAGATTATGTTTGTAATAAACTGCCAACGGAATAGACATTTATTAATCAGAGAACTGCTACTGACAAACGGAAAATGCACTCGTTGTAGCAAGCAGGATTCAGTAAGTAAGCTCATGACTGAGCGATAATGGATGCCGATGTACAAGAGAATATTATGGTCAGATCACTAATCAGCGGAAACCCTCTCCAACGGAAGGAATTTGGATTCCGTTGTTCCAATGGGTTCCGTTGTTCAGGAGATTTATTGTGTGTATGCTGCTAGTCATGTAGTTGTTTTGCATTCGTATAAACATATTTCTTATGGTTTTCTGACAGTTTTAATCATTTCTATGAAGTGATTGTTATTAAGTGATTTTAAATGTTCAAATATTGCATGTCACAAGGGTATTAAAAATACATAAATCAAAAAACAAAACAAAAAAAAAAAAAAAAAAAAAAACTATTGTTATGAGTCTGCTAGGCAGTTTACTCCTTGTTCATAGTAAGTTATATTATGTTACTGATCTGTTATTGAGTTATAAGCCCTCGCGGCTGGGTGGTTGTTATAATGATTTTGTAAATTGAATGTTTATATTTGTATATGCCACATGTCAGTATAATAACCAATTTTTTACTTGACTTGACTTTACCAAGACACGACTGATTAACACATTTTAAATGGTATATAAATTGATTGTAATTGGCACATTTCATCAGTCTTCAGTCTCGCATTCCAAGCTGTTCACACTGATGATGATCCAGCATTGAGACAGCAACTTACTGCTCTTATGATCCACCATAATAATTTGAAATGAAGTGTGCAACTTCTCAGACAAAGAGAGAATTCATTGGCAGAATGATCAGACAACAGATGCATATGACAAGCATCATCCTTGAGGACATCAAAATTCTGACAGTGCACATGCAAGTGATGTCCGAAAAGATATTGGGTAAGTTCATGGATACTTTGAGGACACTATTTGTGACCATCTAATGGTAGAACCTAGAAGAGATCATTTCAATTTTTTTTTCAAATGCCCTCTGATATAATGAACAGATTTTCAATGCAAGTGAGCTAAAAGAATACATTCCCCCGCCCGTCTGCTAACGACGGGACCACAGCCTGCCACTCGCATGGGCAGCGCCCGGCCGCTGCGGGTCTGCCGTGGCCAACAGGACCAGCCCCCTACACCCTGACGTTGGCACGAGCAGGATTGCGGTGGCACTCAGGTGAGCAAAAACTTGTCTTATAACTTAAGAGAGATAAATGGCGAATATTTATGCATTATCTACATTCAATGAGGATCATTTTTTGAATCATTAAATTGATTTACTGCCAGTTAAAACTTCAGAACTTTTAAAAGTCACATCTGTAGATGCAGGTGTTTGAAAAATGCTGTGTGTTATTTAAGAGAATTACAAAGACTAAAAAATGATTTGGGGATTTTATGGATCTAGACTGATTCAAGTTAAATATTATTGATACTGATATTGAGTTTTTTAAATAAATACTTAATATTTCTTGTCGTAAAAAAAAAAAATCATGTAATTATGTATTGACTGTTAAAACTTTGAGTTTTTCATCAATATATTAAAAAGAAACCTCCCTATAGAAGTATAACAAATGCACAAACCTCCTTATGGAAGACCCAGAAGTTGAAAACCTCAAAAACTCAGATTTATGTCATGTGCAAGACGAGTAGTAGAAAAATACACTTGGGATTCTTACCAATCGATTTCAGATTATGCTGACAACCATGCAACATCTCCCAGAAACTGTCTGGCTCATGGTTAAGGCATGCCTGTCACTTCACAATCTCGTGAGTGAGATACCTTACATTGCAGAACAGACTTGTGGATAAAGAATCAGCTGTAGGACAATCAATTCCTGGCGCCTGGAGAGAGGGTAAAGATTTGTAGGATACTGCTGAGGTCCACGGTCCAAACAGAGCAGGGAAGAGGCAGAGAAATCTTTTGAAACTTGGGTGTAAATCGTCAGCTGGATCAGTACCATTATGTTTTAAATTAATTAAGCAAATGGATATCAGTGTAAATCTATCAATAAGTGACCCCTAGAATCCATCATAACATGACGTGCTGTGGAAAAGTACGTCTCGGTTTGCACAAACAAAGGGAATGAGCCTATTGGAGCATTCATTGATCTATTCACTGATTTGGTAAACACAGGCGATACCTCATCTGTAGATCCAGAGAAGACAGTTTGTACAAAACTGCGGACCCGCTCAAGGATAATGAGGGTTGGGAGGGGGAGGTCACTGGCATTCCCAAGTGGCCAAACATTACGCACGGCGATATTGTCCTTTACTTTAATGGCAAAAAAATGGAATTGATTATTCCAGGGAGTCCTTGAACAAATACAAGGATGGCAAAGCCTTCTCCTTCTATAGTTCAGATTATGTGAAGGGAGGTGATGATGAAGCTGCTTTCCTGATGATCTATGCGTATTGAAGACAGCTGTGACACCATCAACCAAAATTAATGACATACCACATCATGTGTGGGCATGCACTACACGACCTGGTGGTAGCAATCTAAGGGCTTACTGCACTTGTACTGCTGGGTAGGTACACATATCCACCTTCTTTACATATTTATACTACCTAGCCATATTCTTGATGTAGTTCTGATATTCTGCTTCGTCTAGTCAACACTTGCGTATTTCCAGAACATATTGATGTTACATTTTACAACAAAGTACATATAAATCTAAATGCAGTTATTTATACTTTCAGTATGTTTATATAATGGAACCCAATAGAAGCTTACATTCTGTAGTTATTTATAGTCGCAATTCACTTTTATCGTGCGTTCACTCTGTTTGACCTGTACCTTTTTCCTCTCAAACAGTACAAAAAGGAAAGAGATTGTTAAGGATTATGTCAAGGATGGTGACTCATTAGCAAACATACTTGCACATGATACTGATGAGCTACAAGAAGATGAGAAACAATTACAAGCAGGATCAAGAAAGGAGGCCATTCCAACCCTCTGTGAGACAAGGTGGTTGGCAAGAGTCAATGCAGTTAGTGCCTTTCTTGCCAATTTAGAACAGGTATATGAGGCCCTTGAAGAAATAAGAGTTTCTTCTTCCAATCAGCAATCATCTGCTGATACGGTATCACACATGCATAGCATGGAAAGTTTCAGATACATATACACAGCGGTTATCACACAGTACATGTTAGCATACATTAAACCTACTACTGTTGCACTGCAAGCTACCTCGTGTGGTTTGGTAGAAGTATTCGACCAAGTGTAAAATTTGATTACAATAATTTCTCAGTTCCGTGACACACCCGCAAAACATGGCATGTTATATGAAAGAGCAGTGACATTTGCGAGTAAGATTGGTGTCAATCCTACGAGGCCAAGGGTGGTAGGGAGAATGCTACAGAGCAAATGTTATGAAATGACCAGCCAGTTCATTACAAAAATTAATATTTACTTGCCATTCATCGATCATATACTCTCATTCTTAAAAGAGAGGTTTCCTGCTGAGATGATTTCTTGAGGAGTAATGCTTGCTGCTTACCTCATATCAAATAAGCTTAGGGAACTATCTGAAGAAGTAATTTCAGATCTGAAAATAGCATTTCAACATGAGCTTACAACTCCAAATGACATGTCCCATATAAATAGATAGGTGGAAAATGAAGTGGCAAGGTGCGCAGAAAAAGCCAGATACCCTGGTTACAAGTCTCCATGCTTGCAATCCCCTCTTTTTTCCAATGATTTTATTATGTTAAAATTTACTAACCTTGCCTGTTTCAGTGGCATGTGAGAGGTCATTTTCCAAACTGAGAAGACTTAAGACGTTTATTTCACAATGAAAGACTATGGATTGGCACTTCATTATTTTGCATTGCCAATCAAGAATTGTTCAAGATATAGACAAAGTTGAGGTCCTCAAACTTTGGAATGCCACCAACCCTAGAATTGAATTGGTGTTCAACTAAATGACTGTTGTTTTCATCATACTAATCACTGTTACTTAAGCTGTTATGTTCAAATAAATTAAGTTGTTTAAATCATGTGTTGATTTGTTTCATTCACATTACAAATTAGCATTTCACATTATTTGTTTGGTTAATTAAACTATTCATTTTGTACAGCCTACTAAATGTGAATTGTTATGATGTCGATTTGTAAATGTTCAACTGGAATCTACAGAGCTGGAATGAACAAATTTTATGGACCTAGCAATTTTAAGTTCTGGCTACTGGCCTGTGTACAGTAATAATTAATGAAAATGATAACTGTTATCAAATTATATATGTTTAATTGTGAAAGTTAATTGAACTTCATCAACTAAAAATTCTTATTCTGTTATTGGTTATAAGGTGGGTGGTTGTTATAATGATTTTGTAAATTGAATGTTTATATTTGTATATGCCACATGTCAGTATAATAACCAATTTTTTACTTGACTTGACTTTTCCAAGATACGACTGCTTAACACATTTTAAATGGTATATAAATTGATTGTAATTGGCACATTTCATCAGTCTTCAGTCTCGCATTCCAAGCTGTTCACACTGATGATGATCCAGCATTGAGACAGCAACTTGCTGCTCTTATGATCCACCATAATTTGAATAATGAAGTGTGCAACTTCTCAGACAAAGAGAGAATTCATCGGCAGAATGATCAGACAACAGATGCATATGACAAGCATCATCCTTGAGGACATCAAAATTCTGACAGTGCACATGCAAGTGATGTCTGAAAAGATATATTTGGTAAGTTCATGGACACTTTGAGGACACTATTTGTGACCATATAATGGTAGAACCTAGAAGAGATCATTTCAATTTTTTTTTTTCAAATGCCCTCTGATATAATGAACAGATTTTCAATGCAAGTGAGCTAAAAGAATACATTCCCCCGCCCAGTCTGCCAACGACGGGCCCCACAGCCTGCCACTTGCATGGGCAGCGCCCGGCCGCTGCCGGTCTGCCGTGGCCAACAGGACCAGCCCCCTACATCCTGACGTTGGCACGAGCAGGATTGCGGTGGCACTCAGGTGAGCAAAAACTTGTCTTATACATTCGTAACCTTTATTTAGTGCGGGCAGTGCCCTCTACGACTGAGATGAGTCGGCGCTCTCACACCTTCCAGAGCTTCAGACAGAGGCCAGTCGACTTGCAGGCAGAAGATAAATGATTATGCATATTTCTATGGTTTTAGACTGATTCAAGTTAAATATTATTGATACTGATATTGAGAGTTTTAAAATAAATACTTAATATTTCCTGTCGTAAAAAAAAAATCATGCAATTATGTATTGACTCCGGTTAAAACTATGAGCTCTTCATCAATATATTTAAAGAAAAGAAAACTCCCAACAAAACCATAGTGTAACAAATGCACAAACCTTCTTACAGAAGACCTCAGAAGACTTAAGAACCTCAAAAACTCAGATTATTATAGGCTGTCGTGTGCAAGGCGAGTAGTAGAGTAGTCCACACCCACTGGACATCCACTGTGCCACCGAGAAATGTTATACGATTCTATAAAATTTAATTACTCATCAGTATAAGACAGCAATATAGACAGCCCATAGACAACGCAAAGCTGTTTGAAGATTACAGAAACTCCATTTACAGACACTCCATATTCGCTACCTTGACATTATCAATTCACAAAGAATTAAATTAGAAATGCTGGGTCTTTGTCATCTGATCATAATTATCGTTACTTTAGAAGATATATAATCCACCATGTTTGAATAGGTTCAGTGATTTTTTAATGTCAAAATATATAAGTATTTTAAGTATAATAGGTATGTAAAAAAACTTATTTGTTACGTATTTGTTTATCATTGTGTTATTTGGTCTATCTTATGGAATTGCGCAAACAGATAAGTATGTAAAATTTACTTGCTTGGTGAAAGTTTATTTCCAGTCAATATCCAGAGGGTTTTGTTTTCATTGAATATTCTTAATGTTGGTACCCAGCAAAACTGGGGCACATCACTTTGTTCTAGGCCTAGAACAAAGTGATGTGCCCCAGTTTTGCTGGGTGACAACCATGCAACATTTCCCAGAAACTGTCTAGCTCGTTGTAAAGGCATGGCCTGCTGCTTCACTATCTCGTGAGTGAGATACCTTACATTGCAGAACAGATTTGTGGATAAAGAATCAGCTGAAGGACAATCAATTCCTGGCACCTGGAGAGAGGGTAAAGATTTGTAGGATACTGCTGAGGTCCACGGTCCACCAGAGCAGGGAAGAGGCAGAGAAATCTTTTGAAACTTGGGTGTAAATCGTCAGCTGGATCACACCATTATGATTTAAATTGATGAAGCAAATGGATATCAGTGTAATTGTATCAATAAGTGAACCCCCAGAATCCATCAGAACATGGCGTGCTGTGGAAAAGTACGTTTCGGGTTATGCATGCCAAGGGAATGAGCCTATTGGCTCATCAATTGATCTATTCAATGATTTGGTAAACACAGGCGATACCTCATCTGTAGATCCAGAGAAGACAGTTTGCACAAAACTGTTAATGAACTCTATTAAATGAGACGTTTCTTCAGAAGAAGCAGCATATGATAAATAAATAAATAATTAAAACATGTCCAGATAATTATGCTTGTGATAATTATATTGATTATGAAGTAGACATACAGAAACATGTCATATTGTGTTTGTAGACTGATTTCCCTCCAGATCTACCAGCGACATCACAGACATCACAGCGACATCACAGCGACATCACAGGCATTCAAATGCCCAAATGTAAGCCATGGATGAAGAATGCTGGTAATTTTGATGTTCATTTACATTATTAGAAACATATGCTTTAAATAATTTTTCTAATGAACATTGTCAGTCAAATTGTGTTTTGATTAACTTCACACAAATCACTAATCTCACGTTGAGCATCAATAGAACCAGTATAAATGTTATAAAGTATTTAGGTACGCAGTCTAAAATGGTTGGTTCAAATGTCTATACACAGACCGAAGATCAGATAGATGTTACCATTAGTTCAGCTGAAGATGAGGACGACAATACAATTGAGGAGTTTGATCCTGATTCATAGTGGTAAGTGGTGTACATGATGCATTGATAATATTTGTACAGGAATAAATGTGTCTTTTTTCTTTATGTATAAACATTTTCATTCATTACAGGAAGAAAAGTAAATTTGAGGCATATGACCCAGTTACTTCAAGGTACGTTATAGTTGAAGAAAACAAGTTGTCGGGATTATTTTTGGGTATTTCTTGCAAAGCTTGCCATTCACCATGCAGCTATATGGAAGTGACTGGAGATTTTGTGGGTGGAACTTTCTATTCTGTTAAGTTAGTAAGAATTAGGTTTTATAATGATAACTGCTCATATTGTCAATACATAATTATGTAGAAATGGCAAGGTACCAGTAATCGGAGGTTATAGCCAAGCAACATGGCCGCTCCAAACTGATTATTGTAGAAGTTTGATATCATTGCACTTGCCAAATTGGAGAAATATCCATGTTTGTGTTAGGGGCTACCCAGAGCATGCACAAGGGCCCCCTCAATGAGGTGGCCACATCCTTCTGATTCAAAGGGTCGCTGGACCAATGGGAGCAATTCTGGGAGCATTTGGGGGGCCGGGTGTCCTCCCCTCCCCTGTTCATGGCGATGTACAGCCAGGGTAGGGGGCAGGAGAGAGAATTCATCGTCAGAATGATCAGACAACAAATGCATATGACGAGCATCATCCTTGAGGACATCAAAATTCTGACAGTGGACATGGAAGTGATGGCCATAGAGCCACGCAGGAAGGGTATAGCTAGCAGGCCCAATGCATATTTGTTGTTTTCAAAAAAATTTAAAATGTTATTTCTATTAATTATGCATTCTTTTGGCTATATATTGGCCCATAAACAACCATTTAAACATCTTATTTTTCTTCTGTAATTTTGATTTTGATGTATTGAACAATTCTATTTCTTGCTCATATTGGACAAATTTGATTAGATTTGTCATTTTATAAGAGACGATACTTACCCGAACACAATAACTAATTGCATTATTGCCATCTACTGGTCATCAAATGAGAGTAAAAAATCGATATACGATAAACGTTCCATCTTATATAGTACACCACCCTTATCCCATGATTCCTCAGTTTACTTGCTCTCATTTAAAGGTCATCATTTGAGTTTTTTCCGTCTTAGTTTTTTGTTTTTTTGTACACGTTTTTCAAGCTTTTTTCAGTGGATTTATATTTGTTTTTGTTCCTTTTTATCAGCTTTCTTTGGGTAAGTGTTTTTAAAGTACATTAACGTCTTTAATCTCTACTTTTTGTAGATTTTAGTGTTACTGTCTCTCGTTACTGTTAGAACATGCCAAGGACACGTGAAGGTTCTAGAACACCCGACACGTCATCTGGGGATGACAATGGGAAGAGAGATCTCTTCCGAGGGAGAGATGAAAACAGACATGATCCCCGTGGGGAACATGAGGATCACAGGGCTAGATCAACATCTAGCCAAGTCTATTATGAAAGAAGATCTAGAACTGAGATAGCAAAAGGAGCTACAAGCATGAAAAAAAAATGGGAAAAGCGTTGGTGAAGATAAACTAAATGCTGGATAGATATGGATCCAAAGTAATGAATCAATGAATAGCAGAAATTCTCAATAACATTGCGGAAACAGGAGAACATCCCATAGAGATTGAATCAGGCATCTTTATATCATTACATAAGCCTGGAAACAAGCAAGGACCGGTTAGGACCCCTTGCTAACTTCAAACCCATCATCCTACTATATCAACTCTGAGCAAAATAGTTGCCATCTGTATGATAAAAAGATGCTGGGACAGATTCAAAACCACAAATCTATTAGTTTAGGCTGCCTATCAAGAAGGTGGAGGTACAACTTAACACGTTTTAGCTGTCAAGTTGCTGAGTGAAAAGGCCATGACATCCCGGGCATATACAGTGTATGCTCTGCGACCGCGAATTTGCAACTTTTTACACATAAAAATGGTGTCTGTCGCATTTCTCGAACTTGGCTGCGACAGCTGTGTCGCAGATTTATTTGGGTCAGTACCTTTATTTCAAAATTATGGAGCTGTGTTGTCAGAGGTTCTGGCTGATCCTGATTTGTGGGCAAATCAATGAATAGCAGAAATTCTCAATAACATTGCAGAAACAGGAGAACAAAAAGAAATATTTTTCTACTCAGCCACGAACGTTTGACATGGGCGTGGCCATGTTTGTTGATATTTTTTTGTGGAAACGCATTGTGGCGCCATCCAACGGTACTTGTAGTAGGTGCGCGGTTTATTTAAATGACATCTGGGGTTTTGTGCATGCGCTTTGTATACCGGAAAATCCATATTGAAAAAAACAACAAAGCCAAAATTAAATAGTAATTTTTAGATTATGGACGATATACCAATGAATATATTTGTAAGAAGATGCTAACAAAATAAATATTCAATATATTTATACCCCGAGATGCTAACAAAGGTCAATATCGGTGTCCACCGAATCGGACGCTGTAAGGTAAGAAGGTAACTTGGATTGCACCTTTTGCCAATAAATCTCAAAATATTTGTTTAACATGACTTAAAACCAGGCTCAATCTACTTTCAAGGTGAGTGAGAATATTCAGCATCACAGGACATATTTAAGCTTATCTCCAAACCTACACTTGCTTTAATGGCAGATGCCAGCACGATGCAGCATTGGGTGGAGTCGCTGAGCGTCACCAAGAGTCAAATTCAGCATTTTTTCAAAAACAACGTTCTCATTCAACTACAAATCTAACACTCCCCACCGAAAAGTATTGATTTAACAGGAGAGGAAGAAAGTGGAGAGAACACTCAGAGGTTCTTGTGGCCTTTGGGTTTGTTAGTAGAAGTAAGAACTGAAAAAGACGGTTAGTTAGCGAGTTTGGATGCCGATCCCACATCAAGAATCTTCCACCTCTTCTTCCATGCCATCAATTCTCTTTAGCTGAGTCCTTAGACGAAGATGCAACTATGTTCGATTTCGGTGACTTTTCATTTGTCTCTGATCCTTTCTTGACTGGAGGTTCATTTTCTTTCAGTTTTTCTGTTTCGTCTGTATCTTCTCGTTTTCTCTTTCCTGTGTTCTGATCAACAGATAATTCTAGAATTTCACTTATAGATTCAACTTCTTTTTGTCACTGATCAATTCAATTAAATTAGAACCATCTCCAACAGAATCAATTTTATCACCTTCAGATTGTTATGTATCATTATTCAAATCATCAATGTCACATGGCTCAATGTTAGCATCAGCGCCATCTTTTTTGGGTTTTAAATCGATTCCAGATTTCTCATCAGACATTTTCCTTTTCTTCTACATTGTCTTTATCTGGTACAAGAAAAAAGCTTCTGTACAGCAGATTATTTGTACTTTTGAAAATAAAAGTGCCCATGGAAGGTTATGATTTGCAGGCGAGTCATTAGTGTCCAATTAGCTAAAAATCCATTATATCAGTGATTGCATGGACGGAGGTCATTGACCACCAGTGCAGTTTATGGAAACCAGGGACAAAACAGGCCCACTGCCCAGTCCAGGCACCGCCAAGACCATAATAACAGAAAACAATAACAAAAACAATAACAGAAACATGCTGATCCGGATGCACTCGGAGTCATCTCCTACAGGGAGAAATTTCTGGTGATTCGAGGCTATAGATGCCAGGCAACTCAAGGGTGATAGTGAACCAGGTAACCAGACATCCTCGAGTTCAATTCAGAATTTAGTGAGCCAGTTTTCTTGGAAAATTATAGTCTAGAGAGTTATACAAAGTCATCAGAAGTGATGAAAGGATAAAGGATCACTGTTGGCAAAATTTAGATGGATTAAAAAGAAAATTGTTAGTATTCCCTATCTTTTTCCGTTTATTTAGCACTTCAAGAATAATCTGCAAATCAAGCTGTAAAGGAACAAAATGAACAGTGTATTATTATGGATATGGGAGGCCACCTTTGGCCCAAACAAACGGACTGAATTGATAAATTGACTCTTGCATCATGTCCTTAGAGTAAGCGGAGTTCATTGATGAATATGAAAGTAAATTTTATTCTGTTGTCAATTCTGCATCAATTCTGCATCCAAATTAGAAATTGATAGTTTGAAAAGACTTCTCAGAGAAATATTTCCTACATTAGGTCCAAAAAACCTCCAAAAATCTCACACAAAAAAGTGCAGAGAATTCAATGAATGGATGGAAAAGTATTGTAGAGAGAGCATTTTTTTATTACCATATTAGAAAATGTGAAAATAAAATATAAGAATTACTTAATATCTGGTAAAGTTCATTGCATATTGTATGTTTCATATTATTGTTTTTTTTAATATTTCAAATATATGCTTATTTTTCATTAATCAATATACTAAAATAATAAAGAATTATCGCCGCTTAGTGCAGATTTACAATACTATATGATAGTGTTTTGCAGCGTCTCACAAGCGCTAGATATTGCTTGCCGACTTGTGCACCTCAAGACAGCCTACAGCACACCAACCCCAGGTGCTGGCGGTTATTGGCAACAATTGCAGGTGAGTGCTCTTGGAAGGTGCTAGTCTCAGGTGATGAATTCAATTTATAATTACACTTTACACCACAAACAGAAAAAAAATATACATTAAAAATACATTGGATTTAAAGTATTCTAATAAATTGCACCAGACCATAGATGACCTGAAAAAGGCAATGGCAGAGACGGAAATGGAACTTAATGAGCTGGTTAAGAAATACAACAAATGTTGGAAAGATCGAGACGAAAGAAGCTATCCTACGAAGACAAAGGCAAATCGAAGAAACTCTACTTATGATTTTGTGATTTATTTTAATCAAAATGAAGAAGTCAATCTACAAAGTTTTAAAAGATATTTGTGTGATTTACAAGATTAAAATTATATAAATCATTATCCATACAAAATGCCAAATATGGATGGACCCCCAAGTAGAGATAGGTAGGGCAGAGTTTTTGTAAATATGTAGATAATCATAGCTGACCAACCAATAATGTATTTTATTTTTGTTTTGTTCGAGTAGCTGAGCTATGGAGTGCACAGAGTGTGGCAGGGGCTGTCTCCGGTCCACTTCTTAGTTGCGAGAGGCCAACCCCATGTTCCAAGCACCGAGACAATCGTTATCCCCTGTGTTCCCTTCCCCCACCCCCTTTTACAAGTGGTGCTGTGTGTTACAGATGTCCGGACGAAGGCCATGTGGCGCGCGCCCAAATGGCGCCATGGCGAAGCGAAGCCGAAAACTACACAATCTTCGTTTGGGAGTGCCGCCACTGTCGGCGAAATGCCTCTGCCTGTTTGTACTCAGCAACAATCATGCACAGATTGTTATTTTTTATTTATTTTTTCTTAATAGTGTCACCCAAAGAATACATGACACCCAACGTTTTCCAGCCAACCCAATAGGGCACAATACTTTAAAAAATATGGTGAAAACAATGATGAATCAAGCCAATATTCAAGGTAATTTCACAAATCACTCATTGAGTGTAACAACAGTCCGGAGTCTGCGAGCAATTGATAAGTAATCAAACTGGACATAGCTCCAATGCTGTAGCAAAATATAAACGCCCCAGCCAAGACCAAATTCAAAACATTTCTGATGTACTTCAAGGAAATTCCAAAAAGATAAAAATAGATTCAGACCAAACTGTAAATGCAAGCACCTCTTCCAGTACTCCTTTTATTATCAACAACCACGGAGGGAACCACACGTTTAATATGGCCAAGTAAATACACTGATTTATGATTATTTACTTTACTTTACATTTTAAGCCTGCAACAAAAGATTAAATAAGGACCTCCTGCCTTTTGACAGCAGGTCCATTCTGAGAAAAAAGGACTTCTACATACAAAAGTAGCATACATTAAAATGGCTATAACAGACCAGGATGTTTGAGGCTGTATGTCTAATATCAGTGGGATTCTTAGGGTTTTGTAAAAGACCTTATACCTATTAGAGCTAGAGGCTGTCACAATTCCATTTGCTCTTCTTTGCACTTGATATATGGTTTACATGAGCGTTTTTTGTTGTTGTAATTATAGAGGAAACGACTATTAGATATAAGGTCTTTTGAAAGACTACCTCTACAAGACAAAACCATTTTGTGTGACTGTTAAATACTTCAATTATATGTTCTTGTTTAGGCTTAACACTTCTAAAAAAATGCAATGATAAGTTTGAAATTACAATTGACTTTATTTTTACACCAAAGGTAATATTATTTTCCACTTACAAAAGCAGAATGACACCAAAACGGACGATACCTCCATTATCGCCCATGTTGGGTAGTCATAGAAAAGTACTGTAACTCCTTCAATTTGCATTATCGCACATTTGAGTTGTCAATCATCCTTTCCTGTTAAATCGAAGTTCTGATAACTCGAGGTCAGCACTCAATTCCCTACAATTTCGAAGAACCGGGTCCGACTGTATTAAAAGATTGAGCTGTTTTACGCGCGTTTCACAAGCCGTGAATGTGTGAGATGCCCAAGACCAAGCCGAGCCGTACTAGCCTGCATCGACGAGAATGTGAACATGGATGTTGTAGTATTACGTTTATTTCTTATTGATTTTCTATACTGACAACGTCCCCCAAAATCTAAGTATTATATATGCAGTAATATATCACACATTTATGAAATAGCATTTTTCATACAGCAAACTAAAAGAGGATAGGATTTAATATCAAATCTCCGTTAGTAACCAGTTAAATGTGAAATCTAAGTGCTTGAGCCAACTGAAGGTCAGTAGTCTACACTTAAAGCCAACTGGTCAGTCTTGTATTAGACTATTACTGATTTAAGTACAGCTCTTTGTTCTGTTCACCCAATCAAAGGTCAAATCAAAGGTCAAAATCAAAGGTCAAATAACTAAGCAACACTTTAGTCCGCAATAAATGCCACAATGTCGTTTAATATATAAAAATCCAAGAAAGTAAGAAAGAACATTGTTTAATTAAAATGACTGATTATAATTTCAAGAAGCTTTCTTCAGATGTCGAATAACTAATGCTTCTTGTCCTTTGTTCTCTTTCAGGGTGAAGGGCCAGCGGCAAGTCACAACCACCACTTTATGAAAACCTCTTTCACATGGAGAGAAAGAAAAGGAGTCTGACCTGTCCAGTGATAAGTGAGAATATATCAAGATATTTTGATGTTGAACCCTGAACCAAGTACATTTACATATGAAGTTGTGGAGGGGGAAACAAGGGAAGCCAATGCTGATTCTGATGGTCATCAATATAATGTTAGACGGCAAACACAGTAAGCCACTTACTGGCAGTGTCATGTTGAAAGAATTTTATGAAATTTGTTATGCATCCCTGTGATCACATACATGCGTATTTAGAAACAAAACATTATATTCTGAAGATGACCGCAAGATGAAAATATTTAATTGAAATTCAAAGAACGAAAGCAGAGGAAGCTGTCTGCTTGGCTTCTGAAGACTTTTCCGGAATGGCATGCAATCGAAGAAGAGGTCCAGAGGGAGTTTGCTGCCGCCGCTGCCCAGCCATGGCCATATGCCACACCCTACCTTGTGCCAAAAGATGATTTCTTCGTCCCTTCAGGAGAAATGTGGAGCTGGCAGGTTCTACATTAACAGTGGAATAAACGATAATGCACACTACATCATCCACCCTCCAAAGCACCCCAGGCTCGAGAAAGTCAAGATCTTCTTTTTGAAGATGATTAGACAAGTTCATGCGATCATGTACAGCAAGTCACTTCATCCAAGAAATAATAAATATGCATCTGCTTTGTAAAAAAAAGAAGAAACCCCAGAAAAGCTGGTTCAAAAGACACAATAAAAAGTAAAAAATTAAAAAAAAAGACTGACACTGTGATAATTCAATAACCCTGCACAATTGTGTTCTTAATTCATATCAATTCAATATTATTAAAGATTGTCTTTACAGAACCATAGATTATCAATTTGATTTTGTTGATCATGCATTAGTAAAGTTATATATTATTATGTCCAGATCTATGGTAATGTTGAATTTAAAATGTTGCATTAAATTGATGCAATATTATGATGTAAGTTTCAAATGTGTTATGACTATAGAATCTTGAATGCAAGTTTTCAAAATGCTGTATTGAAAATGACTTTTAATTATCATTTTATTAGATTATGATGGATGTTGTGATATATTTGTGATATCTCATAGTTATTTGCAGAACACTAAGATTAAATATGAACAGTAAAACTTATGATAAACACTTTAAAGTTTCTCTATTGTGTTATGTTGAAATTCACTTTTTATATGTTAGTGGGTAGGACTAAATATTTTAGAATCCATTTTACATGTATAAATCCAGTATTTATATTATATTCATAAATGATACATTTTGGGTCTTAAAAGGTGAATAAAATTAAAAAGTGATACCCACAAGGAACAATAATAAATGTACATGTACTGCTAAAAAAGAAAAAAAAAAGAAACGAAACAATCATTAGGCTTTCGCTTCAGCTGCTGATCGACGCAATAATACAAAGAAAACAGCATAAAGCAAACAGACCAATTACAATGTGTTAACCGTCTATCAGAGTCCCCAGCAGCAGCCCTCCTGCGGGCCCCAGTTCTCGGATCCATGGCCACTGGAGTGTCCAGCAGTGTTTACAGTCCACAGAGCTCCCAGGCCTAGGTATGTGGCCATTATTATCTTGCCACTCACAAGTCTTTTTGACTCGACCATAAAAGCCATGGAGAGCCAGACAACAATTTATGTAAAGGAATAGTCTCAACGCAGGTAAGAATTCATTTTAGAAAATGATTATTTCATTTTGGTTCCAATACATCACTCTAGGTAAATTGGTGATAACCTGGAAGTTTTTATGTTTTGCTCAAATTTTGTGTTTTCCAATAACTCATGCTTCGACTTGTAGAGCAGGAGCTGAGTCTGAAAAAAGTGACATAGGCGTTAAATAAGGTTTGATGATTGTTTCTTATGCAGAATTTCCTGTAGAATACAGAAATCCATTTCTTAAGTGCAGCCCGAATTCCATTTTTTTTTTTAAGAAGTATGTTTTTGATTGCTACTCTACCGTGTTATCGCAATATTTGAAAAGACGCCGTGGTTGTGTTGTGTATAAAACCGTTATCATTTAATTAACATATAAAATATAATTTTATTGGGGGCATTGTGTCATTTTATTCATCACAATTTAAAAGGATTATAACTGAAATTAGCACCATGGTTCTGATTCTGAGAAAGCAAGTCCATCAAAACGGATAAATCCTACTCAATTTGTGGCAGGAGTGTTATGTGTATCTGTGGTCCTTTTAGTTACAGAGATGTGAACCCGTCAGCATTAAAAATCTTAATCACAGGCACGAAAAATCTTAATTTTCAAGCAAAATAAAAAAAATATAAAAAATCTTAATAAAATCCCTAATAAAATCTTAATGTTTTTTCTACTTATAATAAACAATAATAAGGGCAATACTAGTATATTCACTAGTACTGTAAACTAATCTAAGAAGAAATGAAAAAAATAACTGAAACAATCTAGAATCAATTAAAAAAAGATCATCAAAACAATAAGAATTGATAAATATTTAGAGTTAGATTAAACAAGCATTTGCCATTTACCCCACTGTCACCGAATCCCTCAAGTCCATCAAATGGCATTGTGATTAAAAATAGATAACTGCTTGATACTAGAATCACCCAATATCGGGCGGGATGCACACTCTTTTTCAATGCCCTGGGCTTTTCTTGAATACTTGTCCCTGTATTTTTGCACCATTACATTACTGGAAGGCAAAAATTACATATTTTCAATAATTCTTCAAACTTTCATAATTTGATAGGTCTTGTTGCAGGTGTAGTTGCATTGTGCACTTCCTCGACAACCAGCAGAAACATTACAACTGATAGTCCAGTATTGAGGGTTTTTCGCATAACAGCACGCATAAACTGGGCCTCGATCGAGACTAGTCATTTAAATGGTTCTACATTCGGTGAAGCGACACGGATGCGTAGTTCCATCATACATTTTAAACGGTACTTGCGAAAGCAAAAACATTGGTATTTTAATTCAAAGTTTTGTTATTTCTCTAACCCCAGCAAAATCGTAATAAACCAATGTCCCGTATAATGAATTTTCAGGGGTCAAAAAGCTTTAAAATACGGGGAAAAAACGTTTCACATCTCTGTAGTTATTGAATTGATTCTTATCAGATGGAGTATGGAGTCTGGATTACCCCGATTGAAAAAAAGATTCTTATCAAGAAAATCCTTAAGACCAAAGCCATGCCCACTCCAGGACCAACTAATGAGCCCGCCCTTCGGGCTCGCCGTGATACGCCCCCAAGAACTTGCCCAATAAAATAATCAAAAGTTAACAACTCACCCGGTTTTGTCTATTTACATGATGCCATTTACGGCAGCAAAACAGTCAGGCAGTGTAAACAAGGGCACCGCATACGACCATCCAAGTGCCCAACCTCATGTAACAGCCCTCCCCCTCTTTTTCTTAAATGTCCTTAAGAATTATGTAGATATTGTACTCTCGTGTAACAGCCCACCGCACAGTTTGAGAAAATTTCAATTCAACTGCCCTGGGCTCTTGGATGGTCGTATACGATATAAGCAATTTGCACATAAATAAAGGCAAATGAAAAGTTAATGAAATATTCAACACAAAGCAATTTGTGTGAGTTCAGTCTAGGTTACTCTTCTTCCTTATTTGATATCATTGAAGTTTTTTTACAGGCATCGAAGGTTTTTTCACAAACCGAGAAATTGATATGATAACTTGGAATCGAACAGTGAATGTATATGGTGGTGAAGGACGAAATATACCCATGGACCGGTACAATGAATTCATCAACAAGCAATTCAAAGGTATAGTTATTACTTTGCTGTGAAAGTTTTACACCATAAATAGAAAATAATATCTTGCATTGCTTTAAATCCATTCTGTGATACCTTAAAATGGTTTGAATAAGTCTCAAAGTGGTGAATATCTAGGCACAGTTTGCATTGTCCCCAGTCCTAATGTGCTGTAACTTGCAAGAGTAGTTAGAATAAGTTGCCAGGCATACTGGACACTGATGACTATTCACCCCAGTGTGAATTCTCATATGGGTTGTTTGATATTGACTCAGGCTGAGTAAACTCTCATCTGGTGAATGTCTCCCTAGTGTGAATTCTCATATGGATTGTCTGATATTTACTCAGGCTGGAGTAAACTCTCAGCTGGTTTTTTAGAATAATCCCTAAGGTTAAGGTACGATATATTGGCTATACTGACATCATCGACCTATCCGGTTTTATTGAGACAGTTGTAGCTAGTAGTTACTGCAGCTACTTGAAATAGTATTTTCCCTGGTGAATAAAATTTTGTCCTTAATTAGAAAAGTACTTAAATTTATTTCTTTGTACCCTAATCATTTCATTTTGAAAGACTTGTTCATTTATTGAAAAGCTATATAAATTGATCTGACATCACTGCTGGAATTTTATCCAAAATATAAGAGAAAAAAAAAATTTTGGCTTAGTTAATATGTATAAACAATATATATAATATGAAATTCTGTCTCAATTTTTCTCAGTCCAACTGATGAGTATATATGTATATATATATATATCTGTCTCTCATTGTGTATACCATGACAATTATAGTAATTTTTATTGCAGTATTGCAGTAGACTTTCATGTCTAGTTTCACTTGCCATTGTATAAATTTGTAGATCAACAAGAAATCAAGAGAAAGGGCATGGGAGTTGATCTACCAGAAGAAATCAATAGGTTACAGTCGAACAAGTGAGTCATGCGCAACCCAATGGCGTGATTTAAAAAGCAAAAAGAAGGAAACAATTTCCTTGTTTTTTACGACAAAAACATCAGACAGGTATGAGAAACACTCACTTCCAAATTGTGTACAATTTTATATAGTTTTTTATTTATTTACCATAGCTTAATTATAACTTCCATTTATATGCAGTAAAGCTATAGTCATATACCAGTCATTAAAAGATATTTATTGACTTTTTAGGTGCAAGTCCGCCCAAACCTTTACCCCGGTGGAAGAAGCAATTTTGTCCTTACTTGGGGAGGATAACCCAATTTTCAATGGTGTTCAGGGTGTCGATTTTTGCAAGTCCAGACAAGTGTAAGCTAATGAGAAATATAATCTTGTTTTATTTCCTCAATATCTTTTTAGCTCAATATACAGCAAATATGATGAAAACCAAAACATATGTTGAATTCAAATGATAATAATCATCATAACAAGGTGATGATTTTTAAAAAATAATCAAATGCCAATTATGATATATTTTTAATCATAATGTTTACATTTAGTGTCTACAAATCATAATCCACAGTCGATGAATATGTAAGAGGGTATCTAAACTAACATACAGTATATAATTAATTTAAAAAAAAAAACAATAGGCATATGTGTATGAATGGTACTAAACAAGCATTTAAATTTGATACAAAATAAGTACAAGGTTGTGTACCATTGTATAAATTTGTAGATCACCAAGAAATCAAGAGAACGGGCATGGGAGTTGCTCATTACAGAAATTAAAGGCAATCGGTTACAGCAGAGCTAGTGAGTCATGTGCAACTCAATGGCGATTTGAAGAGTAAAAAAGAAAGAAGCAATTTCCTCATTTTTACGACAAAAACATCAGACAGGTATGAGAAACACTCACTTCCAAATTGTGTACAATTTTATATAGTTTTTTTTTTATTTACCATAGCTTAATTATAACTTCCATTTATATGCAGTAAAGCTGTAGTCATATACCAGTCATTAAAAGATATTTATTGACTTTTTTAGGTGCAAGTCCGCCCAAACCTTTACCCCGGTAGTGAAGAAGCAATTTTGTCCTTAGAGGATAACCCAGATTTTCAATGGTGTTCAGGGTGTCGATTTTTTGCAAGTCCAGACAAGTAAGCAAAAGGCATCATCGAAAATGATTTTTTCGTAACAAGTATCTTTCAAGATAGAAGCAATAGATCTGCTGAGAACCATTGTGTTGAAAAGAAACGAAATCATGATCAATATGATGAAGTCCATGAATGGCAATGTAATAATTTATGTGATATTTTTTAATTATGACCCAAGGACTCAAAACCAGCTTCAGCAGGGACTTTTGTCCAAACATCAGAGGGTATGTGAAATACATGCCACCTAATATTTTAGAGGATCCAACAAAGTATAATGGCTTTATGAAACTGGTAATATGGCCATATTTTGTCTGTTATCATAATTCACAACGATGTCTCTCTTTGCATGTCTTTCTTCGCAGTAAATCTTTCTCAGCTGGGTTGTGCAAGGTACCAGCCCTGGCCTTGCCTTTGAGACATTAGACACACAAATTTAAAAATGGGGTTGTTGTTGACTTTGTGAGAGAGCAGTGAAGATGATGAATAGACGGAGAGACAGTGTCTGTTATGTTATGTTCTGTTTCCATATATGGGTGACGTTAAGGAATGGAAAATGGTTGTGTAAAGTGATGCCGTGCATGCAAATCTGGCTGATGGTGTAGAAAGCACATGTGCGTACATAATATTTTTTGAGGGACAGAATTGTTGTCCTTTGTGCTGGCGTTCGAATAGGATTAAAAGAGTGGTCAGATCAACCATAGCAGCTGAGGCAATTAGTTTGTTAGAGGTAGTGAAGGAAGCTTTTTTGATGCTTTTTGTCACGAATTTGGGACAAAGAATATCAAGAATTATACTGATATAGCCGATACATGTAGGAGTTATTACCATTTATCATTTAACTTTAGAACACAAATAAAAACAATTCTGCAAGATTTTATTCTTTGTACAATCATTTATTTCAACTACATTGTATGTCCATCATGATAGAAATTCCTTGGTAGTAAGATCTGAGTTTGTAAAAAAAGTGTTTAGCAAAGAAATAGCCAGCTCAACAGCCTCTGCACATGAATGCAAAACTAAATTTATATAAGCAAGGATGACAACATAAAGTGATAACTTATATTAGTTCCTACTTTTTTTACAATATCTTCCCTACTTTTTTCCTACTTTTTCCATTTTTTTTTGCTGATTCTTTCTTTTTTTTCCGACTATTTTATAATGTGCTGCTGGATTTTCTTCCTCCAATCTGTTACATCTGCAAACTTGATATGTACTGTAATAAACTGAACAAAATTGGATTTTGTTGTCATTCAGGGCTCGCACTCCCACTCAAGCCATAGATGTGGTTGAATCTGAGACGAAGCTCAGGTCCCTCAAGAACTATGGCGGAAGAAGGTGTCATGGCAAAGGAAGATGACCGCTCACAGCAAAACAAAGAGAAAGAGGCCACGGAAATTTCTGAGGAGGCAACCATATTTACCACCCCCACACGGCAGCTTCAGGTACTGTCATGCGGGTATTTTTAGCGATGTTTTTGCTGCTCTTTGTAAGAAACTAGCTTTACGTATATGTTTGCGTTGTCGATTTTTTTGGTGCTGTGTAACCCAGACAGTGTACCTTAAAAGGTCCCTCCAAATACCCACCTCCTGTAACAGCCCTCCACCTCTTTTTTGTTAAATGTCCTTAAAAATTATGAAGTAGCTGCACTCTCATGTAACAAACCACCCCCAGTTTGTAGGCTGAGGAGGGAGTTGTCACGGCAACGGCCTCAGAGTCTCCGATGTCACAGATGGGGGGAACTGCGACGACCAGCATACGACACCACGCAAGAAAACGACCCCGCGCACCGCGACCGGCAAACGAGAGTCAGAGTCCTCAACGGAAGAGGAGTAAAGCAGATGAAGAGACGGCTGGGTAAGCGGGGTGTTTAGTTTTTTTCTGGCACAAGTATGATTTTTAACATGTTTGCCTCCTGTCAAATATTTTTGTAATTCAGGTGTATATGATATGTAGTTATTAGAGAGTGGGCATATTGTTTGCAAAATTAGACAATAAAAGTGTTGTGGAAACCACCCACTCAACCAGTTATGTGAATGACAAAAGACTCAATAGATATTGCTGCTTTGAAAGAATGTCTGGTTAAAGGGGAGATAACAAGTGTAGACTGGTATCCTGGCAATGATCAACTTGCTAATTGCTTAACAAAAAGAGGTGCATTTTGCAACATTGTTAACTGTTGTCCAGAAAGGAAAGAGGGAATGTTAAACTACTTATACATAATGCATTCATAGCTATTTACCTGCCAGTATATATTTGGAACATTGTAGTGTTTTTCTGTTAAGTAATATTGAGGATTTAACATTTAATATTTTTGTCTCTTTATTTTATCTGGACGGAACTGGAGGTTCTCGGAACTCAGGAGATTGAGAAACTGGATCTTCGCACTTCGCAGGCTTCTTTTGTTTCTTTACAGGACCAGCTGATGCTTGCGGTACCATTACCATGGCACTGCCTTCAGAACCAAGAGATACGTCCACTTGCAATTTGCTGTCATCAACAATCTCCACGTTGCTATTACAGAGGAAGTTGTCTTCTTTAGCTTCTGATGAAGAGTTGAAGATATCCTCAGGGTTTCTCTTGATAAGGAACTTCTGACTGTCATCACTTGTATCGTCATCACTTGTATCGGTAGCCTTCATCACCAGTGTCACTTGACCAATGATCCTCTTAAATTCCATCTTAGGTAATGTAGGGGTTGCATAACCTGGCGACTCGTCTGTTTTCTCAATTCTGACAGGTGAGTTACTTTCATAAGAATCTGGACCTTCATGTAATAATTGCTGCAGTTCAAATATATTCGCAGCTTTCTTCTCAATCTTTTCTCCACCTGCATCGCATGGCAGGGACATGTCTGTTTTACTTACTTCAACATCAGTCTCCTTTTTTCTTTTCTTGACATCACCTAATGAACGCACATGGGCATTTTTCTTGACTTCGGTGCTTACAACAGCTTTTACCTTTTTCTTCTTAGCTCCTTTATCAACTGCTATGCCAGCATTTTTTGTCAAAACTGAAGTTATATCCTTTTTGACAGCACTTCCAACAGCTGCGTTAGTGTTGATTTCATCTTTTTTTTTTTCTAGGTCTTCCTCTTCCAGCATGTTTTTTTTTGTAAAATAATGTCTGGTTTTGTACAGTTTTAACAGCTTCAACACTTTGCAAAATTTTAATTTTTCAGGTCCTTTTAACAGCATGTTCAGACACCTCCGCTTTTGTACAGTGTTGATATCATCCTTTGCAAAATTGAATTTTCCTAGGTCTTCCGACACCTGCTCTAGTGTTTTTATCATCCTTCTTAATTTTTTCTAGATGGTTGAGGTTGCTGATCACAAGCAGTTTCTAGAAGCGCCTCTCCATCACTGTCTTCCACAATATTTCTAGACATGTTGATGATAGCTTTTTCCTTCTTTGGGGATGATGTCAGCTCCTCATTGTTCTTTTTCGGGAGTGGAAAATTGATTGGGGAGATATTACTGGCACCCCTGTTACCTTCACCTAGGGGCTTGATAGAAGGGCTATCCCTTACCTCAACATTTTTAACGTCCACTTTGTCTTGTTTTCTAGTCTTTCTTGGACAACCCCTTTTCTTGGCAGTTTCAGATTGTTGCTCCATCTTCTAGTATTAATACTTCACACTGTTGACCGACGGACTAGAACTTTTGCCATTGATGAACTAGCAACTCATAAAAAAGAGCTCATGGTTACGCTTTTTATCTGTTTCTACAATAGCTACTTTTAGAACTTATGTGCTAAGTGATCGAATAGTCTTGTAATTTTTAAGTCATTGGTATTAAAACCAATATATTGTAATTTTAACCTATGGTTTCATATCTTACACTTTATTATACACTTACTATTATCTGTTTCTACAATAGCTATCCTGTTATCACTTATAAGATTTTACTCAATTGAATTACTCTTTACAAAATTTATGATTTGCTTAATGTATTTCTACCATTATTTTTCATAGTTAACCTTGATATATTTTTTTTCAAATGTTTGTGAAATTTGGGAAAAAGGGGAGATAACAAGTGTAGACTAGTATCCTGGCAATGATCAACTTGCTAATTGCTTAACAAAAAGAAGTGCATGTTCTGCTACATTGTCAACTGTTGTCCAGAAAGGAAAGAGGGAATGTTAAACTACTTATACATAATGCATTCATAGCTATTTACCTGCCAGTATATATGTTGGAGTACATTGTAGTGTTTTTCTGTTAAGTAATATTGAGGATTTAACATTTAATATTTTTGTCTCTTTTTATTTGCAGGATGTATTGAAGCAAGATTTCCTTGATCATATGGCAAGCTTCTAGGGGTGTCAAAAAGACGATAGTATCATTAAGAGGCATGACAGCAACATCAAGCAGTTGTTGACCAAAGTAGACATCCCCTTGCAGGATGAATGCCACGGATCTCTTCCCAATGTCTTAGAAGAAAGGTATGTAGACCCAGTCAAACCATGGCTTCCAAACCGTTCAATCGTACAATAATTCTCTGATGCTCTTTGTTCAGTTTGCAAAGAAACGCAAAGATCTGTACAATGCTGATAAACTCGAAGATCAATATCTCTCAAGTAAATGATTACATTATTAATTAAGTAGCCCCACACTACTACTACCAGCACCCCATCGTCATCTTCTTACGAGTACCGTGCAAGCTCGACGAAAATCATAATACTTTATCTTGTATCTCAGTGTGTGCAAAGTGAATATAAGTTCACTTTACAAAATATCTGTTATATTGAAGAAGTCTAGCTGGTGGTGACCTCTCAAACGAAAATGCAAAGAAGCAGGTCAGGAGCTGTAAAGTGATTCTTCATCACATAAATAAAAGAATTGACTTAAGTAAACAAGATATACAGGAATTAGTAGACCAAATGTAGAACAATTTTGTTAAGTATCAACTTACACTAGACGAGACACCCAATACATGTGATGTACATAAGCTTCAGACTCCAAATAGAGCATGTTGAAAGACTTTGTATGAGGCCCCGAGTACTCGGATGCATGGCCACTGGAGTGTCAGCCGGAACGTCTGGCCGAGTGATCACAGTCCACGCAGCCTCCTGCTCCCAGGTATGTAATAATGTGTACTTCATTTAGGGGTATCACCATCGCCTAAACCATCGTGCTCGTAATGGTAATCTTCCCTTTTATGATTGGTGAAAAGGCTGCATAGCGAAGCAAATATCTGGGGATATTGGACTGAGCACTACAATATGAAAAGGACAGACATTGACCTTCTTAAAGTTTGTGCCCATGTGACCGCACCAAGTGTTGATGTGGTCAGGTTGGAGCAAGAACCACCCAATCTAAATGCTTGAAGTACGTAGCCTGAAAGCTCTCATATTAAGGTCACTTATGGCTTGAAGTCTGTTTGTTCTTGCCCTCATATAGATAGGAGTTCTTACTTAGTCATTTTTAAATATCCGTTTTTTTAATTATATCTGTTCTTTGAATTAAGTGCTATTTTTCATTGAATACAGAAGCACCAAATATTGGAGGATTTGAAATCATCTTTTTCAAATCCTTCATTCTACATCCAGTATACATGCAACAGTCTTTATTTACTTATAACATCTTTACAGATCAATGGAAATCACAATGTGGCCATTATTATCTTGCCACTCACAAGTCTTTTTGACTCGACCATAAAAGCCATGGAGAGCCAGACAACAATTTATGTAAAGGAATAGTCTCAACGCAGGTAAGAATTCATTTTAGAAAATGATTATTTCATTTTGGTTCCAATACATCACTCTTGGTAAACTAGTGATAACCTGAAAGATTTATGTTTTGCTCAAATGTTGTGTTTTCGAATCAATCATACTTCGACTTACGGCACGGAGTCATAAAGTGAAATTCCGAAAATGTCTTTATGTGACCGATGAGAAGGTGTACATCTCAAAAATAGCAATTTATAGGAATTGAAAAATATGCCGGGAGTACTCAGTAGTAACATTTGCTGGGAGAAAATGGAGAGCTTAATCAGTTTCATTGTTTTATACTTTGCTTTAGTGACATAAATACTGAAATCAGCGAGCAGCTGATTGGTCATTGGGTAAGAAATTCTGGGTCAAAGCACGCTAAGAGCGTGAGGATGCATTTTGGTCAATTGGGGTGCACACAGTGAATTTTACATAGCCACAAACCCGCCACTGGTCACTTGCATTCAAATCTTCGTAGTGCGACTTACTGAAGTTATTTTTACGAATTCCTGTATGATCAGAACATAATCAGGTGAGTTGCTGAGGTGTTGATTGCACAAACATTCTTTGAAATAAAAGAAACGACTCACAAATACTATAAAAAAGACCATTGTACATGCACCTGTAGTTTTCCCATACACACACACTGTTCTCTACAGATCATGGTGAATTTTGCAGGAACCGTAAAGAACACGGCAAGAACAACCCAGAGCATGGCAAGAACCTGAAGAAGACGGTCACTGTGGGTCGGCGTGTGTGTGGTCTGAGGAGACGCCTGGTAGTCGCGCTGTTTTGCTCTGAAGATTCTGTGAATTGTGTCAGTGTGATTTATATTGGCGTGATGCCCTCAACGTACTGTACATACTTGGAATGTTATCTTTCACTCCGGGTATCAACATTCCTGATATTGCCCATGTGATACACCTGGGAGCACCAGACAGTGGCGTCTTACATCGGGCGATCCTGCCACAGCAACCCTCTTTGTGGTGCCACAGCTGATGGCAAGGCTGGCATGCCACCCTCCATGTTACAGGGATATAGACTGGCCAAAGTCACAAAAGAGCTGTGTACCCAGATTTCCAACTGGCACTGGCCCGATATTGGTGATCTGATCTCCAGCTACATGCTGAAGATGACGATTATCAAACTTTATGCTGCCACCCTAGATGTCCCAGACCAGCCACCACCAGTTTGGTTGGTTTGGTTTGTTTGTACTCCGCAGCCATCAATGTTGATGCTTATAGCAGAGGGAGGCCTGTGGATTAGCTTGCCAGCTATATCTTCAATCTGAAAATGTTTGCCGGCATAGAAGAGCGCCAAAAGTCAAGTAGTGATGTTGCTGTGCAGGCACAACCAACTGTGTGGAAGTCATTGTTAGTTCATTTTGCTTGCTAGCCATTTGTCCTGCAAAGACATTTATGGCTACCAAATACAATGCCCTCGATTACTAGAAGAGCAGGTGCTCTGTATATATTTCCTTTTTTCTTTCTTCTATAAAGATCTGAATTTTTCTTAACTGAAGTTGAATAAATTGTATATAAATCATCACAATTCCATTTAATTGTCCGTCTTTTATCATATTACACCCACATAAACATTAGGAACCATTGCACCAACCCCGTACAGTGCTTCTGTTCAGCCATCTGATGGTTGGTGCAGAAAGCAGTAGTGACTGCCTTTCCTTCGACAAGTACAAAGGAGAGGTGAAAATTGTGGTAAGTCTTGAAAATCATGTGAAATTGATGAGATCCTCAAGATTCGTACAACCCCTACCTGAACACACCTCCACAACACAACCTGGTGTGCTTCAGGCAGAATCTGCTTGACAACATGTGTCTCGATTCTGTGAGACAAGATCAGCACTCCTCCCTGTAGTGGAGAAAAAGATTGTTTGGCCCATCGCTGCTGCTCCTTGTGAAGGCAAAGATGCACGTGTTCTCAATTATAGTGCAGATGGATACTTCAATGAAATTTTTGTATATTTTTCTTTTGAAGGGTTGAACAATTCAGGAGTCTTATATTAGATCATCTGATGAACCAGCACATTAGAAGTGACTATCCAAACATGCTGACACTTGTCTCAATGGTATTAATTGCTCCAATCCATACAGAGAATCTAGTGGTCAAAATACAATCAGAACAGAATTGTGTAACAGACTGTCTGTTGAGAGAGTAGACGAGATTATGACAATTAAACTGGAGGGAGGAGATGGGAAAGATTCGATTGTACCGAGGCTCTTCAACCGTTCAAGCCAGCAGGAGACAGTTCCCACTTACCTTGGCATGGGCCTGCACAATCCATAAGGTGCAGGGCATGACCCTCGATCAGATTGTGTCTCCCTGACTGGTAGATTCATGCCTATCCAGGCGTATGTTGCGTTCAGTAGTAACTAGTGTGACAATCTACCATTGTCAATTTAATTATAACATTAATATTAATTAATGTCATGTAAATTTTAATAATATACAGGATGCACTAAGTTATTTTTGTGTTGCAAGTTTATCAATTTTAATTTATTAAGATTGTTCCAATAATAATTGTCAATTTAACAGAATTTTGTTTTGGTTACGAGATGTAACTTAACTCGAGGACGAGTTTATTTTATAAAAGGGAGAGCTGTGTGACAATCTACCATTGTCAATTTAATTATAACATTAATATTAATTAATGTCATGTAAATTTTAATAATATACAGGATGCACTGAGTTATTTTTAATGAATTTCTGCAATCAGTACAATTCCATATCGTTTAGTTTAAATATATCTATTCATAAACTAAAATATTTATAAGTCCATGTCTATTTGACAGCATGACAAGCACATGTCATCTGTGAAAATATAAACAGATCAGTATACTCAATGCTGATTGGTTGATCCTTATAGATCCCATCATGCCTCAAATCTCTATGACATCATCAGAGCATAGATATTAGCCAATCAGGCTGCGCCAATATAGGTCAACAGTGATTGACTGATCTTTAGAAGATCCAATCTGACAAAAAAAAAAAAAAAAAAAAAAAAAAAAAAAAAACATTTTTAGAATACATAAATCAACATAATGCCTGTCCGTAACAACACTCGCTCTAGAAGTCCTCATGAGAGGAAACAAAAAAAGAGTGGACGCAGAGTGAAAACAAGCAAAACGGCCACCACCTCTTCCAGGAACCAGAAGCGGGAAGAGACAAAACAGAGGGAGACTGTTAAGGCAACAACATCAAAATATATTACAATAGTTAACACAAATAATGCTCCAGGCTCCAGTGGATAGGTAAGAATTCATTTTAGTAAATGATTATTTCATTTTGGTTCCAATACATCACTCTTAGTAAACTGGTGATAAACTGAAAGATTTATGTTTTGTTCAAATGTTGTTTTCGAATCAATCATGCTTAGACTTTGACTTTAAAAGCCGTGCAAGACCATAGGGCACAGAGTCATAAAGTGGATATAGACTGGCCAAAGTCACAAAAGAGCTGTGTCCCCAGATTTCCAACTGGCACTGGCTCGATATTGGTGATCTGATCTCCAGCTACATGCTGAAGATGACGATTATCAAACTTTATGCTGCCACCCTAGACGTCCCACACCAGCCACCACCAACAGTGACAAGCCTGTGGATTAGCTTGCCAGCGATATCTCCAATCTGAAAATGTTTGCCGGCATAGAAGAGCGCCAAAAGTCAAGTAGTGATGTTGCTGTGCAGGCACAACTAACTGTGTGGAAGTCATTGTTAGTTCATTTTGCTTGCTAGCCATTTGTCCTACAAAGACATTTATGGCTACCAAATACAATGCCCTCGATTACTAGAAGAGCAGGTGCTCTGTATATATTTCCTTTTTTCTTTCTTCTATAAAGATCTGAATTTTTCTTAACTGAAGTTGAATAAATTGTATATAAATCATCACAATTCCATTTAATTGTCCGTCTTTTATCATATTACACCCACATAAACATTAGGAACCATTGCACCAACCCCATACAGTGCTTCTGTTCAGCCGTCTAATAGTTGGTGCAGAAAGCAGTTGTGACTGCCTTTCCCTCGACAAGTACAAAGGAGAGGTGAAAATTATGGTAAGTCTTGAAAATCATGTGAAATTGATGAGATCCTCAAGATTCGTACAACCCCTACCTGAACACACCTCCACAACACAACCTGAGCTGTGCTTCAGGCAGAATCTGCTTGACAACATGTGTCTCGATTCTGTTCGTGACCAGATCAGCACTCCCCTGTAGTGGAGAAAAAGATTGTTTGGCCCATCGCTGCTGCTCCTTGTGAAGGCAAAGATGCGTGTGATCTCAATTATAGTGCAGATGGATACTTCAATGAAATTTTTGTATATTTTTTTTTTTTTGAAGGAGTGAACAATGCAGGAGTCTTATATTAGATCATCTGATATACCAGCACATTAGAAGTGACTATCCAAACATGCTGACACTTGTCTCCATGGTATTAATTGCTCCAATCCATACAGAGAATCTAGTGGTCAAAATACAATCAGAACAGAATTGTGTAACAGACTGTCTGTTGAGAGAGTAGACGAGATTATGACAATTAAACTGGAGGGAGGAGATGGGAAAGATTCGATTGTACCGAGGCTCTTCAACCGTTCAAGCCAGCAGGAGACAGTTCCCACTTACCTTGGCATGGGCCTGCACAATCCATAAGGTGCAGGGCATGACCCTCGATCAGATTGTGTCTCCCTGACTGGTAGATTCATGCCTAGCCAGGCGTACATTGCATTCAGTAGAGTGAGAACACTCAGTTGACTCTTCATTTTGAACTTTGATGTAAGCAAAATAAAAGAAAGCATTGTAGTGAAATAGGAAACGCAAAGGTTTAGTAGGCATAAGCTGCAACCCTTACCAGCTCCTCATTCAGTTTTTCTTGATAAGGAAATGTCGGTCACTGTGAGCTTTCTAAATGTCCAATCCTATACGGAACACTTTTGCGACAAAAGTTTAAAGCACATAGACATCATGTGTTTTTGCAGAGACATTTCTGACTGCTGCCCACAGAAACACTGAGTATATCCAGTCTGGAATGACGTGTTTCCGCGTAGATCGAGATCCTGCTCATAGTATTGAAAGGGATTGTACAATGATCACGGGTTTGTATGGAGAATTAAGAAGAGAAAATTATTTGCCTCGTGAAGAGCCTTAAAATCTTTGCTGAACTGTGTGTTTTAACGTTGATGATCATCAACTATTAAAATAAACTATTATTATTTCACTTGTTGCACTTTTTCTTTTGTCATAAATATTTAATATGTATGGTAATCATTTCATTTTTGTATTGGGGATCTCCCATTAAATCTCCCTAAATGTTCAAGGCTGGTGGGAGAATGATTCCCATTTTTATAAACCCCTGCAGAGCACCGCTGTCTTTTGACATACGACATTGCTGGTAATTGCTGCTTTTGTCCTGATTTTTCCCAATGTGTTTTTGATTTGTTCTGAAGATTCAGTTAAGTGTAAGTGTGATTTATTTTTGCACGACACCCTGAATATACTGTACATTCTTACATTATCTCTCACTTCGGGTATCAACATTCCTGATACGTTTTTTATGTTTTCATAAACATTTTTTATATTAATATATGTTATAGAGACCTGGCAGATACTGCACTTTATGTGGCGAAGTAATAAAAGGGGGAAAATTACAAAAGGGACATACTTAAAAACATAAAAATATACAAGTGAAGGATGCTATGAAATGTGATAGAAATAAACTAAATCACTTCATTGAGAAAATGCGAATAGAGGGCCTTTATCAATTTAACATGCTAAATGTTTCTAGAAGAACTCAACTGATGAGGGAAAGAACCTCTCAGAACTCAACTGATGAGGGAAAGAACCTCTAAGAACTCAACTGATGAGGGAAAGAACCTCTCAGAACTCAACTGATGCGGGAAAGAACCTCTCAGAACTCAACTGATGAGGGAAAGAACGTCTAAGAATTCAACTCATGAATTCTGAACGGTTTGGTAAGTGTACCCTATGATTCAGGATATATGTTATGCAATTTCTCAATTGCAATCAATGAAAATATAATAGAAGGCTGACTGAAATTCATTGAAACATATTACATTAGAATTTAAATTGATTTACAAAAAGTACAAGTAACAAGATGCCGAAACGAGTTCCCTCTTCATTTTAGCTTCCCGACTGAAGCAATATGGTGAATCCCAGCTTCCTCTGCCAGCGTGGCAGGAGAGTCCAGCTTCAACACTTGAACAATATGACATTAAAGTGGGTTTGTGGTACACTGTATTTTTGACTGCCATTGTAAAGTATGGGCCCTTTACATTGGCCTAGCCCTTGGGTTCCCTATAGTATTTTTGTGTGGGCGCCATCTTATTTATTAATCCAGAAAAATAAGAAAAACTGTTCTTTAATAAATCTTTATGTAATTTTCATCTTCATATTCAATTTTACATGATTCACAATATAACAATTCAAAACGGCTCACAAAAGTCCAAAAGAGAAATACACCAAAAGATAAAGTAAATCCAGCAACCAGCTCCATTTATAGGCAAATCTAGAGTCTTTGTCACTAAAGCATGACTTCACTTAATTCAATATTAAACTTAACTTATAAAGGCTATAATCACGCCATACTCACGCTATATTGCATCATACCAGCAGATATTTGTTATTGTCAAATGAAATTCTAGATTTAGAACCCATGGAGTCGGTATGTCTGCTTTCTTCTGATCAAAGCGATGTGCATTCCTTTTGTATCATAAACAAGTGCAGGCTATCTCTTTACACCATGACGTATGATTCTTGTTTTCTAGCCGATTCCCCATCACTATTCTGGTTAGGTCTCCAGTGCGCGGGTTGATTGTAGCATCATCGCAGAGTATAAAGTAGGTCTTACTATTATGTAAGTTGAACTGGACTAAGTATAAATGTCTCCTGTTGCACAAACTTTGATACAGCCAATGTACTGACAGTGTCTGGACACTAGTAGTTCTGCAACTTGATAAAAACTCTCCCCATGCGCTCTATTTAAAATAAACCTCGAGGAGTGCACACACTCCCCGCTCTGAGCGAAAGTCACATGACATCTCGCTTTAGGCTGAGAACACCCACTGACCTAGTCATTTGGTAAACAGCTTTGTCCAGGCACTTTGTCTTGTTTTTAATTCTATGTATTTTATTTTTCTATTCTATGCATTTGAAAGTGATGGTATGAGACCTGTACACGTTGATAATCTTAGATTTGTTTGAAAGTCTAATGTGTATTCTATTAAAATTTTCATTCTTACAGTTTTATCATGTGTAGCAAGAGTCCGGGTAAAGTCATTTAAAAAAAAATATGTGTCTGTCCATAGGTTTAGAGGTTGAATGCTAAATCTATGTAAACTGATTTTGTTTTATGTAGGAAGAGTCCGGGTAAAGTCACTTTGAATATTTTGTATGATTTGTGTAGCTAGAATGTTAAATTTCAATTACTTGTATTTGTGTAGGTGGATTGCCATATCTATAATGTAAATAAAAATGTTAAAACCAAGGTACACGCAACTGTGTGCATCAGCTGTAGGCCTTAACACTCAGCTATTTGGAGACGACGACCTTCAACATGAGGTGAGGGAAATAAGTAATATGAACAAAGCAACGGAGCGACTTCTCAATCGCAGCCGGAACAGACCAGGTACCTATCATAGGAAACATGTTGAGGCAAAAGGTGCACAAGATATTCCTTTCAGACAGGAACGTCCTTTTTTAGGAGGGAAAGCCTTTTCCCAACATCATAGTTGGCTAATATTTTAAGAAGTAATATACAGTAGATGTTAAAAATATGTAAACACGATTTCCTAAGCATTTTCATGCATTTGGAAGTTTGCTATGGGCCAATGTTGTGATATGCTTTCAGTATTTACTTGGTAACTGTAGGTTAGAAATAACATTGTCAAAGTTTTAGTTTAAGTAGGCATATATTAGTGTGTAAGTCTGTTAATATGTTTTGTGGATTAATCTACTATTTCACAAGTGTAAAAGGTTATGTTTACTCTGAACATTTGTTTACCATTTTTTAAATGATTTGTAATAGTCTATGTTGACCAGACAAAAAATATGATCTGTACTTAAGATGTTTGGTATTAAAGTTAGAAAATAAAAAAAAATGGGGGGGGGGAGGGAAAGCCCTCCTCATCCACCAAAGCCGCAGTTGACCGACCAGAAGTCGGTGTGGAAGGCCGAGGAGCCAGCTCCAAGGGCAGAGGCAACCAGCATTAGTCAAAACTAGCTGGCTACCAAGGGTTCATAGTAGTCTAAAGTACTAAGTCACGGACAAAACTGCTATGCATGAATGCAAAAAATAAATAATGTTAATAACAAGAAAGATATAATCAAATAAAATGAAGCAATAGTAAAGAGCAATTTGAAAGCTCTATGAGCGAACTAGAATGCTACCAAGGTACCAGCATTGGGTCAACAGTGTAGAGAACTTGCTAGCAAAGGTTTTCCCTCAGTGCTACTTCACAAAGAAGCTGATGATCTTTCGTCTACAGATCCATTTGAGTTCATTATTGAATGGCAGCGAACATGAATTCGACAGATGCTCGGCCTCCCGGCGCCACTGGCGCCACACACATGAGCAGCCGCGGACCTCATTCTTGTGCGCGCAGAGAGCATGCCCCTCAAGTTTCCCAACAGTAAAGGCCTGCCGAGCCCATATGAAAAAGGAGCACAGATGGGCAGGACCAGACAGGCTCCCCACCAAACAGCAAGGAGCAGAAGCCTTCGTAGACCCAGGCCACCTACAACCCCGCCTGCAGGTCAGCAACTCCCCCATGATTAGGCCCAAGACCTCCAGCCCGACCTTTCGAAGGCGTCACACTAAACGAGAAGCTGTGTTTAGATGACACCATGGTGAGAGCGCGCCATCTAAAAAGGGAGAGAGAAGCCTTCAATGAAGTATTTGAAGGTCTGCAATGTGAGACCCTTCAACCTGGTCTCCACCCAGGAAAGTCTTACTAGAGGAGGAGGAAGAAGATGAGACGAAGGAGAAGAAACAGCCGGAGGAGAGGGAAGGAAAGAGCAAGGAGACCGAGGAGAGTGAGAAGATCCGTAAGAGGCTCCACGAGATCCAAAGGGCCAACCGGCAGTTAGAAGATGAAGAGAGGAGGCTGTGGGCGACCCTCGTAGACAGAGCCAAAAGCAATGCCGCCGCCGACACTTGGAGGGCCAAGTACGAGGGCCTCATGAACGCCCTGCAGACCATCAGCAAGCCCTGAGTTACCTCACCCCAAATCCGTAGTGGGACTCTGCGACCTGGCGCCCTCAACCCCGCCAGCTGGAGCAACATCGACCCTGCAACCACCGCCCTGCCGACCATCAGCAAGCCCTGAATTGCCTCACCCCAAATCCGTAGTGGGACTCTGCGACCTGGTGCCCCCAAGCCCGCCAGCTGGGCAACATCGACCCTGCAACCACCGCCCTGCCGACCATCAGCAAGCCCTGAATTGCCTCACCCCAAATCCGTGGAGGGACTCAGCGACCTGGCGACCATGGAAGAAGAGACACCAACCCCGCCAGCTGGAGCAACATCGACCCACAACCACCGCCCTGCAATCATAGTGGGGCCTTCAGTGGAACCTCTATCTATAGTTAGGAGACGTCAATTCAGTACATTTAAATACGTTCGTCAATTCAGTGACATTTAAATAGTGTTCGTCAACTCCAGTGACATTTAAACAGTGTTCGTTATC